>CM075808.1:52522973-53122973 GCA_037975025.1 Excoecaria agallocha
TTGTGTTTTGATATTAATAACCCAGTAGATGGAATTCTTGGTGGATGGTTTTCTTCTTTACACAAGGATGATGTTTATCAAGCTTTGTTCTTGATTTGGGCTATTTGGTCTAGACGAAATAAATTTGTTTGGGACCATCACCTTATGAGTATTGAAGCTGTGGTGAGAATGGCCAAGACTGCTCTTAATCAATGGGAGGTTGTTCTGCAGGTGCCCAACTAGATTTATGGACCCCTCCCCCTGCGGGTGTTATCAAATGCAATACAGATGCAACTCTTTTTTTGTCAGATAACAGAGTTGGGTGTGGGTGGATTTGTAGAGACTCTAATGGAAAGTTCGTGTCTGCTTATCATGGGCCTTTAAGATGCTCCCTTGATCCACTTCTGGCTGAGGCTATGACTGTCAAAGAAGCTCTCGCATGGTTGAAGTTCGAAGGTTTTACGGATGTTCAAGTAGAAACGGACTGTGCTGTGCTCTACCAGGCTCTGATTGGTCCTTCATTATTGGTTTCTCTCTTTGGCTTTATTATTCAGGATTGTCTTTCTTTAAGTTGTTTGTTTCGAAGTTGTTCTTTTTCCTTAGTTAGAAGATCTGGTAATGATCTAGCTCATGTCTTACCTAAGACCTCTGTTATTTCTCAGGGAGTCAGATTTAATTCTCCTCCCATTTGTATCCAACAGTTGCTTTAATGAAATGGTCCATTTTTCTTCAAAAACAAAATATGAAAGCTTAAACTAAATATATTGAAAAATAACGAAAAAATTGGAAAGTAAACAGTTTTTTTTTTAAAGTAATTCAAAATTAACTAGATCTCTTGGTCATTTTCCTTCCAGTTCCATGAAAATCTGTAATATTAAGGGTGAAGTTGATTTTTTCTTTTTCTTTGGCACCAAAATAGCTTTATTGTAAAAGGGAATCTAATTAGGCAAATTTTGAATGAGAGGTAGGTAGTTAACTAATGCTAAAATACTAAATAAAAAGAAGAAAAGAAAATAGAATTTCGTTGACGGGGACGGTTCAATAACAAATCCTAGTGTGAGTAAATTGGTCCCAAGGTAGGGCCCATTATAAGTGGGCCCTGACTCAATTTTCTGTTTGATCATATGGGTTTACTTAGGCCCATTTATTAATCTTATTTTTGTTTTAACACTTAATTCAGATGTTTGGGCTTAATGATACATTTTGTTAATTTTAATTTTATTTAGTTATTTTTTTATTAATTTTATTTTGTTAATTTGATTTCACGTTATAATTTTTATTAATTTTTTATTATTTCAATTGGATTCAGTCATAATTAAAAATTAAATCATGGTGGAACCGTGAATTTATTCAGCATTTAAGTGAAACTAGGAGAAGGAGCATTAACAAAATAAAAACTGTAGAAGACAAATTGGTTTAGTCCAGTTGGATGTAAATCAAGCTATAAATAACCAATTAATAACAAAGTTTGTACGTTTAAGATGATAAGGTACCATTGTCCATTCAGCTTTTTAATTGAAGCCACGGTGGACTACAGACTGCAAGTTCAGGACTTCCAAATACAGAGGAAGAAGACAGCATCTTAATATTGTAATCCATTGGTGAAAGATTTTATTTTCAATACAATATTAATAAAATCTTTATAAAAAATTAACAAGTTACTCTTAACCCCTTTTTCGATATATATATATATATATATATATATAAGAATTTAATGTGACAAAATAAATTGAAGAATTTCATGATGTGCTTTGCACTTTTGCTTAAGAAATATAGTAATTAATACGGAGACAAAGGACCATTCAACAACTGATTAAGGACAGACACCGTTGTCTGCGTTACAGAACCTTTTATTTCCGTGAAGCTGCTTTGCAATTATTAATAGCCATTAAAATTGCTGGTGAATAAACTTTCTTTATTTATTATAGTTTTTTACCAACAAACAAATCTTTTTTGTTTTCTTTATTTATTTGTTTCAAAACGAATGTTCAGAAATTTAATACCCACCAATCTTTAACCTTGCCAAAATGCTTATTTAACCGACTCGTTTTAAAATAAAAATTATGAGAGGGAGTGGTAAAAATACATATATCTTTCTTCTTTGAAATCAAAATAGGTATAACTTAGACTTTAAAGCATATTTTATTTTTACGAAAAATTAATAAATCGAGGCCAGATAATTAAAGTAATTCAATAATAGAGTCATCAATAGCCGTGGATGCTTCTACTTCTTACTCTGTCTCTGACTCTGTAACTCAGAAACCCTATATGCAAATTAGAAGACCTTGTCTCCCCTCTTATTTATTCTTAATTAATGCCACATTATAAATCAATAATTTAATGTGATTGTTATATTTATTATGTAAAAATTAATCATACCTTATCCGTCACATGCCAAATATTAAGATAATCAACTAATCGTTTATTTTTTTTCTTAATTTTGAAAAAAAAAAATTTTGAAAAGATGTGATTAACCTCTTTTATAATTTTATAAAGCAATATTTTAAGCGAAATATTTTTTTAGAAAAATGACAATTTATATGGAACGAAAAGAATACAAAATATGGAAAATAATTTTATAGAAAAATAGAAATTATAATAGAAATTTGTGAATTGGTTATGTTTTCGTAATAGCTTGCTTTAACTTTATTTATGTACTATTAATTATAAAATTTGATGGCAATTTTGGTGCACCATGCAGTAGTACATCCTGTATATTTGTGAATATCGTGCAGCGAAATGTTGTACACTCATAATCTTAAGAAAAAAAGAAAAACTGAAATGGGAATGATGACGTGGACAGTAGTCTGGTAGAAAATACGTAGAGATAGGGTAAGGTCCTTGATAGCGCTGGTCCATTAGCGACATTGATGAGGGCCGCTGGCATAGATAAATATTTCCCTAGCCATATGTAACTTAATTATTATATTGATTGTGACCTAGCTTTACCATTCATCTTTTCAGTTCTGTTTTTTCCATTCATTAGAGCCAGCTAGAGCTTCCTTCCTCATTTTAATATCGTGGCTTAATTAAGTTTTCCGCATCCTTATTCCAAGAGTTAAATTTTCTTTAATAATAGGTTTCAAAAGTTAAAAAAAAAATCTTTATAATATTTTGACTAATTTTTATTCCGTAAGCTAAATTCTATTGAAATTTAATTTTTTAATAGAATACTAAAGTTATTAATTTTGTGATATTGGATCGCTCACAAATATTCAGTGCTGCAAAATTTACGTTTTATTTTTTTTTTATAAATATTTAGCTTTGAGCATTAAAAGTGATGATAGTTCTGTTTTATCGCGCTATTACTTGGATCCAACTTGAGTAATAACGTTTTTCATAATTTCTAAAATACCTGAAAATAAAAAATTCTGGTAATTTTTCAACGAGAAAAATTTCTGACCATCAAGCCAGTAAAAACTTTTAAAAATATATTTTAGAGTAAAACTGACTAAGAAAGATAAAAATATTTGACATCTTAGCTATTTATAGGGGTAAGAATCTTATTTTAGTTAGGATTCGATTTCGTAGTTTGTTGGGATGGCAATTTGAGGTGATGGCTGGGGTGATGCCTGTGCTACCAAACTTGCACTACAAAAAAAATGCATTTTACCGACCGAGATGGCCTTACCGACTGTTTTTCATTATTTTACCGACGTAAATAATCCGTCCGTAAAACTCTTGTAGGTACCAAATTACCGGCGGAAAATTCCGTTGGTAATTTTATTAAAAAACCGTCGGACATTTCGTCTGTTTGATTTTTACCGACAAATTTGCGTCGGTAAACCGTCGGTAAATTTTATTAATGAAAATATTCATTTATTTTAGTAAAAACAGCGACAGATGTATCCGTCGGTATGTTATCGGTAAAATAAATTATGTATTATTCTCTAAAAATTTTTGCAAAAACTATGTATTTCCTGCTAATTTATATATTTTCCGCTTTAAACACAATATATTCAATACAAAAGTCTAAATTTAAATTTAAATTGAAAATATATATTGATTAACAAATTTAATATCAAAAAATATTATACATAATAACTATTGTGCAAATAATATAAATATTGTGCACAATATTTTTGTAGTACTATTTAAAAAATTATCTAAAATTTTATTTGTACAAGTATTGAATCTAATTACAATGCCAAAAATAAAACCCTATCATTCTACTGTTCTTCAGGATTGGCAACCCCAAAACTTTCTCCATCAAAATATGAATTACCAAGTGATAAATAACACTCCGAAGAGTATTTCTATCTAGATAAAGTCTCAAAACCCATAAAAGAAACACATATATCTTAGACATCAAAAGACTGGCATATTCAATTACTGAAATTTAAGCTTGCCAAACAACAAATCTCCTATTCAATATCAGATCATGATATGAATTTCAAGATGTCACTTTAAAGCTCCGTACAATATTTCAAATTAAATCAAGGAGATTATTTAAGAAAGAGAGAGAGAGAGAGAGCAAACTAGTTTGGACCTTATCAAAGCTGGTAGCAACACTAGACCTTGGTAGAGATCACCAAACCTATGGCGATGTCAAAAATTCATTAAGGCATGTGAGCAAGGTAGGAGTTGATAAAAAGAGATCATATTAAGATAATCCCATTTTACAAACTTTTGTAATGTGACGAACTACCTATCTATTAAAGGGTTAATTCCTTCACCCAGTCTATGGACAACTACAAAAGTCTTGACATAAACACATCTCTGCTTGCTGTCCAAAACCAAAATTGTGACCAAAAAGAGAGAAAAAATAAGGTTGCAAGGAATGAACCTCACATGTTATATGCAGAGCCATGTTAGTGCTCAAGTTCAGGTGTGCATCACGCAAATGTAAGAGAAACCAACTGGGCAATTTTGATCGCTTGTCACTGCACAAACTCATATGAATAAGGGATTATGACCACATAAGATGCAGTCTCTGAAAAACTGCAATTACCAGGAGATTTGCCAAATTTATGAGTATTAAGAAGCAACTATTACAAAATATGACTGCATTTGACTTTATTATGTAATGGGATAAAATATCACATCCATAATGGGGTAGAATATCATTATAAAATATACTTGAACACTAAATGGGGTAAAATTTTTTAATATAATTTTTAGAAATGATATTTGTAATAAAAATTGAAACAAATATACTAAATAGGATAATTTAGTTTAAAACTAATTTAATTTACTTAATCTTTCTATACATTTAACCATAATGCAGTTAATCATTTTGTTTTCTTATTTTTCATTCGCAGTTAATCAATTTGAACTCAATTGAATAATCATTGACCAACATTTAACCATAATGGGAACTTCCAAATTTTTTTTCCCAAAAAAGAAACATCATCTCGTAGTAAGCTAAATAACTTTTTCACAAGCTATCCAGATAGACCAAGAATAACATCACAACTCGTGATGTGAATTGTGGACAGCAGAGATCTAATGATCAAACAGCTAATTCATACACATATCAGCCACTTGATCTCAAACAGGTTCCGTATCCCATGTAGCTAAATCACAAGCATGCTCAGACCCATCACACTTTTCACTATTGTTATCTCAGAACATAATTACTACCTACATTTCACATAAAAGCAAACCGAATTCCCCTAATATCTCAGCTAGGCATAACACAGGAACCTAAAATCTACAACAATACAACTTTATAAACCCAACACATAAAAAAAATAATAAAAAAAGGAAAGGGTAAGTGAAAATGAAGCTACCCCATGACATTGACACGCAAGTGGATGCTCAATTCGATGAAAAGCTCATACATCTGGCCAATATCAGCAGTATTTCCATGAGAGTAAAGCAAAGTAGAAGTAGCTATAGGATACCGAACATAAACAGCAACGATCTCGCTACCCTTACGGGTGGGAAGGTGCAAAACGTCGACGTTTTCACGGTGAGGGAAGTGGTCAAGAAGAAAAAGACCAGTGGCATCATCAGTAATTAGTTTGTAAGAAGGCGAGTTCGGTGGGAAAAAAGTAAATTTTGTAGCCATAGAAGAAGTCACCCCACCCATATCTCCAATTCTCTTATCTCTCTCCACCTCTATCAATTAATCTATAAGCAAACTCCCCAGCTAAGGATTTTGTGAATGAAGACAAAAATAAACAAGAAACAAAGAGGAGAAGAAGAGAATACCCTGCGCCTGGGGAAGCGCTGTGGTGGCTCACATTTCCTGCGTTCAGTGTGAGAACGAACCCTAACCACGCAAGCATCCTGAACATCCCTAACTGCAGCTTGCTCGACAATGTTCCTCACAAGAAATCTCTTAATTGCTTTATCACCATAGCTGAAGGTGAAGTTGGTTCCCTTAGAAGTGAGGGATCTGTGGAGCTAGACGGCTGCCGCTAGGGATTTTATAAAAGAGAGAACAATATCAAATATTGGTTCGGGTGGCTTTTATGGTGCGACTCGATTAAGGGTCTTAGAAAATAAAACCCTTCACCTTTTGATGTTTTTGGCACTGGCACCACTATTTCCCTCTAAATTTACCGATTATTTTCAATTTTGGTCGCTAAAAAAGCCGCCATTTTGCTTTTTTTTATTTTTACCGGCACATTTGTTATTCCGTAGCTAATCCGTCGGTAAGATCTTCTTTTAGCGACGGATATTGTGTCGTCGGTAAATTCAATTTTTTTTGTAGTGTTAATAGTGTTGCCAAAAGAGTTGGACAAGTTGCAAGGTAAGGCCATGTATGAGGATTGTGGAGGTTACATGAGGTAGGTTGGTGTTGAGAAGATTGATGGAGACACCTAGGGAAGTAAGTCTTAGAGATAAAAAAAAAAAAAGGAAAGTGTGGAGGCAATGGTGTATTGTTTTGGTTATTTCCAGTCTAGGTGTCTAGAGTGTCATCTTGGAGATTCATGATCTTTGAGGTTAAATTTCACCCTCATCGCACCAAATGATAACAGTTCGATTTTATCAGCCTGTTACTCGAATCTGAATTGAGTAACAACGTTCTTTATAGCTTCTAAAATTCCTAAAAATGAAGAACTTAGGCAGGATTTTCAATAAAAGAAATCTCTGACGATCAAGTCAGTAAAAGGTTTAAAGAACTTGTTTTAGAGTAAAATTGACTAAGAAAAAAAATACCTGATATCATGTCTATTTATTGGGATAAGAATCCTATTTTGGTTAGGATTTAATTTGTTAACTATAAAGGATTCCTAAAGTCCATAGGACTTCCATTGAGGAAGATATATAATATGATCCGGAACTAAGTTAGGTTTCTTGAATAAGAATGTTGCCCTCATTGGATAACTATGAATTATTGTTCAAGTATGACTTCTTAAAATGATCTCACTGGGGTATCAGCTCGGATTTGGATTAACCGAAAGATTTGAATACGAGAGTACTTGAGGAAATCCGGTTATCAAAAAGTTATCAAAAATGCAATTTCTTTCATTAATTAAAGGAAATATGATCAATCAAGAAGGCCATATGACAGAAGAAAATCAACTTTATTGTTTTATTTTATTTTGTTAGAACTTTAACACAATATTTAAATTTTAGTTGGTATTGATAAGAAAATATTTCATATGCTCCAGAAATGAATAGAAAATTGAATAACATGAAAATAAAAATAGAAAAAGTCACATCATATGATATAAGAATAATAAATATTGTTTGCTTTGTAGGTAATAGGTAGAAATGCAGAAGAATATGGCTGAGCGGATTGGGTGTAGACATAGATTCCTGGATTCGAATTGGAGATAGAGTCGCAAAGTTTGAAAAACAATTAAATAAATGCATGCAATTCCTTTATTATATAATCGGACCACAGAAGATTTTCTTCATACCCAAAAATCCATATGAACAAGACTAAAAGAATATCCACTTGTGTGGACCCCAGGAATCGTGCCATTCACGTGATCACGAACCATCGGCCCATTTGTTTTTCTATTTATTACAATAATAATTGAGTTTTTAGCATTTTGATTATCAAAATTGATGGATGTTCCAAAAATGAATCCTTGAGATCACCTTGACAATATTTGCGAAACCATGGAATTTGTTATCTAACCATATTGATAATTAGATATTAGTACAGTCGAATTAAAATTGACCATTATTAAGGTCATTAGGCATAATGACCATTATTAAGGTCTCAAATCTCAATTCAAAAACTTTTGGGCAAAAAAAAAAAATTAAGGTCTAAAAAATATTCTTATTTCATTTTGAAATAATAATTTTATTTTTTTTAATTCATCACAAAATATTACTAATTATATTATATAGTTAATATGTATTAACTATAATAACTTTATTTAATTTTTTAATCATCAATAATTTTTTATTCAATTCTTTAATCATTTTCCAATTTAAACTCAAAACAACATCCTATCTAATATCCTAACTTTACATCCGTTTCTACTATACTTAGATGATATTGATTAATGATATTTCATAATAATACTAGTCTTCCTTTTAATTTTTGCAATAACAATCATGCAGTACATGATATAATTAAATGCCATAATAATAAAATTCATTTTTTTTAAAAGGAAAATAAAAGTGTAACTATAAGTATTTAATCTGTAAATCATGAATCTAGATGAATGAGAAATAAAAGGGTGTGAAGTGTAAGGACAAGTGTCCTATTCAAAGGTTGATGGTCGACAAAAAGAAGTCATTTTCTAACCCAACCCAAGTTGGCTAGGTGAAGAAGAACAACAGAAATCCAAAAGCCATCTGTGGAAGAAAGCAATGGCTCCCCCATTTTTTTTTTTTTTTATCTTTAAAGTAATGGTTAGTATTTGTTAGGCAATGTCTGGTTTATGTCGTCAATGAATAGCCAAATAAATCTCTATTATTATTAATAAACCAAACAAACTTGGAGCATGACTGGGAATAAAGTCAAGCTACTATTCTTTTCTTTTCTTTTTTTTTTTATAAAACAAAAAAAAAACTATTCAAACAATTAGATCATACCATAAAATAGGATACCCACTCGATAAATTTTATAAATTTAAATATGTAGTTTATTTCTTTATTATTTAAGCTTAGCTCGTCCCTAACCCAATCTAAAAAAGCTTGCAAGAAAATTTGGATGGTTTTCGCATATAAATTGTAGATTTAGTTTTTCATTAATTACATAATTTAAAATATTTAAAAACGTTACAAAAAAATTTATAATAAATAAAAAATTTTATATATTTATTAACATATTAAATCATTTTTGGGAATGTTTTATAAATTTATATAATATTATATTTTTATCAATTAAGAATATTTTTTTATTTAAATATCTTTGCATTAGGCAACTAGAGCCTAGTCCGTCTTTTATTTATGCAATTTGGACTAAAATCTAATAGAGTAACAATTTTAACAGTTCACTTAGGCTCGCCTTAGCCCATGGTCAGGTCTGCAAACAACTAGAACTACTAATTTCTTTTATAATAACGGTGGAACATAGAATTCAACTATAAATGTCAAAATAATTAATTGAACTTGATTTTTTTCAAATTTTTAATTGAGTACTGAATATTAGATTTGTAAAAAATATATTATTCAAATATATTTCACAGATAAATATAAAACATTCAAAATTATAATACATAGCAAAACATACAATAACATCAGTAAATAACAAAACAGTATGAAAATAATAGCAGTGAAGCTATAGCCTATAATATCTAATAAGGGATTCTAAGAGAATTTTCCAAAACTTTATTCTTTTACTTGAAGTTTTAAAAGAAAAGTTCTACGGAGAGTACAACAAAAATGTTGTGTTTTTCTTTTATTTTCACGTTTTGTCTTCAAGTGGTAACTTACCATTTAGAATAATAACTGTAGAAGGATGTGATAACTGCATGCCCAATTTGGTTCGGATCCCATCATGGAAATGGATGCGCATTATCTTAACTTTTTTTTTTTCCTAAGTAGATTTGAAGAATTCACCCTACCACCATCAGAAAATATCTAAATGAGCTTAACGGGTATGATAAATTTAATTTTCAACGGTGAAGAAATTTAGGTGGAAAGAATAGACCCTGTAATTATGATGCAATAAGAGATTGGACACGAATCGAATATAATGTCCCCGGTGACACTAACACTTTCTATATCATTAAATATTTGGATGGGGTTTCTCTTCATGAATAATGACTTGAACATCATTTAAAACCTAAGGCATCTTAGTTGGACACCAGCTATTTCAGTACGATTTTCAGATTACAAAACTAACTTCAAAACTTCGAGGAAATTATCAATATATTTCAATTACTTTTTGAAATTTTAATATATGACATGTATGTATGTACATGTTTCCTATGTATATAAATTCATCTCAACATGCATGTATATATGTACATTTCACATGCATTTAAGTTCATATATACATAGATATTTATATGTACATATGCATATGTATATCATATACATACACCTAAAATGACAACGTTTCACAAGATTTAATGAATTCAATTTTAGAAAAAGCTAAAAAAAATTAGTATAATTTGTATTAGGGGTGTTCATCGGACGGGTTCAGGTCAACCCAAACCCGAATCCAAATAACTCGAAATTCGAATAACACCATATATCCAAACCTTACCCTACAAATAATTCGGGCTCCTACCCGAATAACCCTTAAAATTTCGAACCCCACCCGAATAACCCGAATTTATTTTTAAAATTATTTTTTCTTTTATTTTAATTTTTAAAAATGAGATTCGGGCCGGGCCGAATTTGGCCCATTTCCATGAAACGGTACGTTTTGGATGAAAATATTTGTTTTTCGGGTTGTTTGGGTTAATGAGGGTTTAACTCGACCCGAACCCGAACAACCCCCAAATCCACAATCCTACCCGACCCTAATAACCCTACCCGAATTCCTTGTTCGGGTCAGGTTATTCGGGTTGGTCAGGTAAGGTCGGATTTTGAAACCGCTAATTTGTATTAATTTAAATTTTTTATATATAAATAAAATGACCCAATATGGATAGAACTGGATTTCTTTTTAACAAAAAAATTGATTGGTCATCGTAATTGAACGATTAAAATAAAATTTACAAAAAAAAGACATAATTTTCATCAGTTTCTTTTTTTCTTATACCGTTCATAGATGTGATTATAATATAAAGTATTATGTTGGTTTTAATGTCTGTCCCCATAACTCTACTTTTGCAAGCAAAAATACTTCTATAATTGTTAATAAATACTGGAAGCCTCATAATTGTTCTAAATTTTAAATGGTGTGAAAATGCAACGGTAAAGGGTTAGCGCTCTTTTTAGCACTATACTCCACATTTTGAATTTTAAAGATAATTTAAAGGGCAAACTAAATTTTGCAACAAATATTGAATACAAAAATAATGCATTTTTCGGTTAAAAAAATATTGAAAGAAAAAATAGATATTTCCAAAGATGAAAAAGGCAAAGTAGTTGTACATTAAAAGTTACATATTAATTTGATTTAATAAAAGATTTTGAAACCATTTTGCTCTCTCTCTCTCTCTGCATATGATAAGATGGAAGGTAAAGTTATCTAAGAAATTGGGAAAACATTTAAGAATTGGTGGAGAAGTGCAAGAGATATCAGAAGAGAAGGCCATGCCATTAACATGGGATGTTACGCCTAAGACTTAAAAGGGGGCAAACGTTGTGCACAGAAACAAGTTTCCCAAACGGCAAAAGACACAAGAGGAGCCTCCTATTCTTATCATTTCTTTCAGTTTCCCAAAAAGCCCTTGACATTAATTTTCTGGTGAGACTGCGACTGGGCAAAACAGGTACATCGAACGGTCAGATATTGTCCATCTTGGTGGCCACACCTTGACAGTAAAACCCCACCCCATTATCAAGAATGAAAACCCAACTTGTTATAAATCCAAAACCAGACCCTTGATGATGTTTTGGGTCCACATATGGAAATACAGAAGACAACTGCAGTCAAGTCCTGGGCCAGAATATGACGCAACATCAACCCCTTTCACTCTCACCATTGGCCATTGATGTAGGGTCAAACACTTCAAGTGGTTCCCAATTTCCCATCACCAATCCCATTGGACCCTCTAACTCAGAATTCAGAAAGCTGAGATTAGTGGGCCCATGGGCCTTAATGATTTTCCTCTCCCTCATGGACCCAATCTTCCATTATAAGTTTTCTCACCCTTTTTTATTTTTTTTCCATGAACTAATTATTGTACAAAGAAACTAAGAAAGGCAAGCTACTGTCAAACTGCCTACAGTATGCCGGGGTCTGGCTAGCTGTCGGGCATACGACACTTGCTGGAGATAAAGTGGACCCTCTGTTTTTCTAATCATTTTCCAGCTTAACTTACGGTAAAAGGATGCAAAAGATTTTTTTGTTCTTAAACCAATCATATCTTGGAGTATATGGGCCAAACAGTTGAAGCACCCCATGGGTTCCATGGACTCGGAGCCAATTGAACCATAATTTTGGGAACCTGTTTGTGCCCGAGCTTGTCCAAGTTCATACGTAGTTCATAGATGGACATGTTCTCAGTTCCGAATGCAAATTTTTGCAACGCAAGAAATGATTTATTAGGACCTTAAATAAAATTTGATTCTGCGGAAAATATGGATAAAAAGGGAAGCACAAACTATGCCGGGCTAACTATAAATTAATTTGCATACAGCAGATACAGTTTGAAATAGCCACCATACAGACTTGCAGCAACAAGTTCTTGCGCTGGTATTGCACTCAACATGCACATTATCTGATCAGGTTTGGCTCCAATATAAATTTCAATGCACAACTTGAAACACAATAAAATGTGTAAAACCTCTCTCAGCAGTGAGAACATCTTTAGAAGCATAGTTCAGAAAGGCATTCTATTGAAGATCAGGAACAGTGGAATACAGATCAAGACATGGAAGTACTTTAGCAGAAAATGCATCTCCTTTTAAGTCATAAGCCGATACAGCTTTCTTTCTATGATATGCCAATCTTCGTTTAAGCTACCTAATTATAGTCTCAACCTACAGGTATTCTACTCTCCATGAACTGAACAAACCGTGCCGGCAAACAGTTTGATGGTTAACAATAAAGTTAGGAGAAATTCAATTAAGCATGCTAAAAACTTCACCTCCTTTCGCATGAATCACGGATTTAAACCCATTTACATCAGCTATCACTCTATCAAACCCGTCGCAGTTCAAAAACATAAATTTCACCATTCCTCATCATCATTTGATAAAACGTTGACGAGACTCAATGTAAGCCTGCAAAGTAGGACTGTATTATCAGGAGAGAGGTAGAGAGGGATAGAAAGAGAGAGATGTATAGGTTTTCCTCACAGATCTAGATCAATACCATCTTTAGATAAGTGGGAAAAATAAAATATAAAAGAGAAGAACCAAATGTGCTTTCTAAACAAATAGAAAATATATGGAAAAACGTATCTCAAGTCCCCAGACTAATACACTTTTCTGTATTGAATCCTTGTATAAAAAGTTGACATTAAATCCATTTACATTTTGGACCACTCATTTTGAGTCCAAATTTTACAGTTTTGACAGACATGACAGACATACATTGTCAAATGCACATATGATCAAATTGTCTTAAAATTAGAGTCCACTGTTGTATTAATAAATAAAGAAAAAAAAATTCTCAAATTTCCGAACTATAATGAATTTTTGAATAGAATCCTTGTACTATAAAAATTCAACATTGAGTTCTTTTACTTTTCGAAACGCTCACATTGAGTCCAAATTTGATAATTTTGATCTTTGGACTTGATGAGAATTCTTTGAAAAGTAAAAGGATTTAATGATAAATTTTTAAAGTACATGCATCAAATGCAGAAATTTGTAGTAGTCCATGGACCTAAGAATGTATTTTGTAAAAACAAAGAAGACGTATGGGCTCCATTTTGACCGGATGCACGTAAATCTCACTTTTGTCAAGACTCTGAATTTTGGACCTAGCGTTAATGATTTGAATTGAGAGAGGACTCCATGTAAATGGACTCGATGCAAAAATTTGGTATAGTTCAACGATTAGAGGATGCGCTTTTCCAAAATTTTATCTCGTGTTAGCTCCACTAGGATAGATATACACTCTGTAAAATAGAATGCAAAGCCAAAATGAGGAAATACTCTCGTATTCAAACCTCTAATGCCGACCTAAAGAAAGGCTTCCTTAGCATATGGATCTCAAAGAATAAAAATCAATATGATAGCTTAGCAGGTCTCTAATTAAATGATATACACAAAGAAGCAAAATCCATCCTTCTAAACCTGTACATATAAATATAAACTCCAAGCAGCTACAAGATTCCCGGAATAAGGGTTCTAACTTCTAATTCTAAGTCTCAGAGAATTCTAAAAGCCCTTCAACTTTTCTCTTACCTAAATGGAAAATCTTGCCGAACCTACAGGAACACAACCAGAGTTACTCCTGATTAATTTGATAATACTACCATAAGCGATGCTCTTGTTAAATCAATACTTGTGTTTGAACTTCAGCAAGGTAAAATTTCCCTCTTGGGGTTCTTGAATGCTCTTGTTGAAACAATGCTCACATTTGAGCTTGATCAAGGTAAAATTTCCCAGAGATTATGACATGGGAAGAATTACAAGTTAGAATCAAGACACATATATGTGCATGTGATTATGGTTGTCGCCTTCCAAATTCTGGAAAGTGCAAATTGTATCATATCAACATCTTTGGATTAAAGAGTGAACCTTTCTTCTGTATTTGGCATTTTTATAATATCAAACTAAGCTCAAGGACGTATCTCCAAAAGAACAGAAATCAACGAATGCTACAATTATCAATAACTAGCTCCTTAGTCTGCAACATTCACAGTACTTGGTTCCAAGCTATAAATTCAATCTGCAGATTTCTCAAGACTCTACATTTATGTTACTGTCTTATCAATGATCTATTACCATGTCCATCAGTGCAAAGGTAATCCACCTTAAACAAATGAAAATCATAAACATTACATTCCTTTAGAAGCAAAGAAATTCTCCCCTGATATTTATAACTGACTAAACAGGTTCATAAAGCATCTAGTTTAGACTAGAGTCCCCAATTAAACCAGGCCAATTCCCTTTTCTAGAGGGGAAAAAAAGATGAATCAATATTGACACTATATATCTTATCTAACTTGGTTTATTAATTCCAAGGACCCGTCCTTTTCTGTTGGTCCCTTTTTCCTCCATTTTTTTTCCTTTTAACTTGGCTCAAGAACTGCTGGTAAGCAATTTACTGCATATAACGGTCACAGATGGAATAAAGACAGTATTATTCCTTACCATGAGCCATAACTTAAAACTTAAAAGAAAAAATAGTTCATTGTTTTTGGGCTGATCAAGAATTTTAAAGATAAAATATTAAATGCCTCAATATTGTACATATTTGTTCATGTTTATATGCACATGCAAACACACATTTATAGATTATGAGAAAAAAGCAAGAAATCAATAGCATAAATCTAATGTTACTGGCAGCCCTATAAACCTGTAAAGCAAATGAAGCAAATAAAATAAAATGGCACCCCCATAAAACAATTGTTCTAGCACTGCAATAAGCAATTTCTTTCTCTCTTCTGTTTTTCCCTTCTTCGAAATAAAAAAAAAGCCACATAAATTTGTGCAACTTTCATAAGATCTATTACTAACCTATCTTAAAACAGTAAAATGGTTCCATATTTAGGAAAGATCAAAATGACGTTTCTAGAATATCACAGGAGATGTGCGATAGTCTAATTCTTCATGGCTGTAAATTAATAAGCTACCTGCAATAATTCTATACCCAAACAATATGGAAAACCTTGATTAGGCCAACTAGTGAAAGACATTGTGACACCTAAAGATGGAAATTAGAAGAGGAAAAAAGCAAAAGTTACTTAGTAAGGAACCAGAATAATTATGCAGTAAAGGCAGAACAAACCTGAAAATGATCATGGCGAAGAAGATCAAGTAGATACCAAGCTTGATCATCCTAAACTTCTTCTCAAAATTAAGATTTCTAAAAACTTCAGTGACATCAATAAGATGCTCCCGCTTCATAAACCTGAATTATTAAAAATAGAAAACTTACATAAGAATAAAATAATTTGAATGGAAAAAAATGGTCATATAGACTAGTACTTGCTCCATGTTTTACTTGTCAACATATTTATGATAGTTGTTCTCATTGAAAAGTGAGAATTATATTTCCAACATAGCTCAGTAATATCAATGGCCATTGAAAAAACAGCAGTACCTAACACATACACTTGTTTGGTCATCATCCGTTTAGAAGACATCTCGTGTGGAACACTACCAATTCTAATACTTTAAAAAAAAAACTGACTCCTGACATAAAGCTACTATCGGAACTTATGAACATATGGCAAATGAGATTCTTACGTCATTGCATGATAGCAAGTGAGGGGGACTGCCAAGAGAAACATCACCCAGTGTCCAGTTAAGAGGAAAAGAATGCAGATCACTCCTTGCAAAATGAACTCAGGCAGAATCCACCTATTAATGCATGCTGCTGCTTCAAAGGGATTCATTTGATCAGCCTCCAGGTCCGTTAAGCACAAAAGCTACAAAATTGTTTACGATATTTAGCCACAGGAAGATGCATGGATTAAATAGAGCATGGCATAATATCCCTGTATGCGACGGTAACATCAGAACATACGGCATTGAAAATGCCTTTAAAATTAATGAAAGCTTGAATACATTTCTTTCTTCTATTAAAATTTTATTGTCAAATACCATGTTGTACAAAAGAACTGTACAAGTGTCATAGTGGCGTATATCAAGTTAAATAGGCACAAGCAGCAACAAAGATAATGTAAACCAAGCCTCACAAATGCAATTCTTGAGCACAAATTGAAGATAACTGAACCTTCACGAAGTTTGCTAAAAGAAATGGCATTTTAATTAAAATGTCAATTTGGCAAATGAAAATGAAACCAAGGAGTCTCACATAATCCTCCGGACAAAATCGACATATATTTATTCTAAAACAAGCGTTTATCATCTTGAATCTTAATTTTCAAAGTCGTCATAACTCTATCATAGCGATCATGGAAGCAACAAGTCAATATGTAAGGATCGGACAAGGAAATTGGATGATAGATCCACTAGAAAATGATTGACTAACAAACAATATATCTAACTTTACTACATTTTTGAAAGAATCCTAAGGAAAATAAAATCCAAAACCTAGAGATTTCGGCATTTTCGTCTCGATAGTCAACTTCTACCAGAATTCACAGTCAATACACACTTCCATCAACAAAAGAAACAGCGAATAAACATATAAACACAAGCAAAACAAAAACTAAAATTCGAGTCACTATTTTTCTCAGAAACCAAACAAGTAAATAAGTAATATTAGGGTTATGTAAGTAGAAAATCAAATGGCGAAGGTTTTAAAGATGCATAAAGGAAGGAGATAAATACCTCATGAAAGACCATAGCCAGGAGACCGAATTGGCCGAGTAAACAAAGAAACCAGAAAATCAAATCCCATGCCATCTTTTGCTTAGGCCAGATATAGAAAGTCGCAGAATGCGAGAATGAGACAGAGGAAGTAGGGCTTTGTATTTGAAATGGAGGGAAACTTTTACTCTGCGGATTGGTCTGTTTGCCAGCAGAAATAAATATTAAACCCCCAATTTTCTATAAATTCTTAAAATTTATAGATTTAATTATTTTTCCACTTTTCCTTTAATTTCCACCATAAATCATCAATTAAGAGGAGAAAGGATGCTTACCTAGTGATTTATGGAGGAAAATCTTACAACCAAGGGAGTAAGAGAAAAGAAATCCAAGCAAAATAAAGAGGAGCGGGCTAATCCTCTTGGCTTGACGGAAAGAGAATGAAGAAAAGGAGGTCGAAGGGGCTGTGGTCGGCGAGGAGCAGCGACAGTAGTAGGAGGCGGCTTGATCGAAGAGAAGAGGGAAAAAAGAGGAAGGAGAAAGAGGCGGTGAGGAGTTTTTTGGAGAGGGAACCCGTTGGTTCCAGCAAAAAGAGAAAGGAAAAAAAGACTAAGCCAAAATGACATAGTTTTGGCAAATGTCCCTTTGGTCCCTCAAACTTTTACACCACTTATAATTTTGCCCAAATCTTCTTCTTTTATGTAATTAAACCCCCAAACCAAATATAATTCAACCTGATTTTTTTTACTCTTATTATTTTATATTTATTTTATTGATAAATTTAGACATAACTGGATCGATTTGTATATCATTCGGGTAATTTAAAGTCAGGATGTTGCAATTCTTTTTCTCTAAAAATATAATTTTATCCTCGAAATTTACCTATGTTAAAAAAACTCTAGATAATTCTTCCTCATAGTGTTTTCTGGTTCGCAAGTAGCTTCTTTCACCTTGTGATTTCTCTACATGACTTTTATCAATGGTACCGATTTATTCCTCAGCTACTTGGTTTCTTTTGCTAAGATTTGCATTGATTTCTCTTCATAAGTCAAATCTTATTGGACTTCAATATCCTTCAATGTCACGACATGCGCTGGATCTGATCAGTATCTTCTTAACATTGACACGTGAAAGACATTATGAATTCTTTTCAACTCTTATGAAAAATCCAGCCTACAGGCTACTAGTCCTACTCGTTCTATGATTTCAAAATGATCGATATATCTTGGAGCTAATTTATCCTTTTTACCAAATCGGAGTACCTTCTTTCACGGATAAACCTTTAAGAAAACTTTATCACCAATTGCATATTCAATGTCTCTCATCTTCAAATCCGTATAGGACTTTTGGTGATCAGAAGCAACCTTTAATCTTTCTTTAATAATCTTCACTTTATCCTATTTCCTTTATGAGGTCTGGACCTACACGTTTGCTTTCTTTAAATTTTGTCCAGCATAAAGGTGTCCTGCATTTCCTACCATAAAGTGATTTATAGGATGCCATCTATATGCTAACTTGATAGTTGTTGTTGTATACAAATTCGATCAATGGAAGATGCCTATCCTAGCTTCCTTCAAATTCAATGACACAGCTTCTCATCATATTTTCCAATACTTAAATTACTCTTTCAGACTATTCGTCTATCTGAGGATGGAAGGTTGTACTATATTTTTACGTTGTACCTAGGGCCTCTTGTAGCTTTTTACAAAATGCTGAAGTAAATTTTGGATCCCCGATCGGATATAATGGAGGATGATACACCATGAAACCGTACTATCTTATTGATATACAATTCTGCTAACTTTGAAAGTTGATAGTCAGTTCTGATAGGTAGAAAATGACCTAACCTAGTCAATTTATCCACAATCACCCAGATAAAATTATACCATTTCCTAGTTTGTGACAATCCAACTACAAAATCTATCGTAATCTAATCCCAAATTGATGTTTGGCCTTGACCTGTTGACATGTTAGATATTTAGAGATATATTATGTAATATCTCTCTTCATACCTGGCCACTAGTAATGTGTCTTCAAGTTTTGATACATTTTTGTGTTTATTGGGTGCATGCCATACGAGCTGCTATGAGTTTCCTTCATAATATTTTGCTTTAGTTCCTCCACATTAAGGATGCAAATTATATCTTTGAAGTATAAACAACCATAATATTTGATTACATACTCACTATCGTTCTCTTCTTGGATCCGTGCAATAATGGAGGTTAACTTTTCATCTTATGCTTGGACCTCCTTAATTTCCTGCCCCAAGGTAGGTCTTAGTCTCAATTCAGCCACTAAATCACCATTATTAGCTATGAACAATCTGACATTCATAGCTCTTAAAGTCGAGGATAAATGTTTAAGACTGTTATCTATACATACTTTATTATATAATATATTTAATAACTTAATTTAATCATTTAAGATGTACCTGACAATAATTTTTTACTGAGAGCATTTGCCACTACATTTGCTTTGCCTGGGCTATAATCAATGATGTAGTCGTAATCTTTTATTAGTTCTATCCACCTCTTTTCTCTTAGATTCAATTCTTTCTGGGTAGATAAATATTTAAAATTTTTGTGATTTGTACAAATGTAGCAATTTTTTCCATATAAATAATACTTAAAATTCTAAGGTTTTGAAGGGGGATGAATCATTGTTTACAGAGAAAAAAGGCTTTAGAAAAGAAGAAAAATAAATTTTTTCTCTCTAAGGCTCCTCATTTTCTATCAATTTCTTTAATTAAAACATATGAATAGACACGATTTTCATTATTTTTCTGAAAATAAAGAACACAAATCGGAGTGAAAATTTGGCCTATAAAGATTTTAGAGTCAGAATATCTTTTGAGAGTAATATTCTAGGCTTTCTCTCTCTATGTTTATTTTTCATCATTAGAACTGCCATACATGAATCGTATGAAATTTATTGATATAATTGTGTTAAAATGTAACATTCGACTTATTTTCATGCTTAAATATGCTAAAACATGAATCTGAATTGGATTGGAATGTTAATGGTGTGTTTAGGTTGAGATTCCATTGGTTTAGTTTTGAGTTTTTTATTCTCTTGTTCTTTAATTTTATATTTTTTTATGTTTTTGTTGAATTTCGTATATAATTGATGTCATAATACTATATTGGCATGACTTGGAATCTGATAATTGCATAATTTGGATTAAAACATGTTGTGTATAATTTTTGCATGATTTTAGCTTCTAAAAAATTGCATTCTGCTTCAACTAGTGATGACGGATGGAAAAAAGACCTGACGGATGCCCATCTGTCATGTAACCTTCCTTTTGTCCCATCCTTTGCTCCAGGTATGGGCATCCCTTGCTTTTTATAAGCGTTTGTGGTTGAATTTTTGGCATATTTTTAGATATTTCCATGCATTTTATATGTTTATGTCATTTATTTGATTTTTGTAATGTTTAAGGCATTATTATGTATCAGTTAATTCTATATGTAGTTGTTTCCTATACTGTATAAATGAATTTACGGTTAACTTTGTTATATTTGTGTTGATTATTTTTTATAGTACTAATCTTTTTACCTTTGGTGTTTTGTGAGTATCTATATTTTTTACCATTTGGAGGATTTTGGTGAGACGCATTTCATTGGGATTCATGCCCCGATCGATTGACGACTCTGGTCATCTCACTCAGTCAATTCTTTTTTTATTTGTTATTTTAGTTTCATTTTATTTATTTTTATGTTATTCATTTATTTTTGGTATTTCGGATGTATTATTATTTCAAGGATATAATAGGTAGTAAAAAGAAGTTCTTTGTGAACATTAAAAGGATAAGACACTAAAATGATTTCTACTAAATAAACTGAATTTTTCTTCAAAACTTGGACCAAAGTCCAATTTTTCATCCAAAACCAAACAAAGAAAATAAAAAGAGTTTTTGTAAATATGCACGAAGGAACCAATGTTCCCAACTCAAATGAATACCCTAATTTATGTATGTAATTTACTTTTCCCATTGGATGATTTGCTTATGTAATAATTTAAGTAGAATTGTGTTCTTTTAACTACTCATTTAATCACTTTCTTTTGTTGATTGGAATATTTATTTAATTATATCTCTTACATCGTATATGAGAGGAGAGTGGATTAATTTAAAAACTCACTTGTAAAAATAACATCTAACCAAGATACCTAATAAGAGCGATATCCCGAATATCAATCTTTATTTGACATCAAAAAGTTAAGATTCATTTTCTGACATCATGTCGAGAGGTAACCCCATGATACCTACCTTTTTAGGCCTATTAATAGATGTCTTTGTAGGTTGATTACCAACCGTAAATTGGATTTGATCCCTTTTATGGCAAAATTGCCGATTCATGATTAAAAATTACCCTTTTTTTGTCTCGGATCCTAAAATTGGGGCTCCAGGTAAATTATTGTTGATTTTTCACACAAAATTTATGCAAAAACCTACAGGTAACATGATTAAATTTCATCCCTCATCCTCACATAAGAGGGAGAAAAGGGAGCAGCAAAAGAAGCAAATGACAAAAAAGCAATTGAAAAAAATTGAATATGCAGAAGGCAAACATATTAAATAGTTTCTGTTAGATTTAAAAATAAATGTTCACGAAATTAAAAACTATGAAGCAAGATGTCTTCCCAATGGTACCTTCAATACGTTCCACAGATTTCTTTTGATGTTGTTCTACATTATCAACTGCAATTTCTATATATATTTTTAGAACTAACTTGTATTGATTAGCAAGTTACCTAGAACAACTTATTCTTGGTGCATCTATATGATAATTCCACTAGGAATTCTGAGGTTGATATATAGAAATTCCATATGCAAATCATTCACCTTCAGCATAGCTTCAAAGAAAATGAGCCAGCACTAATTACACACTAAGTTTACCTGCATTCGAGAGCCTAGTAACTTTAGCTTCAGCATTTCTTATAAATTCATCCTTGTCTCTCACGTATAGGTTTAGTCGATCTTTCAATATCTGTGCAAGCTTTTCCTCTCTTTCCTTTTGAACAACCTGTGGCAAACAAGCATAGCACCAATTAAAAACAGAACCCGATTTAGTTGAGTAGTAGATCATTCAACTTGAATGTCGTAGGAAAAAAACCCATGATATATCATCCTTCGCTTAGCTATTTAAATATCCATAAGCAACATGTACCCTACAGAAGAAAACAAAGTTGTTTTCTATATAATGAAATATAGTTTAATGGAAATCCCAAGAAAAATGTACTTAAAAACTCTTGGGATTTCATGGCTGGTGTAGAGATTGAGACAGCAAAAGAAACCAAACAGAGTTATACCAAATGGAATATAAACTTTGGAAGAAGAAAACAGAGCATGATAGAAAATGGAATGCAAACTTAGTATCGCAGCTGGAATCGAAAAATATCAAAGACATCATAGCAAACAAATAAAATATTAGCCAAGTTTGTTTTGTAATTTGTCAAAAGTATCCTGAATACCGCTATCAAGGGTGGAAACTCATGCACATTATCTAGTTCCATAGGTTGCTTTCATGAGCACTCTATTTTTATCTTGTTTATTCTTTATTGGTTGGGATGTAAGGTCAAACCATCCATAAAGCAAATTTTTCATGAAAAATTAACAAGAAGCATGGCAGAGGTTGCCCACTGGTGGGTATGGACTATGATAAAGAAGAAATTAATTGATTGAAAATAATATAAAATGTATACTAGAAACTCTCCCCAAAAAAATGAACGCCCCCACAAGCAACATAATAAGTTTAGCACATTAAAAATAAATAAAAGAAAAAAAAGAGCAAGACAGCTATATATATATATATATATATAAAGTATTTGGCGCTTCTCAATAATAAATAACTAACTTTAATCATATACAAGAAAACAAATCACTATGCAATTTTGCTCAATTATTTTATTAATTCACAATCCATATGAATTATCTTATTAATTCGATTGCAATTTTACCAACGGAATACGAATTTCGTTGCTAAAATTGCAACAAAAAATAATTCGGTTGCAATTATAGCAACGAAAATTCAATTTCGTTGCTATTTTTCGTTCCAAAACTTTTTTGCCATCTGTTGGCACCTATTTTAGCAACGATATTGGATTCCGTTGCTAATTTTCGTTGTTAAATTTTAGAGCTAAAAATTTCCTCCACTTTTAGCGACAGAAGACAACCAAATTTTTTTCGTTGCTAAATTTGCAAAGTTTAACCAATTTTAGCAACGAAAATTGAATTTCGTTGCTATTTTCATATTTTCTTGTAGTGTTTACTGCTGACATTACGATGAGTTTGCATTTGGCAAGTCAACTAACAACATGTCACATGACACACATGCAACACGTAGGATGACACGTGACGGATACATGCAAGGCACGTGACCTTTAATTTACCCAATTCCTTCCATCCTTTTGTTTCTCTCTCTTTTGATCAAAACCAACTTTTTCCTTCTATTTTCTTTTCTTTCATTCATTTCTTAGTTGCCAAACACATTTTCTTGAGTTTTTGGGTTAATGCCTTAATTTTCCTATATTATGATATATTTTCTCAACTTCTTCTTCTTTTCCTCTCTTCTCTCTCTTTACACACTCTCTTCAAAAGCAGAGCAACAAATTCTACTGTACAAAGCCAAAAGCAAAGAGAGAAGAAGATAAAGAAGGGACAAAAACTTTCCACTGCCGACAAAAAATTCCACAAAACAACCCCCACCAAGTACCAACCAAAACAGCCATCGCGTCAACAATATCACTAACTAAAAATAATTGAACAATTTATCTATCAAATAAAAGTTTTAAAAAAATAAATTTTATGATTTGGGTATTTGTTGTTGAATTTCCAAGTTTGTTTTGTTAAGCTTATTTGATGGATTCACGATTTGGGTATCAAATGTTGTACTTGCAGTTGAATTTCCAAGCTTTTTTTGTTTCCAAGCTTATTTGATAGATTTATGATTTGGGTATTTTCTTTTTCCTTTGAACATTGAATTGTTTGTTTGTTTGTTTTATTTTTATATTTATTTTTTAGTTTTTTTTGGCTTTCTTTGATTCGCTATTGCTTTTAAACCAAATTGTGGATCTTGATTTCTGCTACTTGGGGTCAGGGTGTGCAGAACAAAATCGAAATAAAAAATTGAATAAATTTTGGTATATTTAATTCGATTATTTTGATTTTTGATTCGTTTGTTTTAAATCGAGATAAAATTTCTGATAATTTGATTCGGTTCTTAAAATTAAAAAATTGAATTAATCCTAGCTGTAAGTCTCTGCCTTCATTTGTTCTCTGCATCGGTCTCCAAAGATGCATATCTTCGTGAAAACCCTCCAGCAACGGCTATCTTCATCGAAAAACAGCTCGAAGATGGTTAAACTCTTGCCAACTACAACATCTAGAAGGAGTCGACTCTTCACTTGGTGCTGCAGTTGAGAGGTGGAGCCAAGAAGAGAAAGAAAAAGACCTACACCAAGCCTAAGAAGATCAAGCACAAGAAAAAGAAGGTCAAGCTAGCCTTTCTTCAATTTTACAAAGTTGACAATGGCGACTAAGAGATCAAAGAAAAAGAAGGTTAAGAAGAAGATATACACGAAGCCTAAAAAGATCTGGGCCCATATTGAGGTTAAAGCAAGATGGATTGAAATCATAAAGTGATTCTAAGCAATGAAATGGATTAACAAACGACAATGGACCACCACTCAAAAATTGGAAAACTAGCTAAGCAAGGGCCACTAGACTTACCTAAGAATTTCAATTTCTTTTTATTTAAATTTGGAATTAACAAATTTTGAAGGATCTAGGCCCATATTTTCCCAACCGATTAAATTAAACCGATCAAAATTAATTCAATTTATTTGATTTTGGTTCTAAATAATTCAGTTTTTAATTCGATTTTTTATTTTGAAAATTTCGATTTTTGATTTTTTCAATTTGGTTCAAAATCAAACTGAACCGCCTATTAGCTTTCAAATTTCTATTGATAGGACTGTTTGTTCAAAATCGGTATTTTAGTGTTTAACCAAGTAAGCCTGGAGCTGTATATAAGTTAGTAGGAGATAAAATCAATTTTTATTTTGATCGAGATAGAATTGTATATAAGATTTAAAATAAGTTGTAAGGATAACATAAGGAAAAAAGATGGGAGAGGAGATATAATTGCTGGTTTTGATTGAGAGGAAAATAGAAACAGAAGGAAGGAATTTGTAAGGTCACGTGACTTTCACATAGATGCCAAGTGATTGCTGATGTATATTACTTAGGCTACGTGTCATGCGATGTATTATTAGTTGACTTATTACGTGTTAAACTCGTTGCCAAATAAAAAATAGTCAATCTAATGATTCTATTATTTCATTTCAAGAGTAAAATAACTTCAATTTGTAAATTTAAGAGACAATCTAATTTATAAACTCAATAGACAACATTGCATGAAACCAGAAAAAAATTGCTCTTTTTAACAAAGTGTACTAGCATTTTTTTTTTTTCATATTCGGCCTTAATTTAATAAAATGACCCAATCCAAAACTATATAACCCCCCGCCCCCCCAAGGCGGCGATCCATTGGCCAACTGTTAAAAATATTTGAAAACAATATTTTAAATTTAAATAAAACACCATTCGAGGGCCCGAGGCTGTTGCAATTTCTTCGACGAACTGAGAATGGACTAATTTGCTACAAGCTGATTAAGCTCTTCTAGTTCACAGATCCATAGTAATTTTAAAAACGAAAGGAAAAGGGAAGCTTATTATATAGTCTAAATCAAATTCGAAGATATTGAAGCTCCTTATCCGTTGCTTGTATGGCATAGGCTTTCTTTTTGGCTGCGGTAGCAGGTATAATTCTTTGCCTAAATTCTCTACTTTTCTTCCATTTTCTAGAAATTTGATTTGATATATTACAGTCTTTTTTTTTCTTTCTGGGTATTCTTTTTTGAAGAAAAATGATTACTATCCCTACCTTTGAAAGCCTAAATCATTTTATGATCTCTTTTTGCCGCTGCTGTTATTGGGTTTTGGGTCAATTCTTGAGGTTCTCTTTCCTTTGTCCTTTCCATGTCTATTTCAATTTCACATCTGTAGTTATTCAGCTTTTAGATATTAATAAAATTTTGAGACGGTTAGGTATTTAATCTCGATACCTTTTCTTTGCAATGTGGTAATTTATTTTACTCTGCACATTGTCTAAAGTTCAGCTAGTTTGTCCTTTCCTTTTTGATACAGTTATCCTTTTGTTCTATAACATGGTCGATATTTGTAACACTGGGAAAATGGTTGATAATAATATATGGCTATGGTTGAATTGATAATATTTTGAAGGCACTATTATGCTCTTTCTAACATCAATTCTGATTACCTGGGCCTCGCTTTCTTCTTTTTAATAAGAAATTTGAACACGTAATGAGAGTTTTCTGTTTGTAAGGATTTTGATTGAATTAGGAGAGCAACTCTTTGGTGATGATGAAGATAATAAAGTTCTTGAAATGTATGTTTCCACTATTAATTTATGAATCCTTGAAATTCATTTGTCATTATTGCTAAAATGTTTATAGCCAGTGAATTAGGAGAGCAACTCTTTGGTGATGATGAAGATAATAAAGTTCTTGAAATGTATGTTTCCACTATTAATTTATGAATCCTTGAAATTCATTTGTCATTATTGCTAAAATGTTTATAGCCAGAGCTTTCTAGGAGTGGTATCTTAAATTATATTGGTGGAATCATCAAAATCCATTACATGTATAAAATGGATAGTAAGTATCAATGGAAAAGCACTTAATTTTTCATCTTGGGAATATTAAAGGTGTTCTGTAATGCTAAAGCAGTAGTTTAGATTAGAACTTGAAATTAATATTATAACTTATTGGATTAGCTTTCAATTTTTTATGGAGTTAATTGAATTTAGGGCAGTTAATGATCACTAAGAGTATAAATAGATGCTTTCTGAGCGCTATTTTAGCTGTCATTTCAAAAAGAGTTGATTAAATGCGAAGTAGATATTTGAGTTGTTATTTGAGTCTCGTAGCTTGTATATGCTTGCAACAATTATTGAATTTTGTATGATGCTCAATGAAACGGTTCTGTTCTTTGCGCTTGGGCAGATTCCTGACCTTGTTGTCTCTGATGTCAAAATGTGACTACAGTGGGTTTACTCTGGTAGTGCAATTAGGGTGATAAAAGAAGTATAGTGATCATGAGTTTTGCATCTTGATATTAGACCCGTTATCTCATGCTTGAATTTATTATTTCAGCCCGTGTGTCCATTTTTGCAACGTGAATGATGTTAATTACAGCTGTAATTTCTGATATTGTGAAATTCATTAAGGGTGAATGTCAGGCTTATATGATGTTACATGTCACTTAAGATTTTATTGTGATTCCTTTCCAGTTTTGGTTAGCAGTTGGGTCTTCTTAGTTACATTGACATCAAACCTTAATTAAATAAAACTTCCTTTCATTGTCATGAAATTTTTACACAAGCTTGAAAGGTATCGAATTGAGAATTACTCTGACCCAAAATCCCAGTCAGATTCATGTGTTATAAGAGCTAAAATAGAATGTTAATACTAGAACTGGGTGTGCGTAATATCTCTTTCTGAAATCAATATAGCCTAATAGTAATTTGCAAGACTGGTCTAGTTTCCAGCTAAAGTGATTCATATACAAATGTGTTTTTCTTGCCCATCAAACAAGATAACAGAATCTCAATTTAGGATTTAAAATCTATTTCCATTTCTAAAGCAAACCAAATAATTCCCAAAGAATTGCATGCCATGGTTCTCTTGTGCTTTCAACTTACCAATTTAGTTTTGCTGAAAGAACGGATTAAAGAGTAAAACTTGTAATATTATGTAAAGGAAATTAAACAACAGAATTGGATTGCGTAACTATATATAGGCTAGCAGCAAATTCACTATGTGTTTGCATAGGAAGGAATGGATTTCTCTGTTCTTGAATATAAAGGAATTATGAATATCTAGAGGTCTGTAGTGTACTATTTTTTATTTGTTAGATATTCTACAGGACCTAAAGGTATTTCTCTATGCATGAAGGTCTGTGCTTTTTTATTTTTATCTTGAGCTAATGTTTTTCAGAGCATTTTTTGTACAGCTCTATTTTAATAGCCACATGCTTAATTTTTCATGTAGTGATCTACCGTGACTGATTGGTTACATAAAATGTATGTGTCTATGCTTATACTTCAGGCTATACCAGCATGATCATTTGTTCCCCTATCAGCACATGTGCACGAAATGTTGTCTACCTTAGGGGCCATGTTCAATATATGGGCAGCAGTGTCTTGAATTTGGTGTCCAGTGGACAATCCACTTCATGTTGTTTCTGTTCAAATTCAAAATCATTCTCTGGTCCATCTGTTTTCAGCTATGACACGTTGCACTCGAGCTGTTCCTGGTCAGGCTTATCCAAGCAGAATGGCAGTTGTAAGTCATTTATTGTGAAAGGTTTATGTAACAATAGCGGTCCTTGGAAGCGAAAATTCACCATTGCACTGCCATATCAAAATCTCAACATGAAGCTCTCGTTGTCCAACCGTGGAATGCTCTCCAAAATAAAGGGTAATATGGGATCTATATCTTGGTCCCAAGAATATGCATCAGCTGGCTTAATTTTGGCGCTATTGGTTTGCTATTCAAGTTCTGAGCCAACACATGCTGAAGCAGCTGCGGAGAAGAAATATGAAGATGATTCTGATTTACCATATGTTAAATTCTCGCATGGGAAGAAAGTATACACAGACTATTCTGTTATTGGTGAGGGAGGAATAACATATTTGGTTAATGCTGCTTTTATATACTAGTGTTTTTCTCTCTTGAGACACTTTTTTATTACTTGTTATCTGATGTGCCAGTCTTCATTTTGTGCAGGAATACCTGGGGATGGGAGGTGTTTGTTCCGTTCAGTGGCTCACGGAGCTTGTTTACGAGCTGGGAAACCAGCTCCAGGTGAAACTGTTCAGAGAGATTTAGCTGATGACTTGCGTGCTAGAGTATCTTTCTTTCCATAATTTTGAGTCTGAAATTTGGTTCCTGTGAAAAGCATGGGCCTTGGCGAGCCATTTGATTCCTTATCGCAAGTGCTAGATCTATTGACTTTTGCTGAATTAGCTTTTTCTTGTTTTTGTCTATTTTGCTCTGCATGACTGTATCGCATTCTCCCCCTCTTTTTCACCGTTCTTTTAGAATGTTTCTTTCAAGTGGAACCTCTAAGGAGTTAAAGAGGAATGACTTTCTACTGACATAGATTGACTCAAACGTGACAAGCAATTGCTTAATGATATTTCTAAGTGTGCAATGTGGGCTCAGGTTATATGCATTATTTTACATCAAAGAGACCTCTGAACTTGTTGGTGTTTAAATTTGTCAGGTTGCTGATGAGTTTATCAAGAGGAGGGAGGAGACAGAATGGTGAGAAATTTTAGTTGCACTCTCTTGTACTTTCCGGACTGTCTTCCAAGCATTCTGTTTGCCATTTTCTGGTCACTAACGCCATTGAGTTGTATCTATAATCATACACAACTAATTGGGAATAAAAGAAGACCTTGAGATCATGAGCGCTGATTTCATACATCCTGATTGCCGTTATGGCAGTCTTCTGTATGTCTTAATAAAAATTTTTCACAGATCTTTCTATATACAACATGAAAAGCTCATACTTGTTTTCCAGGACATACAATATTATTATAGAAGAAGATATCGTTTAAAATTTCACTTAAAAAATTTGGTTCAATGGTTTCTCCATTGACAGGTTTGTAGAAGGTGATTTTGACATGTATGTAGCGCAGATGAGGAAGCCACATGTATGGGGGGGTGAGCCTGAATTGTTCATGGCTTCGCATGTTCTAAAGTAATTATCTTGCTATCTCTCTCTGAATATGCAATAGTGTATTCTTTTCGTCTACAAAATTGCATTGAGGGAATCATATTAATGGAAGGAATGATGATGAAAACTGCAGGATGCCAATCACAGTGTACATGCATGACAAGAATGCTGGTGGCCTCATATCTATAGCTGAGTATGGTCAAGAGTATGGGAAGGACAATCCAATTAGAGTTCTTTATCATGGTTTTGGTCATTATGATGCATTGCAGATTCCTGGAAAGAAAGTAAACAAATCAAAACTCTAATGCTTTTTGAGTGAGGTTAGTGGTAATGAATTTGTCTCGATAATATATCTATAAAAATAATCGTATGTAACGCACTGAATTACAGATGATTGCACTCAAATGATTTGTCTCAATAATTTATTTGTTCTAAATTACAGATTATTGCACTCTAAAATAGAGTGACTGAGTCACAGTTGTTCCATAGTTACGTAGTTGCAATGGATAGGTATCCTTTTGGACCTGCATTTTATTATAGAGGGGACTCCAATTACTTTTACAGCCTACTCTTATATTTATTTGTAGGGGTGTACACGGATCTGAATCTTTCTGTACCGAACCGAAGAACCGAAGAAAAAGATCCAGAACCGAATTGTACCGTTGACTTTTTGACTAGAACTGAATCGAATTGTATCGTTGACTTTATTTGAAACGGATCTGGATATTTAACCGAGAACCGGATCGAGAACCGTATTGAACTGTACTGAATTGTCTTATACCGAATTGTATCGAAAGAACCGATATTTATTAATTATTATATATAATACTGATAATTTATATATAAATATTACTTATAATTTTTATTATATATGTACTGCATAAATTTAAGTTAATAATTATTTAAGTTATATATTTTAATACAAAAAATTAATATAATAATTAGTTAATAAATTAAACTAAATATTTTAATTATTAAGAACAGAAATTTAATTATTATAATAATCATTCTATATATATGAATATATAACTAAAATAATTTGTATTTAATTTAATCCATTTTTAATATCACTCAACTACTATTTTATTTTCTTTATAAATTTTTATATAAATATTTAAGTTAATCAATTTATCATATAAGTATTTTATCAATTAATTTCATTTACTGTGAGTATCAATTAACAAATTAATACTCATATATTTTTAGGACAATACTTTTATGAATGTCTAAATTAATAATGTAATTAAATATATTTATTATATATAATGAAATATTACCAATTATTGTATTATATAAGTGTATAATTATTTTACCAATTAATTTCATTTATTTTTAGTGTCATTCAACTAGTATGTATATATTTTCGTACAATACATATATTAATAATGAAGTTGTAAATCAATAATGTGATTATATATAGTTATTGTATATAAAATTTTTATCAATTAATATAATTATTTGAGTATGTAATTATCTTATCAATTAACTTTATTTATCTTTATATCATGAATGATTAAATGTACTTATATGAGTACATATACTTTCAGTATCATTTAACTAACATTCATTAATTTTTTCACAATACCTATATGAGTAATTGAGTATTTAAATTAACAATACAATTATTATATTAATGAAATTTTATCAATTCGTGTAATTATATATATATATATATATATGTAATCACCTTAACAATTAATTTTATTTTCTTTCAATATCATTCAATTAGTATTTATCTATTTTTGCACAATATTTTTATGCATAATTAAGTATGCAAATTAACAATATAATTATATATGTATATAATCACATTACCAATTAACGTAATTATATGAGTATATAATCATATTAGCAATTAATTTTATTTCCTTTTAGCATCAATCAACTAAATTTCATCTATTTTAGCACAATATTTATATAAATAATTAAATATTTAAATTAATAATGTAATTGTATAAAATTATTATATTAATGAAATTTTATCAATTAATTTTTGCACAGTATCTATATTAGTAATGAAGTTGTAAATCAATTATATTATCAATTAACTTTATTTACTTTTATATAATGAATTATTGAATGTACTTATATGAGTACATAAGCGTCTTATCAATTAATTTTATTTATTTTTAGTATTAGTCAAATAGTATTTATAATTTTATTAATTTTATTTATAATTTTATTTTGTTCTCTAACGTTTTTTTAAATATCTATATTTCTTTTAACACATAAAAAGATAACATCGACTTATAAAATACTTCATTTTATAAATTATTTTATTAATACTATTAATTTAATAGTCATTTAAAAAATATCTTATAATTACTCTCATTTTTATAAATAATAGTAAATATAAATTATTTTTTAATGATAAAAATTGAATTGAAGATAAAAATTATTAAAAGTTTTAAGAGGGAAAAGTTTTTTATTTTGAATTTTCGGATGGAGCTAATTTTTGGAAATGGGAGCTAATTTTTGGAATTTTCGGAGGGAGCTAATTTTCGGAAATGGAAAAGTTTTTTATTTTTTATTAGGGTGTCAATAATTAAGGTTTAGGTTTCACTTTCTATTCCTTTCACCCTTTATTCTTTCTCATTTTCGCCTCCCCTCCCTCTACCTTCCTCACTCTCCTCTCACCACTGCCGGTCTCTGCCTCTCACCACTGCTAGGTAACTGATGTAGGAATTTAATAACGCATTGGTGTTTTCTCTATTTGCTTAATTGATTATCTAGTCTCCATCGTGTTCTACTGTTGGCAGGCCCTGATTTACTTTGTGTAATTATCTGGATTTTGAAGCAGGTCTAATGCAGCACCAGAGAGCCAGTTGAATGTGGAAGTGGACTCGGACACAAGGGAATGGGCTATGCTAGGTATATTATATCTTCACAATTTCGATTCAGTTTTAGTTCAAGAGTTAAAAGTTTAGCCTTTTTTTTCAGCAGTCAAATATTAGTTTTAGGGGTAACTTGGCGATCTTGTTTGATTGGCTTGCTAAAGTTTTGTTGTTTTGGTGATTATTGTAATTTTTGTTTTGATAATAATAGGAAAAAGTTAAAAGGTTACATACTCACATGGCATTTAAAAGGCGCCACTGATTATATTATGATTACTGGTTTTCACAATTGCCTTGAATACCAGTTTGAGTTTGATCTTAAGAAACTTGCTAACTGTGTCTTTAACATTTGTTTGCAACTCTGGTATTAATGACAGATTTCTATAGCTTAAGGAGGGATGTATGAACTGCCTCGGAGCAAGTTGAGGAGAATATAGCCTCTGCTGGCATGCAGCAATTAGAGCAAGAAGTTGCAGTTTTAGTATCAAAAGCATCCGATAGCTCCTTTTGGAATGATCGTGCTAAAGCTCAATAAACCCTTGTGGCTCTTACCGATGTCAAAGAAAAGATATTGCTGCTAACAGAGTTTCAAACCAAGGTCATATTTTTCTTCATCTTCTAATTAAGATATTGCTTCAAGCATAGCTCTAGTTTTGTAATATTCCATGAATGATGCCAATTATTTATTTTCATTGGAAAGCCCAATACCAACTCGTCAATATATTTCTAAAAATTACGACACTGCCACAAAATCTGGTCTGTGGAACTTATAATGGGGTAATAATGGACGATCACATTAAGAGTACTAATTACTGAAATTTCTGACAATGTAAATGCTTTGGATGTAAAGTATCGGTAAAATGTGGGCAAGACGTTGAAGAGAAAAGTGGTATTATTTTGCTGAAACTCTAAAGAAAGGAAAAACAATAAAAACAAAATAACACTCGTTGAATCAGATGCAGAATACCTATTTTATCTTCATCCATAAATTTGAACTACAAGGAAAGTACTTTTGATCAAATGAAGTTGTTTGGCAGCATCCGCTATGTCTTGGAAATGAATCAATTTTTTCTTCAGTAACTTGTAATTACCATGAAAGTTCTCCTTAATTCTAAATTTTGTTAAGTGCCTGTTAGACTTAGTTTAATTAGATAACTTTGAGGATAAAGTATAACATAGCCATATTGGGGCTACCTATTACGCAAAGCTGAAGGATAGTGTTTTCTTTGAGATAGTTTTATCACACTTGGTGGAAAGATGTTCCATAGAAAATAATATGATTTTTGATGATTTTCGGATACACCTAGTTTCTATTAATTTGGTGAATATGTTTTAATTAGAAGTCCCTTTATTATTATTATTATTATTATTATTATTATTATTATTATTTACGTTTTTATCGTCATGAACTATCAAATTAGAATGTTGTTAGTGAACAAATTAAATAAAACTGATAACAACAATAGCAGAATATCTGAATTTTCTTAGATTTGAATTTTATTTTCATTATCTAAATTTTCTCTTAATTAGAAATTAATTGAGTTTTATATTCAATATTCAATATTTGTACATATTTTTATTATTACATGTTTTCTTATTTGATTTTCAAATAGAGCATCATAGGTATTAATAATTTAATAGATACATGGATTGCTGCTGTTTTTTATCTTAATATTTTAAAACATGCAAAATTTTAAAAATATTGAATTATCCGAAATACCGAATTGTATTGTATTGTATTGTTTTGTACCGAAAGAACCGAAGAACCGTATTGAATTGTACCAAATTTTTATAAAACTGTACCAAATTGTTCCGAATTTTTAAGACAGTTACAATACTTAATTTTTAAAATATCTGAAATTTCAAAACAATATGGAGATTTGTAAATTTTCGAATTGGATCATACCGTGTACACCCCTATTTATTTGACCCTCCAGCAAAATAAACTGATAACAAATATTAGGGGAGAATAAGGGTGAACAAATTTCGGTTCAAATCGAAAAATTGAACCGAATAGATTAATTTTTTAATTTGATTCGATTTTTCGGTTCGATTTTTGAAGGAAAAAAATTTAGAAAAATCGAAACAAATCGAAATTTTATATAATTATATATTTTTTATTTTTTAATTGAATAATTATTTTATATATTTAAATTATCTTATTTTAAATTGTAAATTATATGAATATATCTATTAATTATTAATATTTATTTTTTAGGTGGTAATTTAAAATTTTAATAATTAAATTGAAAATTAATTAAATGAAAAAAATTATTTAACGGTTTTATTGTATTATTTATTATATATTTTTAAATTATATCTTTAATTTGAACTTTTATTTTATACAATTGAAATTTTTTATTTTAATATATTATGCTTTATAATTTTTAGATAATTTTATTTTTTTTAAATAATTTTAATTTTTAATTTTTTGATTAATCGAATTAATCAAAAATTTTAATTTAATTATTTTATAAATTTGATTTATTTTGATTGATAAAAATATTTAAAATTTAATTTTTAAATATTTTAATTTAATTATTAAATCGATCGTACCGTTGCACAGAAGAGGCGAGAACGTCCATTATAGTTGTACAAGTAAACAGATTTGATACAGACACATACAATCGATAGTACACTTAATCCCAACACTAATATATACTTTTTTTTTCTCTTGTTGTGAAATATAATATATAAAATTATATATCAAAACAAGAAAAAGTTAAGCAGTAATTTAAGAATATCAAAGCACATTTTCTTTTTTTAAATTTTACGTGAAGCCAGGGATTCAAAAATTACCTTATTTTGGCCTTTATGTGATCATAAAATTTTGTTTTTGTTCTAGCTGCTGGTGGGACCGTCGCCATTACTTATAATTATAAATTAATTGGGAATCCACACAAATATTAATTCTTTAATTAAGCAAAAGCATTTAAAGAGAAAATGAAATTGTCTCCCTTTGTCAGCGGTGGAGAGGAGCTCTGATTCTCCCTTTCCAAGTTTCCCTTCTTTTTACTCATTATGGATTTGAATCTTATTATTTGAAACTGTCAAGGAGCTGCGTCTGATAATTTTGTCAGCATTATCAAAAATTTTTGTAATCAATTTCATGTATCAATTCTAGTCTTGTTGAAAACTAGAATTAGTGACATCACTGCAGATAGGATGATTAAGAGCATCAGCTTTACTAATTCCTTTAGGATCGAAGCTACAGGATTTTCAGGAGGCATATGGATTCTTTGGAGAAACAATCTTAATGTTCGGATTGTCTATTACTCCTACCAATGCGTGACCTTCAAGCTGTCTTGTCCGAATGTTAAAGAGTTTGTTTTTTCTGTCATTTATGCAGACCCAAACGCTCTCAACAGGAGAAAACTTTGGGCTGACATTATGAAACTGAGTTTAATGACTTCTGACCCATGGTGTCTGGCAGAAGACTTTAACTTTTTTATCTTCTCTCATGAAAAATCGGGAGGGGCTAGAAGAGGAAGCAAAGCCTGTCCTCTTTTTCAAGCTTGCATCAATAGTTGTAACTTCATTGATCTTGGTTTTCAAGGCCCGAAATTCACATGGAAGAGGGGTAATCTGCAAGAACGACTGGATAGAGTTCTTTGTATTCAGAATTGGAAAATGTCATTTGATAAAGCGGGGGTTCAGCATCTACCTCGAATGTGTTTGGATCATCGACCTCTCCTTTTATCTTTAAACATCAATCCTTCAGCTCCTCTAGCTAGAAGGTTTAGATTTTTAGCTCCCTGGCTCCTTCATAGAGATTTCTAGAATTTTTTCAAAGATCATTGGAAGCCAGAATTGGAAATTGATCAGGCCATGGATTATTTTGCTACTAAAGCGACCTCTTGGAACAAGGAGGTTTTTGGTAACATTCTTTTGAGAAAGAAGAATTTACTAGCTAGACTCAACAGAATTGAACGTGCCCTTGAAAGTAAAAGTTCCAAATAACTGCGCCAGCTTGAATCAAATATTCGATTGGAATATGAAAATATTGTCCACCAAGAAGAGCTCCTTTGGAAACAAAAAGCCAATTCAGATTGACTTGCAGAGGGGGACAAAAATACAAGATTTTTTTAAAATAAAGTACGGATGAAGAAAAACAGGACGAAATTGATTGTCTTCAGCTGTCAGATGGTAGTTGGAGTTCTGACCAAAATGAAATGGAGAATCATGTAATGGCTTTCTACACTCATCTGTATACTGAGGATATTAGCCATGCTCCTGCCTTTCCGATCAGAGGTCATTTTCCTGGACTTGGGGACAACATGACGGAGTCTTTATGTGCTAATGTCACTGAACTGGAAGTGCGAGAAGCCCTCTTTAGCATGCGACCCTTCGAGGCCCCTGGTAATGATGGCATGTGTGCTGGATTTTTTCAACATAATTGGGATTTGGTAAGAAGTTCCCTTTGTCGATTTGTTTCGAAAAGTATGAACGGTGACCCAATCCCCCACTCTCTTAGTCAAGCTGTCATCACCCTGATCCCCAAGAAAGAAAAGCCATCAAGTATCACCAATTTCAGACCCATCAGTCTACTCCCCGTGGCATTCAAAATACTCATGAAGATCTTGACTAACAGATTGAAGCCGTGTCTCATAAAGTTAGTGAGTAACTCTCAAGCAAGCTTTGTTCCTGGTCGTCAGATCATCGATAACATCCTTATTACTCAAGAAGTGGTCCATTCAATGCACAATAAAAGAGGAAAAACAGGCTGGGTTATCATAAAGATTGATCTTGAAAAAGCATATGACAGGCTCAAATGGGATTTTATCTACGATACCCTTGTTGATGCGGGACTCCCCAATGATTTTATTCAGGTGGTGGTCAATAGCTGGCGGTCTAGCAGTGCTTAAATCCTTTAGAATGGCAACCCCTCCAGGACATTCAGAACATCTCGAGGAGTGCATCAAGGTGACCCCCTATCCCCCTACATCTTTGTTTTGTGCATGGAAAGACTCTCTCAAGCAATTAATAAAGCAGTGGAAGAAGGTCAGTGGAAGACAATTAAAATGGGCAGAAGAGGCAAACCTCTTTCACACTTATTTTTTACAGATGACCTAATTCTCTTCACATAAGCCTCGAAGCAGTCTATGTCGCTTGCTTGTGATGTATTGGAGGATTTTTGTCAATGTTTCGGCCAAAGGGTTAACAAAACTAAATCCTCCTTCTTTGTTTCTCAAAACGTCAATAACTCTATGGTGCATAAATTGAAGAAAATCTCTCGCTTCTCCTACAACACTAATTTCGAAAATCATCTAGGGATCCCTATCATTCAAGGCAAAAACAGTAAAAAATACTTTGACAGGATCATAGATAAAGTGAAGGGCAGGTTGAGTTCTTGGAAAGCTAGATCTCTCTCTCTTGCAGGTAGAACTACTCTAGTCCAATCAGTTTTAATGGTTATTCCCGTCTACGCCTTGCAAACTATGATTTTCCCGAAATTCGTGTGCAACAAAATAGAAGCTCTATGTCAGGATTTTTTATGGGGTTCCTGCTCCGACAAAAAAAATACATCTAGTCAATTGGAACATAATCTGCAGTAATAAAGATAAAGGAGGTCTTGGTTTGCGAAAGATTACAGATCTGAATCAGGCCTTCATAGCTAAATGGGTTTGGAGGATGATTAAAAATCCCAGTTCTCTTTGGGTTCGAGTTCTAAGGGGAAATATGGGATTTTCGATGGCAAGGAATCAGCTAATGCAGATAATAAGAAATGCACTCCAGTATGGGGAGCCATTGTTCGCGCATGGCCCTTTATCATGGACAATACCAACTGTTGTGTTCAAGATGGAAATCTCATTGATTTCTGGTTCGATAAATGGTGCGAAAACTTTAGAATTGTGGATCATACGCTCAACGCCATTCCAAATGAAATGATTATATGGAAAGTTCGGGATGTAGTAACAAATGCAGGCATTTGGAAAACTGGTAAATTCGAGCATCTGATAGCAGAAGACATAGTGGGTAAAATAATAGCTTCTAACCCCCCCATCCAACAATTTGGGAGCTGATATGATTGTTTGGAATGCTTCTCCCTCTGGCATATTCACAATTAAATCAGCTTACAATCTCCTAAAAAATTCATCCTTTACTGGTGGCCGTAAAAACTGGAAGCTGATTTGGAAATGACCAGGTCCCCAGCGCATAAGCACATTCTTGTGGCTTTGCTTCCACAACAAACTGATGACCAATGTAGAACGAGTTAAACGACATCTCTCTCCGTCAAGCGACTGCAAAATGTGTTTGCACTGGGAGGAAGATCTGATGCATGTGCTTCGTGACTGTCCAAAAGCCAGAACAATTTGGTTAGACCTTCTTAATCCTCAAGACGTTCCCTCATTCTTTACCCTAGCAAGAAACTCTTGGCTAACGGTGAATCTGCAAGGTAAATTCAAAGGGCGTTTTTTTATTGACTGAAACATTATCTTCGATTTCGCGGCCCGGAGAATCTGAAAGTGGAGAAATGATGAGGTGTTCAATAATACCGAGGTTGATTTCCAGTCCAAAGTGCAAATGATCTTATCTGAAATAAAGGCAGACTTACAAGTCCTGTCTTCCTTCCATTCCCTTGCTTATGGTAGAAGTAGGGATAACGTGGTCTCCTCCAGTTGGACTCCTCCAAAAGTGGGGTGGGTTGCCCATAATACAGATGGGGCTTCTTGCTTACGATCCAACCTAAGTGCCGCCAGTGAAGTATTCAGAGACAACATAGGAACATGGTTGGGTGGCTATTCGCTCCGTTTAAACAATAGAGGCTCTCTCTTTGCGAAATTATGGGCTGTTGAACAAGGACTTAACTCTGCTTGGGACATGGGGTGGAGGAAAATCTCTGTGCAACTTGATTATTGGGAAGTTTTCTCGTGGCTCACTCATCACAATGACGTATATCCCAATCTAGCTGATGTTCTTGAAGATATCAAAGATTTAGTCTCCCATGACTGGCAAATTAACTTCATCCACATCAGATGAGAAGAAAATTTAGCGACGGACTAGCTAGCCAAGAAAGGAAAGTACCAAGACCACCAGCTCATCTGGTGGGAGACTCTTCCAATGAGATTACAGCAACTCTTACATTATAATTGTAAAAGAATTACCATTCCTTCCTAAAGCAACTTTATTTTATTTTCTTTTCTCTTCGTATAAAAAAAACTTATGGGTTATTTTTGAATTTGGTAAATTGTTAAGTTGACCAAAGTGCCCTTGTTAGTGGAAACTGAAAAAGCAGAGCCAGAAGCATGCCTGCATGTTCTGCGTTTGAATGATATTCTGACACTAAAGAGTAAAGATATGAAAAAAGTTTTTAAAACGATACATTTACAAAACCGTCGCTACGTAACTTTATTCCTTTTTACTTTCTCAAGTCTCAACTCTAAATCCATCTCATCTCTCTCCCTTTTCCTTAATAATAATAATTCATTATTATCATTGTCTTTAATTTCACTGAATATATATTCGGGAATTTATGATGCAAAAATACAATTCATGGTAGGTTCATCTCTAATTAATTAGGATATAATTTGATCCCTCGTCATCACCACATTAACATTGTTATAATTACAGACATATATTATACTCCTTTTGTTTCCTTGTTTTGGTCAACTTTGAGAACTCATAATATGTAATGTAGCACATTAATTGGATACTTGCAATTGCTTTGTTATAATTATTTCACACTCAATTACATAATTACTTTGCCTTGCTATTTTAACCTAACATTTTAATTTATTTCTTCTCCCTACAAGAATAACGAAGCCCCATCAATTTTTAATCATAGTGCATGCACCTAACACATGCTTCCATTGATGTTTATTTCAACTTCATCCCCAGTTTGGACGTAAAATCTTTTTGACTTTTTTTCTTCCAAAAAATGTTGCTTTTTTTATAATTATTTGCTTATTAATCCGACTAATTCAGATTTATATTAAATAAATTCACAAATAGAGATAAATTGCTCCCTCTCAAATATTAAAAGATGAATTATGGATTTTTTTAATGCAAGCAATATCATGGCAGCTAATCCATTTCGTTTAGTATTAAATTCAAGTTGCATCCGAAATTCCAATCCATTTTTGCATGAATTGTTTGTAATAACTAGTAAGTGATGAAGTATTCAAGAAATATATAAGAAAAATATAATATATATACAAAAAAAAAACTAATGTGACAAGGAACTTTTGTAGATTATTTATGCTGATAATTAAAATTAAATTAATTTTTAGATGGACATATTACTTTTAAAATGATTTAAAAATATTACATGAATATTCAAACTGAATTAAATCATTTATTTATAAATTATAAAGTTGATATGATTTATAATTTTAAATGAAAATGATCCATTTTTTTTAAAATTAAGTAAATTCTAAGATGTGATAATTTAAATAGTTAAACGGAGGTTAAATACGACCTTAACAGTGAAGAATTCAAATTTGTAGAGACACCTGCACCAAACCACTGCTCCACCTCCACGTTCTTCGCCGCCTCGATTTTCCCATACGAGCTTCAAACTTGAAACTCAAAAAACCTTCTCTTCTCTTCTCTTTCTCTACTTCTTATTCGTCTTATTCCTTCATACCAATCATCTTTCTGCAACTACTCGTTGCACTCGACTTTTCCCCTTCAATTATCAAACTCTAATAACTGCTCTTCTCTCCATCATATTCTTTCAATTAACCACTAAAATTAGAAACAAAAAATGCTACTGAATCGCTTTCTTCAGATCACTGCGTTTTATTTTATTCTTCTGGTTAATCCAGTCTCTTTCTCTCTTACCACGGATGGCCTTGCTCTTTTGGCTCTCAAAGCTGCAGTCGCCACTGATCCGACTAAAGTTCTTGCTTCTTGGTCCGATTCCGACCCGACTCCATGCCACTGGCATGGAATCACTTGCGTTAATCACCGAGTCACTTCTCTTTTTCTCCCAAACAGAAACCTTACTGGTTATATGCCTTCCGAACTTGGTCTCCTTGACTCGTTAGCTCGACTCACTCTATCTCACAATAACTTCTCCAAGCCTATTCCTTCTCATCTCTTCAATGCCACTGGCCTTCGCTCCCTTGATTTGTCTCATAACTCGCTTTCTGGTCAGATTCCAGTTCAGATTACTTCCTTACAAGCTCTAACCCACTTGGATTTATCTTCAAATTTAATCAATGGGTCTCTCCCTGAGTTTCTCACTGAGCTCAAAAGTCTCACCGGAACTTTAAATTTGTCTTATAACTCGTTCTCCGCTGAGATTCCGGAATCATTTGGGAATTTTCATGTAATGGTTAGCTTAGATTTGAGGCACAATAATCTTAGCGGCAAAGTCCCTTTGGTGGGGTCACTGGTGAACCAGGGTCCCACTGCATTTGCAGGAAATCCTAGTCTCTGTGGATTTCCATTGCAGACTCCATGCCCAGAAGCTTTAAATTTGACAAGCAGCGAAAACCCGGAAAATCCTGAAAACCCTAGAAATCCTAATCCCGGTTTAGCTGCTGAAGCTGGAGATAAACAGAAGGATAAAAATGGGTCGGTGACAGTTCCCTTAATTTCGGGTGTTTCGGTGGTGATCGGAGCGGTCTCATTATCGGTGTGGCTGTTTCGGAGAAAGTGGAGTTCTGGCGAGGAGGGCAAAATGGGAAAAGAAGAGATAGTAGTAAACAGCAATGATATTAACGAGGAGGGGCAGAAGGGTAAATTCGTGGTGATAGACGAAGGGTTTAGTTTGGAATTAGAGGATTTGTTAAGGGCATCGGCTTACGTGGTGGGTAAGAGTCGAAGTGGAATAGTATACAGGGTGGTGGTAGGCGGGAGAGGATCAGGTACGGTAGTGCCTACTGTTGTTGCTGTGAGGAGGCTGAATGAAGGCGATGCCACGTGGAAATTTAGGGAGTTTGAGTCTGAGGTGGAGGCAATTGGGAGGGTCGACCATCCTAATATCGTGCGGTTGAGAGCTTATTACTATGCTAATGATGAGAAATTGCTGATCTCGGATTTTATACGCAATGGGAGCTTGTACACCGTTCTGCATGGTAAAATTACTCATTCTGATTATTATTTTATTGCAAGCTTTTTTTTTTTTTTTAATTTCACGGGAAATAAAAAGGAATTATGATTATCCTAAATGTTTATCTTGTACGAAAATTTTATTTTTATATTTTAAAAACCCCTTCTTTAGTATTTTAGCACAAGACAAACGGCAAGATCAAAATAGTTAGTATGTTTTTTTTTTACGTTGATAGACAAAAGTAATTAAGAGCTAAAGTGGAAAAGACATGGGACTCTGAATGACATGGGTATTATTTTATAGAGTATAATTAACTTGCATTGGGTTTGTGTGTATTAATCTTGGCGTTTTAAGTGATTATAATTATAATTAGAGTAGTTAAAACTTTAATTATGTCTTAATTGGGTAGTCTTGTCTTTTATGTCTCGGCGATAAGTTCTGAAACACCTGTGACACTTTCTCTCTGTTGTTTACTCCTCTACAAAGATTTAGTGTTTGTCCTATATAGTTTTTATTTTTTTTTTGGGCAGAGCTAGAGATTCATCTGTCCTAAATAGCTTCATTGTAATCAAGAGAATTAAAAATATACAATGGAAGTAGAAAAATTAAGGACTCAGAACGTGTTCGGAAACAACTGTCCTTAAGGCTTTATTCGTCCTCACTTGGTAAACAAGTTTGCTAATGAGTTTCAGACGAATATCCTCCAGGATAAATCTAAGTCTCACTCGAAAAACTGCACGCAGCAAAACGTGAAGAATTTCCAAAATTCTACTGTGAAATATATTGGAACAACGTTGCAGAAAATCAAAAGATTTATAATTGAAAACTGGAACTATGGGCGGTATTAATAGATGAAGTACCGCTACCACTCGGAGAGTCTCAACTCTCAATAGTTAGAATTTTAATTCAAACAAGCACAACTGCTGGTTGAGATTTGAAACAATGCGTTGATACCGAACAGATGCCAAATGAATCGGTGATGAATAAGATTCAAAGCACCTCTTCATACTAACTCGTTCCAATAACAACGCTCCACATCAGTACCACAAAACGTGCAAGCTTATAGCATGGATTTGGACACGCGGCACAAAATGTGCAAGCCTATAGCATGCAGTTGGACACGCAGAGTAATAGAAATAGGATTAATTGTTTAAACAAAACCAGCTTCCTGTGAGCATAAAACCAACAATCCCCCACTTGTTTAAATAATTCATTTCAATAGACTGCAAAAATAATCCTTGATCATTGCATGCGTAGAAAAGGTATCTTTCGATTTAAAACCTTTTGTTAGTTTAAATAACTCAAGACTACATCGAAATGAATGGTGTCCGAAGATTAAAACCAACATTCCTTGTGACATAATCGGAGTCACTAAACACATACAACTCTCTTATTTCGTTGAGAATTTAATTCACTTAGCACTATTATGGCCATGTGCTTTATCCTGTTTTTCATGAACCTCTAGAAAGTAAACCCTCTAACTTTCTTTTAGAAACGGCACCATTTCTTTGTTCACATAGGTGAAGTTCTTCTAGCGTTTCCGTTACTAGAACGCTTTTATAACTTCATTAAGAATTTAATTCATCCTCCAAATGGTAACGGACGGTATTGTTCTCATATGAGGCCCACAAGATTTTAACAATACCAACAATCAATCGCAGTAACTTGTTATTACCCATTAAAATCTAAGGACTAGAAGTTTTCTAGAGTTAGATTGGGTTACCATTACTGTTGATTTTTAAAGGGTTTTAGCCCCATATCTTTTGAAGTGCTTATTACTAGATCTCTCGAAAGAGCCTTAGTAAGCGGATCTGCCAAGTTTTTGCTCGACTTCACATAGACAATTGTAATGATACCTTCTTGTATCAATTGTCTCACATATTCATGTCTTAGGCTTATATGTCTAGACTTACCATTGTAGGTACTACTATAAGCTCTTGATAAAGTTGCTTCACTATCACAATATAGTGAAACTGGAGGCATAGGAGTAGGCCACAACTTAATGTCTAACAACAAGTTTCTAATCCATTCTGCTTCTTTACCAGTTGCTGCTAGAGCAATGAATTCAGATTCCATTGTTGAATGTGAAATGCAAGTTTGCTTCTTGCTCGCCCAAGAAATTGCACCCCCACCCAAAGTGAATAACCATCCAAAAGTGGACTTGTTATCACCCACATTAGTAATCCAACTCGCATCAGTATATGCCTCTAACACACTAGGATAAGCTATTATAAAATAGCCCTAAATTTTTAGTTGATTTCAAATACCCCATTACTTTGCCAACGGCTTTCCAGTGCTCTATACTAGGATTACTAGTATATCTACTAAGTTTACTCACAGAAAAAGCTATATCAGGCCTTGTGCAATGCATAGCATACATTAGGCTACCGATTGCACTAGCATATTCAAGTTGTGCAACTGCTCTGCCTGAATTCTTTTCTAACTTAACACTTGAATCAAAAGGAGTATTATACTCTTTAAATCCAAGATGTTTAAACTTAGTCAACACTTTCTCAATATAGTGAGATTGACTTAATGCAAAACCCCCACTATGTCTTTTAATTTTGATTCCTAAGATTGTATCTACCTCACCCAAATCTTTCATTTAAAGACACTGGATAGATATTTCTTAGTATCATTTACCCCATTCATATTTGTACCAATGATCAACATATCATCAACATACAAACAGACTATCACGCCATAGTCTTCAGTAAATTTAGAGTAAATACACCTATCGGCACTATTATATTTGAACCCAAAAGATAAAATAGTAGTGTCGAATTTCTCATGCCATTGTTTCGGGGCTTGCTTTAGTCCATAGAGAGACTTGACTAATTTGCATACTTTACCCTCATTCCTGGAAGAACAAACCCTTCGGGTTGTTCCATGTATACTTCCTCAACTAGATCTCCATTTAAGAAAGCTGTCTTTACATCCATTTGATGGATGTGAAGATTATAAAGAGATGCTAAAGCAATGAGAATTCTAATTGAAGTGATACGTGCTACTGGGGCATAAGTATCAAAATATCTATACCCTCTTTTTGTCTAAAACCTTTGGCGACTAATCTTGCTTTGAAAGCTTGAATAGAACCATCCGAATGATATTTCCTCCTAAAAACCCATTTGCACCCAACAGGTTTAGAACCTTTAGGTAAATCCACTAATACCCAAGTATTATTACCTAAAATAGAATCCATTTCATCATTAATGGCTTCCTTCCAAAAAGACGAATCTCTAGAAGCCATTGCTTCTTTAAAAGTTCTAGGATCATCTTCTAGGTGAAACACAACAGGTATTTTATTCAACACATTATTATTTCTGTCACCTTCAACAAGAAATAAAAGTGATTCAGAAGAAATAAAATCAGGATCCAAAGACTTCTCTTTCCTTATTCTAGTACTTCTTTTAGGTTCTATAACATCTTTAGAAACACTGGGGTTTCTAACTTCTTGTTCATTCCTAATAGGAGTACTAGATTCTAAATCAGAATCCTCTAATTCTAGTTCCGGAGATTGAAAGTCTAATTCTGGAGACTGACAATCTAATTCTCGAGATTGATCCTCTAGAATCTCACCATTACTAGACAATTTGTTCTCAAAAAATTCACATCCCTAGACTCCATAATTTTATTAGACTCCAAATCGAGAAGTCTATAAGCCTTACTATTTTCTGCATATCCGACAAATACACATTTAATAGCTCTAGGCCCAAGTTTGGTTCTCTTAGGATTAGGAACTCTGCAATATGCTAAACACCCCACACTCTAAAATAATTGAGGTTAGGCTTTCTACCCTTCCACAATTCATAAGGACAAATTTTAGATTTCTTTGCAGGAATTCTATTATGAATATGGCAAGCAGTTAGAAGTGCTTCACCCCACAAAGATAAAGGTAATTTAGCATTTACAAGCATGCAATTAACCATTTCTACCAAAGAACGATTTTTCCTTTCGGCCAAACCATTTTGTTGTGGTGTATAAGGTGCAGAAACTTGATGAATTATACCATGTTCTTCAAAAAATTCACCAAAGAAGTATTCACCACCTCTATCAGAACGAAGAATTTTAATCTTCTTATCAAGTTGATTTTCTACTTCTGTCTTATACTTCTTAAACATGGTAAAAGCTTCATCTTTTGTTCTCAATAAATAAACATAGAGAAATCTACTAGAGTCATCAACAAAAGTTATGAAATATCTTTTTCCTCCTCTAGTTAGAACTCCATTCAATTCACACAAATCTGAATGTATTAAACCTAAAATTTTAGAATCTCTTTGCACACTAGGAAAAGGTTTCTTCACCATTTTAGATTTAACACAAATTTCACATTTATCAAGATCATTGTTATTGACATTAATCAATCCCAATTTCTGCATAATTTTTATGTATCCAGAATTTATATGTGCTAACCGACTATGCCATAAAGAAGAAGACTCAAGCATATAAGCAGAAACTGTGTTCACATTCTCATTAATACTTAACTTGTACATTCCATTACAAGCATACCCCTTTCCAACAAAGTGACCATTCTTTGAAATGATTACTTTGCTAGACTCAACAGTAATCTTAAAGCCCTTCTTGTCTAAAAGATCTACAGACAGCAAATTCTTACGAATCTCGGGTACATAGAGAACATTAAGAAGGGTTACAACTTTTCCAGATGTAAAATGAATTTCAACTGTTCCTTTTCCGGAAACTATAGATGTTGCATTGTTTCCCATTGCAACAGTTTGTCCATGGATCTTCTCAAATGTTTTGAACATTCCTTTATCCTTGCATACATGGACTGTTGCACCGGAATCCAACCACCACCCAGAAATCTCAGAAGTCATGCAAATTTCAGAAGTCACTGCTACAAGTTTCAATTCACCAACCATAGCCACAAGATGTTCCTCAATCATATTTGCCTTCCCGGGATTTATACTTTTCCGAAAATGACATTCACGAGCAAAATGGCCAGTTTTGCCACAAACATGACATTTGCCTTTCTTTTGGTTTCCACCTTTCTTCTTAAATTTTCCTCCATCTTTATTAACGCCCAATTTCTGATTTTTAGAATGAGATCCACTAGCCTCTAAATAATGCACATTTGATTCATTTCTTTGAACAAAATTCCTCTTGTCACGTAAACGCGACTCCTCCTCAATACGAAGATGTTTTTGAATTTGTTCAAGACTAAAATCCTCAGACTTGTGCAATAATTTCTTACCAAAATTCTTCCAAGATGGTGGTAGTTTGGAAATAATCATACCAACTTGGAACAATTCGGGAAGAACAATCTTTAGAGACCGGATCTTATTGACAATAACTTGCAATTCATGAACTTGTTCAAGAATTGGTTTATTATCAATCATTCTAAAATCATCATACTTAGCAATAAGATATTTGTTAGTACCTTCTTCCTCTGCTTTGTACTTGGTCTCCAGTGCATTCCAAATATCTCTTGCAGATTTGATGTCAGTGAAGAGGTCATAAAGGCGGTCTGAAAGTGTGTTCAGAATATGTCCTCTACACAACAGTTCATCTTCTTCACGTTTCCTCCTTTTCTTGTTGAGTTCTTCAATGACAGCATTTTGTGGTTCTTCTCCTTCTTTTGATTCTGGATTATCTGGTATTGGTTGCAAGTTCGGGTCCAAGATGTAAGAAATCTGTAGAGCAGTGAGAAGAAATATCATCTTGTCTTGCCAACGAGTGTAGTTTGTTCCGTCAAACTTATCCAACTTGACAAAATCTTGGTTCATCATCTTTAGCGATTGAGTTTCTAGTTCCATCTTATTGTGCGACAATAAAGCCTTAAGATTGTAATCAAGAGAATTAAAAATATACAATGGAAGTAGAAAAATTAAGGACTCAGAACGTGTTCGGAAACAACTGTCCTTAAGGCTTTATTCGTCCTCACTTGGTAAACAAGTTTGCTAATGAGTTTCAGACGAATATCCTCCAGGATAAATCTAAGTCTCACTCGAAAAACTGCACGCAGCAAAACGTGAAGAATTTCCAAAATTCTACTGTGAAATATATTGGAACAACGTTGCAGAAAATCAAAAGATTTATAATTGAAAACTGGAACTATGGGCGGTATTAATAGATGAAGTACCGCTACCACTCGGAGAGTCTCAACTCTCAATAGTTAGAATTTTAATTCAAACAAGCACAACTGCTGGTTGAGATTTGAAACAATGCGTTGATACCGAACAGATGCCAAATGAATCGGTGATGAATAAGATTCAAAGCACCTCTTCATACTAACTCGTTCCAATAACAACGCTCCACATCAGTACCACAAAACGTGCAAGCTTATAGCATGGATTTGGACACGCGGCACAAAACGTGCAAGCCTATAGCATGCAGTTGGACACGCAGAGTAATAGAAATAGGATTAATTGTTTAAACAAAACCAGCTTCCTGTGAGCATAAAACCAACATTCATGAGGGACACAGAATGATAAATGATAGCGGACAAACAATGTGGTCCTCGACTAAATTCAAGACCTAAAATTTTGAGATTATGCCCCCTAAAGAGTGAAGGCAATGACTCGGTTTTTTCCGTGACTGGACCACTGAGAAGGACGATTGTCTTGTTGCGGTGGTTCTTTTTCTTGTTCAGCTCATAACGCTTCCATTAGCATTAAAATTTGCTGCCTGGCCAAGTCCTTTGTTGCTGCAAGGCCATTGTCCTTTTTTTATTTTAGATTCAAAATTGCCTGTGGATGATGTACGATGTGCACCAGCATAGTCGGATAGAAATAATTTGGGTGAAAAATAATAAAATAAATTTATTTTCTGATTCGATAGTAACACTCAAATTGCATTTTGGATAATATAATATTAGTACTAATATGCAAAGTTCTGTCTTTTGGAAGGTTGATTTACCAGGAATAGAAAATGGAAGTTGAATTTTTATTGGTTTTGTGGTTGTCATGTTTGGGGCCTCAGTCAAGTCAGAAATGTTAATGAATGATTTCTCATGTTACGATTTTATAACAATTGCTGCAGGAGGACCATCCAACACTTTGCCGCCATTATCATGGGCAGCAAGATTGAAAATTGCTCAAGGAACTGCAAGGGGTTTAATGTACATACATGAATGCAGCCCTAGAAAATATGTCCATGGCAACTTAAAATCGACAAAAATCCTCCTTGACGATGAACTCCAGCCTCACATATCAAGTTTTGGGCTTACCCGTCTTGTCTCAAGTACTTCCAAGTTCACAACTTCAGCTTCCAAAAAGCAGTTCTTGAACCAAACCACCGTATCATCTTCATGGGCTCAAAAGTTTCTGCTCCCACTAATGTGTACCTGGCCCCGGAAGCTCGAGCATTTAGCAGCAAGTTCAGTCAGAAATGTGATGTGTACTCTTTTGGAATCATACTGATGGAACTCTTGACCGGTCGACTACCTGATGCCGGACCAGATAATGATGGGAAAGGATTGGAAAGTCTTGTGAGGAAGGTGTTCCGAGATGAACGACCTTTGTCAGAGATTATAGACCCTGCGTTATTGAGCGAGGCTTACGCAAAGAAACAGGTTATTGCAGTTTTCCATATTGCACTTAATTGCACAGAATTAGACCCAGAATTGCGTCCTAGGATGAGAACAGTGTCTGAAAATCTGGATCGCATCAACTTGCAGTGAACAGGCAAAGAAATGGCCATTGTAAATGTTGTTTGCAGCTGCTGACTGATAAGCAAGAATCCTTTTTTGCTTCAGATTTTTTGTTGTTTTAAGGTTCTTTTAGATGTATGTCTTGCTCCAACTTTATTCTTCCCTAGGGATCAGATATATGTCTTTTCAATGTAATGTGTTCTCTTTTGATTTGTTGATATGTGGACTTTCTTAGTTCGTGAATTTTTATATTTCAATGTTTCAACCAAAAAAAATCAAATATAGCCTTTTCTTTTTAGATAGAGATCAATTCATAACATATAGCTTTATAGATTTGAGAGTTTGTTTTATGTTTTCCTTTTTACACTGTCCTACGCACAGAATTATGATTAATTTATAATAAAATTCAAAAAATTATTTAACTACGCATTGATATTATCAAGTTATTGTTATTGTTGGAATGGAGAGGGGAATACAAACAAGAGTGTTTCTTTGCCCACGAAAGAGCTTGTCCAAAAGCCATGAGGCTGAAAAATTCCCTCAAAAAAGCCTATGTTGTTAGTGGATTTTTTTATATGTCACATTTTATTTTATAAAATTAAAATTTTTTCATATTAATACATTAATATATTATTAACATGTTACATTATAATAATATTTATAATAATAATCTAATATTATTTTAACTATTTCTAGTCGTTTATCATTATCATTAAAGAAATAATAATAAATTAAGATTAGTACGAGTTGATTGATAATCATAAAATAATTATATTTTTGATGATATAAATCAAATTTGTAGGTATTTGTTAAAATAACAGGTATTGGATAGACACGCTATGAGATACTATATGGATTAATATTTTCAGTGATACCATAATAATTATGCTATCGATTGTTATACTTGATATTATCACAGTATCTTACATGAGAAATATTATATTTTGATATAATCAAATATTATCTTTAATCGGATGATTAAAGATAATATTGTAAATGTTATGATTGGACATAATAAGGCTAGTGAATAATTAAGATGGAATTTATCTCTCTCTTACGCGAGAGATCTATTAGTCCTCTTGATAAGTAGGACTGACAAATACATGACCGTACTCAAATGAATTAATGGAGCAATCAATGTCATTTGATATTATCAATTTTCTTAGTGATCGAAAAATTATATATTTGAACTATATAAGTTTGAAATTGATCATGACTTATATTTGAATAAGATATTATGTGACAAAAAGATTATTACATGTTTTATTGATTAAGTTAAAATCAAATTATCGATATTCATATTATTTGAATAGTTATAATGTTTTGTTAATATATTGTTAGAGACTGCTTATGATTTATAGGCTCATGATAAAATTTGAATCCACTGCTAATGTGATATGAACCTATTAGATTGCACACATTAAATGTGATAAATGAATTAAAAGTTTATTCGGATGTTTTGAATTTTAATTTATCATAAAATAAAATTTTAAAGTTAAAATTATAATTCTTATTTTTAAATAAAAAATAAAATATTTCTTATTTTAATAAAAAATATTTGCTCAAAATTTTAATTTTCTCTCTCTAATATTAGAGTTAAGTCAACTTATATATAGTGATATATATGTGTTTTTAAAACTCTAAGCATACCGAGTTAAAAAGCGGCATCCATTACTTTGTGTGTAAAGATAAAATATTTGTTTATGCAACCTTGAGAAGTAAATAGAAACTTAAACCCTAGCCACCAAAGGAAGGAGCTAGCACCCCAAGGCGATTCCGATCATCGAATTCAAGTGTTAATATCGGTAAAAGTTGTTCGTTTCGGTTGAGGCAACACCTGACGGATCATTTTTCTGCGCTTCAACAGTTAGGTACTCGTTTATCTTCTCCTTTTAAATCAACTACAGTATTTCAAATTTTCGCTGCATTTCCGTTTTATTTATTCTGTCGAAACCTAACAACTATCACATAAGAAAGCAAACCCGAGCACTTGAATCACACCCAAACCAGATTTTCCTTCCCCAGTGGAGGTAGCATCATCTGACTTGAAAACCCACCCCATGCCTCTCGCCAAATTGTTGTTGCTGAGCCTCCAACCTGCATCTTCAAATGTCGCCAAGAATGGAGAAGCCGCAGAGTCAGAAAACAACATGTGGTGGCATCCAGTTATTGTGCCACACGGCAGAACTGCGAGCTCTCTATATCCCCAAGTCTATGCAGCAAAATTCAGCCAAATATTCAACTGAAACTAATCAACCCTAACAAGTTCGAGAAAACCATTGAGAACTGTTGGTAATTAATCAGATTTGCGAGCTCCCATTTTGCCCAGCAATCCTTAGCTCTTTAGCACTCTAATAAGACATGACATGTATCCTCAACAGCATTATAAAAATTGCAGCTAGAATCACTAGGCACCCTTCTTTGCACAAGTCTTCCTTTAGATGGGTGACATTTTTAGGTTCCAAATCTTACTCCATTGCACATTTCCCCCACTCTCACCACCTCTTAACATTATTAATTCTCAAAACTACATGGTAACCCGATTGATATTATTATTATTATTGATTTAAGGGCAATTCATGTAAACTAGAGAATGAAGAACGAATGATTTTTGGTTTCAACAAATTTTCAAAAACTAGGTGCGTTTTTTATTGATTATTTAATTAAAAAAATTTCAACACTTGGATTTGGTATACCAATCGAAACACCTTGGTACATATAGGTATATCAAAGTCAAGTTAAGAATATTGTCAATTCATTTGGTATATGAGTGTATATACTTTCTTATAAATAGATATATTGCACTGTAAAATTGAAATTTCAGAGTACTAAATTAGTATGTGAAATAATATATTTTAGCATGCCAAATTGAATGGTGGAAAATTAAACAATTCAGATCAATATATCTAATATAGTAAAGTGAATGGTGAAAAATTAAAAATTGAATTTTAAAAATGATAGAAATACTAAATTTTATGAAAAAACGAAAAACTATATCTAACAAGAAGATGAATAACTGTTTATAATGAGAGGATAGATTGTGGAATAAATGCGAACACATGCAAGAGTTATAAAAAATAAAAAAATCTCAAAAAGAATATTTTTATAAATGAAAATTAAAAAAAAAATATATATATATATATATATATATATATTTTAAGAGATATAAGAAAGGAGTAATTGTGAAAAAAGTCCCAAATCAAAAGAAAGATGGTGAAGTTGGTCCAATGATAATATGGCTGTTGGAGTTGAACAGCCGAATTGGGCGAAAGGCCTGTTGTGCCCATCTCTTTTTAGACCATTGTCGTGCTTCTTCGGTTTTGGTCCAAATGAAATCTCAGAAATGGTCAGGCTTTGAGGCAGAAAGGATCAAACCCATAAAATCTGTCCCCATAATTCTCAAATTAAGTTTATGTAATTTTGTTAAATCAATTTAATAATATTTTACATATTTAAATATTTTTAATTTAAACTTTTATCTAAATAATATAACATCAGAATGTTTTTTCATGATTATGCACCCCTAACCTTTTTATCTCCTTTACTTTCATGGCTATTCCGTTTGGTTTGGGTACTTGGGATTTCTATTTTTATAATTTAAACTTATTTTTTTAATAAAATATACTAAGTTTTACGAGTTCGTGCCGTTCTTAAAAGAATTAAAGCATGTAGTGATGGATAGATATATATGGAATTAGATTATTTATGCTATTCGACTTTAATAAAATATTTTAACTGTAAATTAATTTAGATTTAAGTAAAAAAAAAGTCTGGAATATAATTATCCGAAACCTATTAAAAAATGAAAACATCTTCCTCTTCCTTGAAATAGCTAAAAAACAAGAAAAAAAATGTTAGAAAGAGGGACGTTTGCTTAAATTCATTTTCAAAGTTTTGTTTGTTTATAATAATAATAATAATAATATTTGAAAAATAGGAAAGTAAAGCATAAGCGTAGCGTTGATTTGAGGGAAATGGAAATTCACGTGTACTTGTTTCCCTCCACACGAAGCACAACCCTAATGGGGAGCCTTGAATGTGAAAGGCAATGTCTTGTTTCTCTCCAATTTAATTATTCTTTTTATTTCCATTTCTTACTTTTAACTTTATTTTTATTATTTTTTCACAGGTTCCATGAGGATGAATTAGGGGACCACAACAGACTACATGTGAGGATGGTTCAATTAATTAATTATACTTTAAATTATATCATGGATTGATTTAAGCAAATTATTATATCATGGATAAATGTATTATTTAACTTTGTTTGTGGATCTGATTAATGATAAAATAGTTACTGTGCATTCAATATAACGCACGTAATGTCCATTAGTGAATATATTTTTATTTTCCATCAAACTGTATGTATTGAAATATAACAAATCATATAGTTCAAATAGTATAATAAGAGTACTAGAGGTTTATTTCTTAAAATTTAAAACTTCAAAAATGTCCCTTTGAATTCTCGGGAATTTACGTCACTTTTGTACTTTAAACAACAGTTTACGTATTTTAACTATTGAACCTTAATAGAACCTCTCATTTTCTTCTTATTTTGATGCATAATTGAAGCAAGTTTGGTATGCCAACTTCATATAATATAAGAAAACTGGAAATATTCCAAATTTAGACTCATGAATCTTATATAAAAATTATCTTTTGTAATATATTTTATGAGTTATTTAGGAATAGTAATTCAATACATGTATATATATTTAAACAGTCACATCACATTAGTCTATTTAATATAACTGTTTATATGCATTGCATACACTTTATCTCGTTTTTCTACTTATTGTATTACAATTGAGCTTCAATCTCAACTAGTAATAAAAAAAAAAGAAAAAAAAAAAGGAAAAAGAAAGAAAGAGAGAGAGAAAAGCAAATGAGCACTTGAACTTTGTATTTACTATTTTGTGAATATCAAATAGAATAAGTAAAAAGCTTAATTGCATACTTTCCTGATTAAGAAATACAAAGGTCAAATGAATTTGAAAGGGACAAGGCATCCTTCCTTATATCATTATATCCAAGATTTCTATTGCTTTTGGCTTGACTTTAATGCAAGACATGAGCATTGAATAGCATTGCAAATTTTACCACTTCAATAATGCCCTTTTTTTTTAATCATAACTCTATAATTCAATCTGTTATGAATTATAAATTTAATTTTTTATGTTTATTTCAATTTATGAGAATATTGTATTATTCTATCATGATTATAAATATGTAATTAATTTTTGATAATAAATGTTTAATTTTAGTTAGAATGCAATTTAAGACACATGTACGACTCCATCAAAGGAATCATCAAACTTTATTCAATATTCTATTCTTATTTGACATGGAACGGGAATAAATTGATCCTCTCCTTTTTCATGCTTCACTTTTTTTATAATAAATAAATGCAATCCTCACTTAATTCTCTCAATTTTTTTTTTCTTTTTCTTAAGTTATAAGAAAGTGGGAAAAGGATGCCAAATCCAAAAAATGAACTTTTGGTATGGTCGAAAAAAAAAAGAATTGGTGTGGCAACTTGGTAAATAAGAACAAGAACTGGTGGTATTTAAGCAAACTGAAAGGCGGCGCCCCTGATCTATCAACGGAGAAGATGAAATGACGATCAGAATCAGATGCGGTGCGAATCTGGTACCAAATGGATCTAATGGTGATGTCAAACGCATTTCCCTGGCCATTATATGCCCTCATCTTTAGCATCCGGTCAAGGGGAGGGGGCAGACACCTCGATACTATTTTCGAGTAGGAATGCTCACGGAACGGAACGGAATTAAAAATTATATCCACATTCACTGCATTCCGTGAGGTTGGGGATCCCCATTCCCGAATATATATATTTTTTAATTTTAAAATATAATATTTTATAAATAATTAAAATTAAAATATAATATTTAATAAATAAAAAATTTAAAATAAATTATAATTTAAATTAATATAAATTTTAACTATTCATAAATTTAAAATTAAGTATAATTTAAAATTTAATAGTTATAAAATTAAGTTATATTTTAATTTTAATTATTTATAAAATATTATATTTTAAAATTAAAAAAAAAAATTTACGGGGCGGGGATCCCTACGGAGCAGATACCCTATTCCCCGTCCCCGTTCCCGAATTCATAATAGGGATTTTTTCCCCCGTTCCTGTCCCTGAGGGAGAAAAATTCGGGAATTCTTCGTTCCGAACAGGACGAATTCCCCACTGGGGTCGATAAATCTCCTCCCCATGATCATCCCTATTCCCGAGGTTTAACGCCGTCCATGCTGTTTAATTCTCTATTTTAGTAGTTGTTATATATATATAAAGCTGAAATGTGTTAATGGAGACAATTAAAATTTCCTTGATAATTTATTAAAAAAAAATTTGCTTGATAATAATTTCTAGGTGAATACCCAACAACAGCAAACTTTCAATTTCATTGTATTTTCCCAAATTAAACCGCTTCCAGTTCCGCTTTCACTCTTGGACAAAAGTCCTATGCTTCCTCAATTTGCTTTGTAGTACAAAAACAGAAATAAAACGAGTACAAGGGCATTTTCGGCAACTACAAAAAGACCAAAAAAAAATTAAAAAGATAGATGTATCATCATATTCGGGAAATTGATTGCAGTTTGTACTTTCCCATTGGCTGCATCTTTGCACAGAAGATTAGAACAAACAAGATGAATTTATATTTTTCTTCTTTCTTTCATCAAAATCTTTAATAGGCTTCAATATCTTCCTTGCTTTCGTTGCCCTGGTAACCAAATCACAGGCTCTCTATCTTATTTATTTACTCTTTACTCTGTTTTTCCATTATCACTTCTTTCTCTTTCAATCTTTTCACTTTCATACAACTCACAGCCTTCAAATTCCTTTCCTTCACAGTTTTTTATATTCTCTTATTAGGTTTTCTGAGTACCCCCATTAAGCTTTTTTATGTTCCCTTAAAGGTATTGACCTTTTTCTTTGATTGCTTCCTCCTCAAGATCTTATCTTTACTCTGCTTAAAAAATAAGCAGAAAACCAAGAAATTTTTTTTTTCTAGATAGTGATGCGAAAATATTCCCAGAATTTTCCAGGAAATAAATTGGTATTAAGGTATGTGTAATAGTTCCCCAGCATCAAATCTTTTTGCACAAGTCTACAGTTTTAGAAAAGAATCAGAGTAAAAAAAAGGGAAAAAGGAAAAACAGAGACAGCTGTTCATGGGTTCTAGCAGCAATCATAGCTTTCTTCAGACCCAGAACAATCAAACCGGTTCTGGGTTGTTGAGGTTTCGGTCAGCTCCAATTTCATTTCTAGCTAATTTTAATGAAAATGGAGTTACAAATGATTCTGTGTTGGGTTTTCAAGAATTGGAGGATAAATCTGCACTGAGCATGAATTCTACACAGAGTTACTCCGGATTGCCTCCTCATTATCCAAGACAAAATACAGCTGCTACGAGTTCTTCAGCTATGGATAGCTCGTATGGTCTTATTGGTTCTAATCTTGCTAGACAAAATAGCTCCCCTGCTGGTCTTTTTGGAAACCTCTCCGTTCAAAATGGTATTTTTCTTGCTCGCAATCTTTAAATCAATGGTTTTTAAGCGTTTTTCTAGTTTAGATTTGTATAAACTGAAATTTGGTTTGTGTGGATATGCAGATTTGGCTTGTTTTTTCTTTAGTTATATCCATTACCAGTTAGTTGTTCTATGTCTGATTCAAATGAAATGAGTTATATTTATTGAATTGTGTGCAAGATATGGTGATTTTTGAAAGGCGAGTTGAAGTTTTCTATCAATAGATTTCGATATGATAAATTGAGAGACAAAAACTATAGTTAATAGCAGCTTTGCTAAGAACACAGTGATAGAAAGAAGTACTGAAGATCTCTCAGCAAATTGCAGGCTATGCCACAGTGAAAGGTATGGGGATCTATGCGGGGTTGAATGGTACTAATGGAGAAGTAAGTCCAAGATTGAAGACTCAACTTAGCTTCCCACGAAGAGTACCTTCTTCCTTGGGCATGCTGTCACAGATTTCAGAAATTGGAAGTGAAAGTATTGATCCAGCTAGCCCCGAAAGTGGAAAGCTCAGAAATGGCAGCATCGATGGTCGATTTTATGGCACTTCTGGCTTCTCATCATATGGTTCTTGGAATGATTCACATTTTTCTGAGAATTTTAATGCCATGAGAAGGGATTCGGATGATCATGGAAAACTATTTTCTAATTCGCAGGTATTAGTGGCTTCTAGTTCTATATTTTTATGTTCTGATTGTTCAAAATTCTGATTTAATATATTATGAATTAGAATGGAGAGGTTGGAAATCGGTTGAATTTATTATCACATCACTTAAGCTTGCCTAAGACATCGGTGGATATGGTTGACGTGGAAAAATTCCTCCAATTCCAGGATTCAGTTCCTTGTAAAATCAGGGCCAAGCGCGGTTGCGCTACTCATCCTCGAAGTATTGCTGAAAGAGTAAAGATTTTATCTTTAGTTCATCAATAGTATGCTGTTTTTAGGTCTCAGGATCCAATGTTAAGGTTCATGTATTTTTTTCAGTTGAGAAGAACTCGGATTAGCGAAAGAATGCGAAAACTGCAAGAGCTCGTCCCGAACATGGACAAGGTAGAATTTTGATGATCATTCATATGATGCAGGATAAAAAATATCATTTTGTTTATACATTGGTTTAATGTTGGCAGCAAACAAACACAGCAGACATGTTAGATTTAGCTGTTGATTACATTAAAGATCTTCAAAAGCAGTACAAGGTATGGATTGAGAAAACCTTAAAAGGATGGGAAACTTTTATGTGATTTGTTGCTCAGATTTGATGGTTTGTGTGCAGATACTAAGTGACAACAGAGCCAACTGCAAGTGTTTGAGAGAGCAGAAGCTAGTGCATAATCAAATGGTTTAAAAAGCTTCTGTATAGAAAATTAGTTGTTGTTGATGGTTTTCTTTTCTAGTGTAATGAATTTAGAAGCAAGATATATTTCTTATTTCCAGTAAAGTTGGTAGAATTTTCTGCTGCAAAAAGTTATGATCTGGAAGCTGAAGTGAAGACAACCTAAGCTCCCAATTACACAATACCAGAAATAAAAAGAGTAAATGTACAGGACTTTGTTCTTGTGATGCATTAATTTCTTGTTCTCGGTTCAGCATCCCAATCTCTTAGTGCGTGTCTTGAGTTTTTAAATATTTATTTTTTAAGTTCCAACAAAAATTATTTATTTAGAGTTTTTAAATATTCATTTTTAGTTTGTCTCAAAATTTATTTTTTATATTAAGTTTCAATCACAGGTATAAAACAAGGTGCTTCATTTAATTTCTTAATAATCAATAAATTTTTTCATTTAATTTTTATACCATTCCTCAAATACCCCCTTCATCTCAAAAATTAATATTCACTTCTATTATTTTATTTCTACTTTGAAAATTAAACAAATATTTGTTATTATAAAAGCATAATTAAAATGAAATATCTAAATATAATAACTGGATACTTAATTGTAGATATGGCTATGTTTGGTTTCCCGTATAATATATGGGACTGTATAAAATAGAATCCTTTAATACAATAAAGAGTGTTTGGCTACTTTTTTTTAAAAATAATACTTGTATTATTTAATACATAATAGAATTTTTATTCCACATATACTGGATTATCTAATACATCATTTACCTGTGGGTTTATTTAATACGTAGAATACCGTACTAAACTAAAATACAGAGCAATCCACTCCGGCTCCACTGTATCTCCTTAGGTTTTTGATAAATCAATTTCAAGTTTCCATTGCAGAGTAAGTTTTCTTCTTTTTCTTCTTTATTTTCAATTTCAAGTTCTCTATTTTATTCAACCTATCTGTTTTTCTCGGGATCCACCAATCTTCAAGGTACTCTCTCTCGTTCGTTTTGGGTGTTGTATAGAATCTGCAGATTCTGCAGCCATCACAATTTTCATTCCTTTAGAGTTAAGAAAAAACCCAAATGCCCCGTTACTTTATTTTCGTTACTTTAGCGCAATTGCTTTGGATTTTATTTTCTTATTGTCCTCTTCTCTTAATGGAAGTGTATCGGTTATCTTTATACTCAGGTTTAGGATGTAATATGCTGTAAATTTCTTTGATTCTTCTTGCGAAGATGGTATAAATGGTGGTCTGGATGGTTTAAGGTTAGTTACGATTGGCGATAAATTGGGGAAGCCATAAAAAATTTTAAGGCTGCTTCTCCATGTATTTCTCGCATTTCCACCAATTTTGTGCAAGTTTTTATCAATTAGAATCGTTTTGATATCAGATACAGATTCGCGTTTGTGGGATGTGCAAATCAAAGGCACATTATCATGTCATCACTGTTTTTTATTCATATACTAATGATATTGGCAATCAAGGATAGAGTTGTTGCCTCTCCCTTGCTGTTCGGTTCAGTCTTTTAGGAGTGCAGGATGTTGGGTTTTTCCTTCTTGCTTTTCTGCCTTTGTTTCCTTTGAGAAGGGTAGGGTTTAGAGTTGTCTGTAGAGGGAGCCGTTGGTTTTCTCCTTGCTGTCTACTGTTGTTTTATGGCTGGAATCAGAAAAAACTCTTACGTTGCACTGGAATGCTCTGCTTTTTGGGCGGTTGTCATCTTGCTTTTGCTCTTTGCTTTGATTGTCGGGGTTGCTGGTTTTGGTTGGAACTCGTTAATTGCTCCAATATGATGTTTTAGATGCTTCGAGTTACTGCTATTTGGCCTCATAATTCTGGAATTTGCTTAAGGTTCTGTTGCTCGTGCATAAGCCAATGGAGACGCTTTGATATTTTCCTGATTTTGTTCTGCAATTTATTGGGTTTTATTTGTTTGTTGTTTTTGTTGGTAGCCCAGGTGTTGTCTTGCTTTAATTGTATCCAGCTGGAACTATTTTGTTTGTTTATAAGAGAATTTAAGAAGAAAAGTATTAAAAAAAATCCAAACATATATTAATATCAACACTAACCATACGGTCAGTGGAATCCATTGACAAGAACTTTTGAATTAGGTTTATTGGTTTTTTGGATTTCTTCCAACTGTATAAAAGTGTTTCTTAAAAGTGAAAGAACATGTTATTTATTTATATGATATCTTGAATTTGATTTTCATTGAAATGGTAATGGATCTTGAACGATTTTTCAATATCCATATTTATTAATTAGTAGTTTTCTATGAATTATTTCCATTACTTATCCATCACATAAATTTATTAGAGCAAATGATGACCGTTCTGACATTTTCAATGAGCTGGAGGTAACCGGTCTTTCTTCTGAAGATTATCTTGATGTTTTACAAGCAATAATAGATAAAGTACAGCATGTGACATTATTCAAGTCACTAAAATCTGAAATCAGGGATAAGTGATGATTAAGAGAATATTCAATGCATTAGTTATGTTTTTAATTAGATTCATTTTTCACAAAGATATATGAACTTTTTTGTATTCATTGATTATTTGGATTATGTCTAAAATAATAATGATGAAGTTTATTTATTTCGATTTGTTATTGGACTATGTATAAAATTATTAATAGTAGCACATTTGTTAATATATTTCAGCTATATAATTAAATGTTATTATTTGTTTAATTATTAATTTATCTACTAATATACATTTGTATTTCAAAAAATTTACGCATTTTTTAAAAAAATTGATTAATATACGAAAAATTGTAATTTATAATTAATATTTTTGCCTAATTTGATAAATTACATAATTTTTTATTTTTTAAAAAATAATACAGTATGATATTATATATCAAATACAGTATAAAATAGTACAAATTAATACAATTCTGTATCAAATATTGTATAATATAATACAAGTTAATACTATACAGGTTAATACTATACAGATTAATACTATATAGATTAATATTATATAGGTTAATAAAATACAGTGAATCAAACGTGTATTTTTTTCTTAAGATGGGTACTTAATTGTGAATAGAGGAAGTAAAATTTTAGAACAATGTGATATTTATCACGTACTACTTTTGTTCTACCCATCCCAATAATTTTTGAATTTTTTTTTTTCACTGCAAGTTTCAAATTTAGACAAGCAGAGAATTACTAAAATAATATTTTAATAAATTATAATAAATATTTTATATAATCAACGTTAATTGATGATTTTTTTTTTGAATGGAACGGATAAAATAATAATCTAATTTAATATCTTAGCATTCATATGCTTCACTTGGATGCAATTAAATTTTTCAATATTATACTAAGATTAGTCATTAATTTAGCTTTTTACAGCGATAAATATAAAACGAATGGGTAATTATTAAAAGAGATGTAAATTATGTTTTATATCAATAAAATTTATTTATTTATTTAAATTGTATTCGAATAGAAGTAGAACTATGTACGTGTAAAAAATAAATTGAAAGAATTAAGAATATGTTTCACTTTTTTTTATATGAGAAAAATAATTGTTTAGAGAATAATATTAATTATTAAAAATATTTAATAGAACAAGGGATAAGACCCAATATCAAATAAAGAATAATGCATTTCTCAATTATAAAGTCAGGAAAAACAGTTAAAAGGAAAAATAAACAAATATTTTCAAAAGAAAGAATAAATAAAATAAAATCACCAGCTCTCATCGTCTTTGTTCTCTCTCTCTCTCGCTCTTCCTGTAACAAAAGCTGATTATGCAATGAAGGACCTTACCATCAATGAACTAATCTCCGTCATCCATGTTGGGTTCTGCATCTTCTAACAACCCCGAAACGACACCTTCGTCTACTTCATCAACCCCGATCAATTATCAGCTCCAGAAACTCCCGATTCCAAGTCCTCATTTTCATGAAACCTCTGATTTTCTAATTTCCTTTTTTTTTTTTTCTTTCTCGCCCATGTTTTTATTCATCTGAATATTTCAAATATATCGGGTGTTAATGCATTGTAGATTGGAGAAGGAATTTAGGAGTGGTCTTTTATTTTTTTTTTAAATGTCAAATTATGTAGATTTCAATCAATTATCATATGTTGATGCATTGTAGAATTGGGAAGGAATTTACGAGTGGGATTTGATTTTTTTTTCTTTTTGGTTGAAAATGTCAAATTATGTAGATTTCAATCAAAAGATTGATTATGTATTTAAAGTTGTATTGATTGGAGATTCAGCTGTTGGGAAATCTCAGCTTTTAGCAAGATTTGCGAGAAATGAATTCTGTGTCGATTCAAAAGCCACCATTGGTGTTGAATTCCAGACCAAAACCCTTTCTATCGATAACAAGACTGTTAAGGCTCAAATTTGGGACACTGCTGGCCAAGAAAGGTTTGCCTTTTAACTCTGCTTTCAATCATATATTTCGTTCTCTTGTATTCATTGATATCTATGATGAAATTGGATCATATATGGTCATTACTTGATAAAATTTGTATATGTTGGAGTTAATGGCTTTTAGTGAGATGACAATAACGACAGTTGGAGTATCGAGGAGGATATAGTGTTTGCCTTGATTTCTGTGATATAAGCTTTTTCAAGGAACAGAAAGAGTAGGAAGAAGAATTAAGGGATATGATTGAACCGTTTATGTTTAGAATTAATTTTGACGTTAAGGTTTTTAGTCATATATTGTTTTGATAATTGAGAGAGGGGATTTAATTTATATAGATTCTCAAACTCCAGCATTTACTTCTGTAATAGTCAGCAGGGTGATTGAGAAGAAGTGGGAGTTACTGGTTGTTGTGCTTCTTGGATATAATCAATTATAAATCTGATTCTTTAGATCCTTGTAATGAAGTGGGATTGCTAGTGCTTGGTTGATGCTGACATAGAAGGATTAAGCCTTTTAGCAGTTGCGTCTAATTAAAAAGTTTTAGTTCATCTAGCTTGGACAAAAAAGATTAGCCCATCTTAGGCACAGACAAAATAGAAAAAGAAAAAAAAAAGGAATATAATATGTTAAGCCCTATGTAGCTAAATAAACCAAATTAAAAAGATCCAAAGGCATTCAAATAGCATAAGCCATACATATGCAGATCCTGCAATCTTTCTCTTGGTATATGCCATCCTTCTCCTTTGAAGTATCCAATTACTACCCGCTTTCAAGTTTCATTCTATAGTTGTTAAGCTTGGATTGGTTTCTTTCTAGCCTTACATTGGTTCTTTTTAGATTTATGGCTGAACTATAGCATGTTGTTTGCCTTATTTCAGCATCACAACTCTTCTAGTCCTTTACTGGTGCGACTAAAATCAATCAACTTTTTCATTTTCTCATTTCCTGATGAATAGTCCTGGCTTTCTTCTTCATTGGATTGCTGATATGAATTTGTTTGGTGATTCATATTCTAAGTATGTGCTCTTTTTGCTTATCTGTCGTATATACATTAGAAGAGAACCTTGTTTGTGCTTTTCCCTGGCCCAATTCACTCAACCTTCTTAAAGAGTATCATCTTGTATGAGAACTGCCACTGCATTCTTGAATCCATTGTTTGGATGTTAGTATATGCACATCCATGCAACTTCATATCAATTGCCAATGAATAACAATTATGTAGCATCGTCAATTTGTTATCAGTCTTATTCTTGTATATTTTTATGTTGAAATGAAGGACTTGCATAACACATTAAAAATATGTTACTTTAGGCACAATTACAGTGAACTCAGGCATGCCGCAATTTCATTTCCTATGTTTGCTAAATTCAGGCATAATAATCTTAATCATTTTATATTTTCAGGTACAGAGCAGTGACAAGTGCATACTACAGAGGAGCAGTTGGTGCAATGTTAGTATATGACATGTCGAAACGCCAATCCTTTGATCATATGGCAAGGTGGCTAGAGGAATTAAGGGGACATGCGGATAAGAACATTGTAATGATGCTCATAGGCAACAAGAGTGACTTAGGAAGTCTTAGAGCGGTGCCAGTAGAAGATGCCCAAGAATTTGCCCAAAGAGAGAACCTATTCTTTATGGAGACATCGGCTCTTGAAGCAACGAATGTTGAAACTGCATTTTTGACAATATTAACAGAGATATATCGTGTCATTAGTAAGAAAGCTCTTACTGCTGGTGATGGGGATGGTAATAGCACAGCGGGCCTTTTAAAGGGAACAAGGATCATAGTTCCAGGTCAAGAACAAAATGCTACAAAGAGAGGTGGTTGCTGCAAGTCATCCTGATTTGAACTTACAATTTGTTTATTTATTCATTGATTTATTTTATGAAAAATGTTGTTTTTTAGGCTCCATTGTTCTGAACAAATTCATATATTCTTTTAGAAAATTAGATATAAACTTGGTTGGATGATTAGGGTAAGGCTGTCATATGTTATTGACATGTGAGGGGAACGAAAGCTGAATGGAAGTAGATGTCATTGTAATTCATGGGAAGATACTCTCCAATATGCCAAAAAAAAAAAACTATTTTTCTTCTTGCCTTTAGTGGAATTATCAACAGATTTTTCATTAAAAGCTATTTTTCTTGTGGGAAGTCATAATTTGGTGTTTTCAAGGTAAAAAAATTTGATCTTTATGACAGGTTGTTGAAAAAAATGACAAGTGGCTGACATGTGGCAATCATGATTAATATAAATCTACAGTGGGTCGCACATACAATAAAAACAATAAAGATCCAATTCACCATACTAATACTATAGCCAGTTTCATCCATGACCAACATTAATCCACTTAAATCTTATCCGCTAATTTAGCGTTTGTTAACCTTAAAAAAAATAAATGAAAAAAATAAAATTATTTTAATCTTTTCAAATATTTGTTAATAAAAAAATAATCTTAAAAATTTTTTTAACAACTTGTATCTTGAAAAAAAAAATTATGCATATCTTTATATAAGGTCAAAATATGCATTCCTATAATTTATTAGATAAAAAATAACTAAAAAATTAAAAAAATATATATTTTTAATTCATTTCAAAACTTTTAACAAATAATTATAAAAATATTTTGGAATATTTTTCAGAATTATTTTGAGTATACTATATCTTGATCCGAAAAATATTACATATTTATTTTAAAATTTTTTATCTGAATCGATTTAAAAAAAAATTACCTTAAACTAAAATACTGTTTTTGGATTTGCCATTAAGAACAAATCATGTAAATTATTATTTCATTAATTTTTCAATTAATTTTACATATATACAATATTTTCTCTTTAACCTCCGCAAAAAACCCTAGCCTCCTTTTTCTTTCAGAATTTTCTTGTTCTTTATCTAATTTTAGGGTTGTCATCAATTTATTTACAGGGCGTCAGCCCCTCTTCTTTTTCATTTTGCTCTTTTATTAAATTTTTATCTGTGTTTTTTAATTTTTTGTGTATTTTTTTCATTTTTTTTAAATCTCTCAGATCGGTTTAGATATGAAATTTCAATTTTATTTATTATTTTTAATTCGTATTTGGTCTTTTTGTATTTTGATTTCAATAAACTCAAATCTGAAAACTTTTTATTTTAGATTTGATTTTCGTTTTTGTCCAGATCTTATTTATTTTTTTATAGATTCGATTCGTTTAGCTAATGTTAAATGTAATTTAATTTTTTTTTTATCATGCAAGTTTATCTTTCATATTTATAGGTTTTTATCTTTTTTATGGAAGTTTTTGTCTTTCTGGAATGAATTTTTCCGTGGACAGCAAATGGATTAAATTTTTCACTGAAAGTTATATTGTCCGAAGTACGTTATCATTATCCATAATTTTCGTCAAAAAAGTTCAAAGATATATTATAACAACTTAATTAGTTTCGTATATCTTATATATTTTTAAATTTTACAAATTTATTTATATTTTTCAGATGTATTTTTTATAATATTAATGAAGATTTAATTTGCGTAAAAAAATGTTTTGATTTGATACCTAACACCAAAATTCCAAATAAATTTTGTCTTGCACCATACCTACCCTCCTCCTTTAAAAAAAAAAAAAATAAATTGTGAATTTCGATTTTGAAATATTCGTTATTGGGCCTCTTCACAGGGAGGGCTTTCATGAACTTGGCCATCATATTCTAACCCAATTATCCAAACAAATATATCTCTTAAAATATAAAAAGCTTAAACCTGTAAAGGGGCGAAATTATAGGGGCAAATAAAATATTCTGTACTGTCCCTTGACCTATAAAAGAGTTGTGAAAGTTGTAAGATATTATTCTCCAAGACGAGGATTAAATAGTAATTTCAAATCGAGCGCCTAAACCCGAAATTTGAATTTCAAGCAGCTAACACGTGCCACACATTTCGTTTGTAGCCCCTTCATTCTACCCTATAGGACCGCCCAAATCTCATTTTGAAAAATTTGCCATTTTGCTTCCCGCAAACTTACCTTTCTCCTTCTTTCTTTAAATAAATTCTCTGCAGTGAAAACCTCTCCCATCAACAATACTTTTAAAGGTAACAATATCTCTTCTTCTTCTTCCTTCTTCATGGATCTCTTCTTCTAACGTTCATCTCAAGATTTTGATTCTTTGCTCATTTGTTTAATACTCTTTCTAGTTGAAAACGATCGAAAATGCCGGAATCTAGAGACAGACTGTCAAGGTCTATTGATATTGCCGCTTTATATGCTCGTAGACGGTCAGCTATTCTTAACGGTGTTTACCAAGATCTGCCGGAACTCGACAGAGCTCTAGCTTCTCCGATCCTTCGGCCATCCGCGGCGAGTCCTGCCGGCCGTGGTAGGGGTAATCTGGGGACTCCAAGGAACATGACCGCCGGAGGGCAAAATATGTTTGGAACGCCGACTAGAGGAAGAGAGAATGCGGCGATTGGGAGAGCAAGGCGAGGAAATGCTAATGGAAGAGGTCGTGCATCGAACAGCCCATTACCTTATTGGTACCCTAGGACACCTCTTCGAGACATCACTGCGATAGTTCGGGTAATGTTTTATTTTGATTCAACTGCATTTTGTTTTAATTTTCAATATTTTATGCTGATTCTTTTTTATTCCCCTTTTCTTTCGTTTCTTTTTCTATTTTGTTTACGTTTTTTATACAAGGAAATGTGCTGATTCGATATGTAGGTTGGTCAAATTTTGGGGAATTTTCGTGACCTAGGGTTTAAGATTGTTGATTAACATCTGCTCGTGTTTTCTGACTCTGCCCAACCGTTAGTTAGTATTGGTCTCGGTTGTTTGATTATATAGGGTTATCCCTGGTTTAATGGTGATTGTGTTTGTTGTGATGATTGGTCTTGATTGTCTTTGATTGTATAGAATTATCCTTGGTTCAGTGCTGAGATTAACCATGTCATTTTTGTTGGATAATTGGAATTTGTTAATTCCATCTATTGGAGCCTGAACTAAGTTGGATTTTAAGTTATCGTTTTCTCGTTGGTTTCTTATGATAGCATGCTTAATATTTCAATATAATTCATAAAATCTTGTTTTTGCTCCTGTCAATATTAATAAGTTAGCTTTTGAACCTTGTTCATTAATTTTTGGGTAACTAAATTGAATTTATCAGGTTTGGTTTCAGAGCCTGCTGATTCTTTACTGTTATACATGTGAGTTAAAAAGATAAATGTTTTCATTGTTGTTCTGGATTTGGTCGTTCCTATTAAGGGAAATCATGAATTGTTATGAAAATCTGCATCATGAGTTCAAGCCACACGGGTGCTGTCCTTAATATCATTTGCGTGTTGCTGGTCTGGTGCTCAACTCGAGCACCCTAGCCATATGACTATCAGATAGCTTTTTTGACAATGCCAATTTGTAGAGTGCCAATGCATTGCCTTCCTAATGATCCATTATGAGAGAGTGTCTTGATCCTCATTTCATCTAGAGTTTTTTATTAGTGGGTATGCGAACTGAACTTTCTGAAGAGGATGCAGCTATGCTTCTTTTACTTGTTATCTTATTCTGGAGTAGATCCTGGTCAGGCAATGGAAAGGAGAAGGCAACTTTTGGGAGGAAGCAGGGTCCAAGAAATTGAGAGCCCGATGCCCATTGCTTATGGGGTTGCGGACTCAGCTGAACCATCACCAGCTGCTCATCTCGAGCACAGTAACACTGTTTTGTCCCCAATTCCAAGTAGTGCGTTGAAGCGCTGTCCAACTGCAAGCAAAGTACCAAAAATCCTTCTTAATGTTGCACATAAAGTCTCTGAAGATTCAGAGTTTATCACTCCGCAAAAGAAACTTTTGAACTCCATTGACACAGTGGAGAAAGAAGTGATGGCAGAATTGGGGAGACTGAAGAGGACTGCAACCGCTAAGAAAGCAGAAAGAGACAAAAAAGTACGAACTCTTATGTCATTGAGGTAATTGATCATCTTCTGATGATGTTTTTTGCTCTCTAGAATGAAAAGCAGGAGAAAGTGGAACAGCCAGACAGGGTCTAAAGCACCTACTGTGCAATGAGATCGATCATCCTCTGGTGATGTCTTTGTGCACTGAGATTGATCATCTATTGATGATATTTTAAAGGAGTCTCGAACTTGAATTAGCAGAGGCTCTTAATTTCTTGATTTTTTTACTGGGTTGCCTGCCATTCACTTCTCGCTGGATGAATAGGAAGTTTCGCTAGCAAGATACACAATTGATGAAGATCTTAGTGGACTGGTGGCAATCTCTTTATTCATGTTTCACTCATTTCTCTTGAAGGGATTTTGCTTGTTTTTTACCTTCACTGTAGGATGAAGTACTTAGGATTCTTGTCCCGTGTATATAAGGGGTAGTTTTTCAGTCTCCAATACAGTTTACTCCAGATTTGACATTGTAGCTCTATTCATTTTCAACTAGTATGATGCGGAAGCATCAATTCTGACCATTTAAATTCTTTTACATAATGTTCTTTGCTTAGTGCATCTAAGTAATAGGACGACAAAAAATATAGTGATGCAGAATTCAGATTTGCCTGCAGAATCTTTCAATACCATTCATTCTAAAAGACTTCTTATTATATGCAATAGCGTAACAGTGGTTCGTTACTTTCGTTAGATTCTGCAGATGTTTCCTGAAATAACAAAGGAGATGATAAGGTGCGCGGTTCATTATTGGAGTATGATGTGTATTATTGGATTACAAACGGTAACATCGTATCATGCCATTTCTCCACTGCTCACCTAGTAGTAATAATTGAGGTGGGGTATTGAAATACTCTTAATTTCTTGTTCGCATGATTCACAGTCAAAATGATAAGCCTCGATGTTGCCGGGATAGGTATTTTTAAGCCTAAAATTCTGCTATTAACCGTATTGAATTTACGGTTAACCGGTCTTTGCTTCATGAGCAATACAAATTAGAAACTGGCATGCTCCATCGGACCAACATAAAAGCAAAACCCCACAACAAATCAATTGCATCTATGCAAAATTTGATCCCATGAAGAAAAAGAGTCAGAAGGCGGAAGTGATAACAACGTTAAAATTTAGAAGAAAAAGTAATAAAAAACACATGAAGAAAAAGGTGATTCTATATCTAAGCTGTAAGGGCTTGCACCCAGTTATACCCAAACTTAAAAAAATAAAAAGAGAAAAATACGTATTTATTCATATTCTATGCATCCGATACGTACTCCATTTAGATATGCCACTTAAATAGTAGTATCCATGCATCATAGGATGAGGTCGTAATTTGACTTATAATTACATTTATTTCCCTAGCCTAAAATTTTATATTTTAATCGCGTAATAAAAAGATGGGAACAAAATAAGTTTAAAGATTCGAGCGTATAATAGATTAACATAGATAACTCCATTGTATATGATCTAATCTGTGACGTAGATTTCATACAAATAATAGAAGAAGAGGACCACAGGATCTCGCATCATTCCCATGCCCACAAACTACTTTTTGGCTTACTGCATGTCGTTTATGATTATCCTTTCCATTAATTAATCTTGCGTTGTTTTCAATATAGGCTTTTGTAATTGAAACTTTAATCTTGATTAAGATTAACAATTTATAATTTCGAACCATGAATTATAAATTATTTTGCAAATAATACTCTATAAACTGAACTAACAATCATAACTTAAAAGAAGATAAAAATAAACAACTCAAAAATGAACGAGGGGAAACCACTCAATCAAAATGATAAATCTCAAAAGTCAAGGGGATAATCTAAATAATAATAATAATAAATAGAATTGAATATTAAAATGGATTTTGTCTTGAATTTATACTGATACCGGTGATGTTTGTTTCCATGATCACGACCCACAGAAAGGGGGACCCCAATCAATATCGTGGGTACAATTTAGAAGGCATGTATTTTCATAATATAATTAATTATGTCATGGACCCCTTTTTAAAAGCCTCTTCCTTGCCTTATTAATCTACTCCAATAAACATTATGCCTTATTAATCTATTCCAATATGCCTTCTAAAATGGGTAAAAAAACCAAAAAAATGGTTAATTGCTAAATCGATTCCAAATTGAATTGATTTTTTCGGTTAATCGATTTAATAGATTTAGTTGCGATTTTTAATTTTTATATTTTTTTATTTTTATTTACAGTTTCAATTTTTAGATACCAATTAACCGTTAGTTTACGGTTAATTGATATATATATATATATAATTTTATACCTTAAAAAATTTTCTTTTTTTTTTCAATTTCTGTCTCAAACTTACATAAAATAATAATTTAAAATATATTTAAATTATATTTTTATTTTTATATCTTAATTTTTTTATATTTTTCTATAAAATTTATATAATACTTTCAAGTAAATAAATATAAATATATATATGTGTGTGCACGTAGTAATCTATTAAATTTTATATATGTTATTTTTTATCATATATTGGTATTCATATTTTACTTAATAGCATTTAATTATATTTTTTTATATTTTATAATTTATGTTTTAACATTTAATATTATCCAAAATTTTATATGATTTATTTTAAGTATGTTAATTTCCAATAAATATCAAATCTATTTTATAGTATTAGCTATTAATTTATTGAACATGAATGTTGGCTAATAAATTATGTTTGTTTTATTATTTTTTTGAATTACATTTCACATTTGAAATTAAATTGAATTTTGCCTAATTTTTTTTTAATAATTTTATGTTATAAATTTCAATGATTAACTGAAAATTATTGGTTTACCAAACCGAAAAATCGAAATCTATTAACTGGTTAACCGAATGTAATAGACGAATTAATAGTTAGTGTTTTAAAAAAATTAATATTAATAAACTGATTAATTTTTTTGTTCAATTAAAGCTCACTTCTAATGCCTTTTTTATTTGATGATCTATAAAAAAAATTTGTTTCTATAGCAATATGTAATTTTTGATTTTACTGTTCATTCCGAATTAATCGAATTCACGGTCCTTATTAGCTAGTTATTGCCACATAAAACTTTCTTAAATAAATAAAATACATTTCTTTTTAATAGCAATTACTTCATCAGAATTTGAATGATTAAGATAGCAGTAGATTACCAAAGTAATTATCAGCAAAACAAATTGGGAATTTTACAGCCAGGCATCTTAGTTGTCTTATAAGTTTAGATTATTGCTCAATTATAAAAATTAATTAAAAGCAAAACTATTTGGATTCATATAGTGAAACAACAATTAAATGAGAAAATCTAGTCTTAATTATAAGGATTAAGAAAAAAAATTCCTAACTAGAACCTATTCATAATTTTTTTATGAATTAAATAAATAATTTATTAACACACACAATTAGTGACTATCGACCCATAATTATTTCAACTTTTTTTCAATTTATTTATTTTACTTATCATTCTCTTATTAATTAGTTTATAAATTGAACGAATACATTTCATTTTTCGTACGATAGCGAATCAAACATTAGAAAAATTCTTTATGGCATTATCCTTACAAATTCAATATATAAAGAAACTCATATCTTCCATCTCTTACAACCAAAAAATCCTAAAACGATGAACTACATGTCATATTACCTTCTTTTTCTAGTCTGGTTCTTCTCTGCCCTTCTAGTCCATTACCTTATCAAAACATTCTTGAAACAACACACTCAACTCCATGCTCCACCGAGCCCACCGTCGCTACCACTCATCGGCCACCTCCACCTCATTGGTGCCGTCCTTCCTAGGTCTTTCCAAACCCTAGCCCGCCGCTACGGCCCACTTATGCAAATCCGTTTAGGAGCATCAACATGTGTAGTTGCTTCTAATGCTAAAGTAGCCAAAGAAATATTCAAAACCAACGATCTCAATTTCTCTTCCCGACCCGAATTCGGATCCTCGGAGCATTTCATTTACAGAGGATCAAGATTCGTGACTGCTCAGTACGGTGCGTACTGGCGATTCATGAAGAAACTTTGCATGACAAGGCTACTTTCTGTTCCTCAACTTGATAAGTTCACAGATATTATTGATGAAGAAAAGGTTAAGCTTGTAAAATCAGTAATGGAATTAGCTAAAAAAGGGAAATTATGTGATTTAAGCAGTAAGTTTACAAGTTTAACTAATAATACAATATGTAGGATGGCGATGAGCACAAGATGTTCAGGGAGTGATAATGATGCTGAGGAGATTAAGGAAGTGGTTAGGACATGTTTGGAGCTTGCAGGAAAGCTAAGTGTTGGGGACATTTTAGGTCCTTTTAAGGTTTTTGATTTCTCAGGGACTGGTAAGAAGCTTGTTGGAGCTTTGAAAAAGTATGATAAGTTGGTGGAGAGAATAATTAAAGAACATGAAGATAAGGCCAAGAATGGGTTTGTTGGAGATAGGAAAGATTTGTTGGATATATTGTTAGAGATATTTAATGATCCATCTGCTGAAATTAGGTTGTCCGAAAATGACATCAAGTCTTTCTTGCTGGTAACTCATTTTCTATACTTCTCCTACTTATTAAATTTTAAATTAAAAAACCTCGCTTTTATTACTTATAAAAGAAATTAAATAAGGCAAGTATAATATAAAGGTAGTATGATAATTTACCTTTGGTTTGATTCATTACAATCTCATGCACCTAGTCTAGACAGGAAATTTCCATTTCTGAAAATTAACATTTTGAAATACGAAAATATGGTCAGGACATATTCTTTGCCGGTACAGACACATCAGCAGCAGCAATGCAATGGACAATGGGAGAGCTAATAAACTGCCCTAGGGCTTTTAATAAACTCAGGGAAGAGATCAATACAGTGGTTGGTCCGAACAGACTAGTTAAAGAATCGGACGTCCCTAATCTTCCATACCTCAGATCAGTGATCAGAGAAACCCTAAGACTTCACCCATCTGCACCCTTAATCATAAGGGAATGTGCAGAAGATTGCAAAGTCAACGGATCAATAGTCAAGGCCAAAACAAGAGTTCTGGTCAACGTTTATGCAGTGATGAGGGATCCAGAATGTTGGAGCAACCCAGATGAATTTATCGCAGAAAGATTCATGGAAAATTCAGTAGAGAAAATTGGAGAACATCAAATGGAATTTAAGGGTCAGAATTTTAGGTTTCTGCCATTTGGAAGCGGAAGAAGAGGCTGCCCTGGGGCTTCTCTGGCTATGATGGTGATGCATGCTGCCATTGGAGCTTTGGTTCAGTGCTTTGATTGGGAAATTGAGAATGGAAAGAAGGTTGATTTGAGGCCTGGCTCTGGTTTTGCAGCTGAAATGGCTAGCCCACTTGTGTGTTACCCTGTTATACATATGGATCATTTTTAATTTTTCAGCATTTAGATTTTACCTTCTTTAATTATATGTATAAATGTGCGTGTAATAATACAATAATCCAGGTGAATTTAGCTTTGTAATGCACTTGTTTAATTATGGTGTGTTTTAAAGTTAATTGCTATCTCCCATAGCTCAAGTATGTTTTAAATCCTATTCTAAGAATATTATAATACTAATTATTTTATGACTAAAAACTAAATTGTTCATCAAACTTAATCTCCGATGAGGAAAAAGATTAGAGAAAGACAATAGAATACAAAACTTTATTGCCAATCACCAACCTCGATCTCCAATAAAATTTGTAGAAAGAATTGTATTCAAAATAATTGCATGAACAGTTGAGTTCAGCTTTTGAAACCTCCACTTGCAAGATGAAATTTTTTATATTTAAATAAACAATCCAATGATAATCCTGGAATCGTTGAAGTGAGGAAGGATGTGTAAGCTTATCGGATTATGAACTATTTAAAATCTGCAAGAAAGTTAGCACGGTCGGTTCGGACATTAGCATTTCAAAACTTAAATCAGTAAAAGACTTTAGAGAGAGAAAGTAGAGAGAATGTATCACGAGTGCAATACCTAAAATTCTCAAGAATTTGGCTATTTATAAAAGATAAAATTTATCTAGCAGGGATACTTAAGTGGGAGTGATTAGTAGATAGAAGGTATGGCCTAACAGTAATTTAATTGTCCATACCCTATTGAGTGTGTCAGTACGACTAACATAACGTAATCTTATCAGACTGATCAAATTTGGTGATAGCTTACAAAGATGATTTGATAAACCGTAAGAGTCCGATGGGACTTTTCTTATGGGCTGCTATTTGGTGAAATGGATGAGTCTCATGAGTTTTATGAGATTATGGGCACGTTTGGTTTGCTGTATTGTATTAGCATGTATAGTATTAACCTGTATAGTATTAGCTTGTATAGTATTAGCCTGTACAGTATTAGTCTGTATTGTATTATACAATGTTTGGTATAAAATTATATTATCCTGTACTATTATATACTGTATTTGGTGTATAATATCGTAATATATTATTATAAAAAATTAAAAATAGATACAATTAAATTATTTTTATTATAACTAATTTAGATAAAAATTTATAATTATAAAATACAAATTTTAATACATCAATTTTTTATTAAAAAATAAAAAAATTTAATGTAAAATGACTATATATTATTAGAAATATTGATATTTCTAAAATTAAAATTAGATAAAAAAAGAAAAAAATCTAAACGACAAATTTGACGAAACATTTGAGCAAAAAATGAAATAATTTATCAATTATAATATAATTTTTATATTATAGTTATTAGCTTATACATTCAATATTATAAGTTTGAAGATTTGATTGTAATGTAATAATAGTAGTGGCGGCAGTGTGGTGGTGGCTGCAGCGATGGTGATGGCAGCGGCGGTTATGGCGATAACTGAGTGGTGTGTGGGTGGGGGGGGGGGGGGGGGGCGGGGGGGGTGAGCGGCGGTTATGGCGATGACTGAGTGGTGATGGCAGCGGCGACAGTGTGGTGGTGGCGATGGTGTTGTAGTGATGACGATGGTGTGGTGGTGTTGGCGGAGGTAGTGTGGGGGTGTGGTGGCAGCGGGACGGTAGTGGTGGCAATGGCAGCGTTTGCAGTGAGATGGTGTAACCAGCAGTAGTGGTGTCGGCAATGAGGGTGTGCTGGTGGTGGTGGAGGTGGAGGGGGTGTGGTGATGGTAGCGAGAGTGTGGTGGTGGTGGCGGGTAGCGGAGGTGGTAGCAATGGTGATGGCTGTAGTGGTTGTGGTGTTGGCAACGGCATGGCGGTGGTGTCAGGTGATATGGTGGTGGGGGTGGTGGCGATGGTGATGTCGGCAGTGGTGGTGGTGTTATCGACTACGACGGTAGGGGTGGCGGCGGCGATAATGACGGTGGTGGTGTCGGCAGTAGCGTGGTAGTGGTGGTGGCGGCAATATGGTGGTCGGGGCAATGGTGGTGGCGGTGGCGACAGTGTGGTGGCGGAGGCGGTGGTGGTGGCGGCGGCGATGGTGGTGGCGGCGATGATAATGGTGGCGACAGGGGTGGAGGTATTGGTGACGGAGACAGGGTGTGGTGGTGGTGGTGGCAGCAACAATAATGGTGGTGGGATGACATTTAGTATTAATACGATGTTTACCGTATTATATAAACCCAAGGGTTTGTGGTGTATTATTTTATACAGTGTATATGGGATAATGAGACATATACTGTATTATATTATTCCCACATTAATTTTTCAAAAATTCTTGCAAATATCGTACTTGTATTAACTTGTACTATTTTATACTATCCCATGTGCAATACAGTGAACCAAACATGACCTATATGTATTATCTCATATAATTACAATACGAAATTATATATAATTTAATATGTGGAAATTAATATCAAACTGCCACTAAATTGACATCTATCTAGAGAAAACTTAGGATCTTAAAAAGAAAGCATGGCATTGTTTGTGGACTTGAAAATTAAATCAATTGAATCTGCAAAAGAATAGAGAAATTAAAAAAAATATATACTTTTTTTGTTTCAAAATAGATGATATTTGAGAAAAATATACAGTAATTAAAAAATACAATTACTTCACTATTAAAAAACTTTGTTATCCTTACTATAATAATTGCATTCACTAATAAAATTTTATCTTTTTCCAAAATCAGTTAAGAGTATATTTGATAAAAATTAATTAATGTGTCTTGATTATATCAAAATATCTTGTATTATGAAATAAATTTTTTTTACTTAAACGTCATCTATTTTAAAATAAAGGAAATACTTTTATGATGTATGACCAGAATTATGAGTAGTTAATTGGGTATAATGTTTACAAGTCTGGAGGAGTACATGCATGTGTGGCATATTCTTATTCAATATTCATTCAACAATTGCTCCTAAAGCTTTGTGTGTCGGTCAAATAAGCTGGCAAATAATAAAAATATTTCAATAAATTATGGAAGAGATTAAGATAATAATCACCATGAAAATAGAGAAAATTAGTGTACCAACTCTCAATCGAACTATTTAAAAAAAAAACTCTTAATCGAACCAATTGGATCCATCGTTTACCCGCAACTCCATGTCCTTCGGTCCTTGGGAATCGCCCACGTCAATACTCTCATTTCATCCACCATCAACCCATTAAGCTCTGCCAACTAGCCAAATCAACAATTTTTACTCGTATCTCATTGGCTATCTCGTAAAGTCAATACTTAGGCACACGAAAATGTTACCCTCTCCATTTTATCAAATTCTCATTTATTACACAAATTAATTGATAATTAATTTTGTTATTCTTTAAATAAAATTATATTAGACAAATTAAAATATTATTATTATAGTAAAATATACTCACTCATTCTTTTTTATATAAATTATTTTTAAATAAAATTTAAATTTTATTTATATATTACTTTTAAATTTTAAATGTAATTTAATTTATTTTTTCAATATAATTTTTTAATAAATTTAAAATCAATTATATTTGATAATTTAATTTTAATTATGTAATTTAAATCTATTTATTATTTCTTAATTCTTATACAAATAACAAAAGTGACATAAAAAAAATAGGCAGTATGAAAAAGAAAAAATATTAATTTAAGTATAAAATATTTTATTGACATTATATGAGAGTAAAATTTAAAATGATATATTAAATTTTTTTCAATTTAATAAAGTGATAATTTAGTATAGGATTTTTTTTTTCAAAAACTGACAATTTGGTGAAATAAAGAGAATAATAATAAAAAAAAAATTAGAGACATAAACAAATAATCTTTGTGTTTGCGGCAATTTGTCACTTAATCTTATTTTTTTTAAAGAAAAGAAAATTGAAAATTTATCATATTACTAATAATGAAATTTGTGTGTTTAGACTTAAAACTTAAAATTGATATAAAACTCACCCTAACAATCATTACTATATATCAGCATCTATTAAGTATGAACTGTACCTATGAATTATATACTATCGTTATGGGCGAACGGACTAAAAAGGCAAATATATGAAGTTGTGTGTATCAAATGTGAATAGGATTAAGTAACAAAATTGAATAAGTAAAATAGTCTAATTGTGTTTTAGTTTTTAAACCACTTAAAAGTCACCTTTCCATCTGTCCCATACTGATATATAGAAACATTTTTATTTTATAAAAATTAAGAAAATGCAATTAATTTTTTTAAATTATATAATTAATTTTTATTAATTTATCTCTACATTTATTAGTGAGAATTATGAGATAATATGCAATATGTATTGATACCCACAAATATTAAATAAATCAAATTAGAGAATTAAGTAATTAACTATTTTCTATATTTATATTTAACCAAATTATATTTATAATTAAGTAATTAATTATAATTAAGTAAATTATATTTATTATTTTCTATATCTATTCGGTTGTAATGCTTTCAAGGCACATTATTTTTCTGTCAATTTTGTTGCTCTGTCCGTAAGGTTTGGGCAGCAACCTTGCTGCTGTTCGCAGCTTGGATTAGGATGGGTTCTTAGATTTCTGGGGGTGATGCTCTCTGTACTGGGAATTTAGTTCATGCCCTAGCCTTGAAGCAATCTTGGCTTACCTGTATCTTTCTTTCTCTAATATATCCTCTGGCTTATCAAAAAAAAAAAAAAGTAATTAATTGCAGTATAAAAGAAAAAGTAAATGGGCTGTAACTTTGGAGTTTGGACATAGAAAACGTGAAAGTACGTATATCAACATAAGACCCGGGGTATTAAATATTAATTATACATTTTTACAATAAAAAAGAGTAAAAAAACCCAAATCATTCTCTTTTTCTTGTTTTACTTCATGAAGTATACGCTTACGGGTAATTAAGACTTTTACCCTTCTCTCATGGTTATAGCAGTATTAATGCGAATAATATTAATAATTAGTCTAAAGTCTCATAACCCACATGCATGCACGTTAATTTCCAAGCCAAATGGTACCTAAATGAATATCTAATTAGTCTATATATTTGCACACTTTCAGGCCTTATCTGCAGCACAAAATCAGAACTAATCCCATTAATTATGGCTGATAATACCATCTTTTACTACCTCTACATTTCTGCATCAAAACATACACAAACCCCAGCACCAAACTCCGGCAACCCCCAAGTCTGCCGGCTCTGCCCATCATCGGCCACCTTCACCTAGTAGGCACTGCATTTCCAATATCATTCCAGACCCTAGCACGCCGATACGGCCCACTCATGAAACTCCGATTAGGTTCATCATCAACCTTTGTTATTGCTTCAAGCGGTTCCATAGCTAAAGAAATCTTCAAAACCCTTGATCTGAATTTCGCCTCTCGGTTCGAAACGGGTCCGACCGATTACAATATATATAAAGATCAAGGTTTCATCACAAGTCCCTACGGTTCATACATAAGAAAATTAAGCATGAGTGAGCTCTTTGCTGGATCACAGTTGGACCGGCCGGTTCAACCAGATTCGAGTCAAAGAGATTAATAATCTCTTACGTTCTCTAATGAAAAAGGCCAAAGAAGGATTGGCTTGTGATTTGAATGTGGAGTTAGAGAGCTTGACTAATAATGTGATGTGCAAGATAGCAATGGGCAAGAGATTTTGTAATAATGATGATGAAGCAAAGAAGATGAGGAAATTGGTGGCTAATATTATGGATAAGGGGGCTAAGTTGGGGGTTAGTGAAGTTTTTGGGATCTTAAAGAAGACTGATATTTTCGGACATGGGAGAAGGCTTAGAGATGCGATGTTGGAGTATGATAGGTTTATAGAGCAGATCATGAAGGATTATGAACAGAATTTGGAGAATGGAGATGAAAATCAGGAGAAAGATTTGATGAAAATTTTGTTGGAGACCTACAAAAACTCAAATGCTCAAGTGGAGTTGACTAGAACCCGTATCAAATATTTCATTCTAGTAAGTATAAATATATATGCATTTCTATTATAAAAAATTTCATCTATACTCTTTAAAATTAATTTTTATATTATCGCTGTTTGATTTTATTTATATTCGATAACAGAACAGACAGTTATTTCCTATTAATAAAAATATAAAATTTTCAAGTTTTGCTATTTTTAAACACTTTATTGATGTATTACCAATATGAATCAAATTTTAGTATCAACATGTTTTGTCATGTTTGTATAGTCAAACGATATTTAACAAGCACAAAAATAGACAAATTCAAACGTCTATATACATAAAAACATAAAAATGGTATCCTTTATTTTTCATGGAATATTTACACTAATAATATAAAAAAAATGAACCTATTTGTGAATTTATGATAATGTAGGAACTGTTTATGGCGAGCATAGACACAGAATCAGCAGCAATACAATGGGCAATGGCAGAGTTAATAAACCATCCAAAGGTTTTCAACAAGCTAAGACAGGAGATCAACTTAGTTGTGAATTTCAACAGATTGATAAAAGAATCAGACGTTCAAAATCTTCCTTACCTACAAGCCATTGTTAAAGAATCTCTAAGATTGCACCCTCCGGCGAGTCTTATAAACAGAGAATGCTCCAACGATTGCAAAATCAACGGCTATGATTTAAAAGCCAAGACCAAATTGCTAATCAACGCCTATGCTATCATGCGAGATCCGGAGACGTGGCAAGATCCAAACGATTACAAGCCAGAGAGGTTCTTGGTGAACGGGAGCAGTAGTGAGTTTGACCAGCAATTTATGGAAAAACAAAGGCAGAACTATAGCTATATTCCATTTGGAGGAGGAAGGAGAGGTTGCATTGGTTCAGCAGTTGCTTACACTTTGACGCATGCAGCAATTGGTGCATTAGCTCAATGCTTCGATTGGAAACTCAAAGATGGGGACAAAATTGATATAAGTGTTGGTAATGGCTTCTCAGGCACTGGCACCTCCTCTTCTTTCTTATCCTATCACTTATTTTAATCCTTTTTAATTAATATCTGCCCCCACTTAGTTCATGAATATGCATATGCTGCACCAAAATAATATATATATATATATATATATAAAAGAAATGATATTTGTCTACTGATTAATATGATATATGACATCACATTAAGAAATTGTTTCGTCTAGCATGTAATAAAAATATATGTAAAGTACTCAATGAGATGCATATTTGAACAAACTCTAAATATTTAGGACATGAAATGAAATATATAATTTTTTTTCTAAAGTAAAGGCAAATGGCTTAAGTAAGTTTGCTTGACAACATTTGCAAGAGTGGTCCTTTGGATTACGATTGATAAGAGTTTATTTATTTTTATTTTATTTTTTTGTCTTTTTGATTAAATGTTGATATTACGTATTAATCAAAATACCTAAGCACCGGCCCACTTTCTCTTGTTGCCTTTAGGAATGGTATATATTAATCCTAACATCTGATCTTGAGGGTACTTGATCTGTCCTAATATGCATAGACTTACTTAGATTCTTATAAAAGAAATAGTATTAATTCGTTAATCTCTCATCATAAACCAAATCAATAATTAGGATAAAGATATCCAAAACTATCAGGTTCTTTTATACATGCATCTTTAAAGAAATGCAATCTCAAACACTTTCAACTATGGATGAACTCAAAGATTATGCTCTACCATTACTTATCTTCATAGCTTCCACCCTTCTCCTTCGGACCATCATGGCCAAAGCTCGAAGCAAAGATTGCCTTCCTCCGAGCCCTCGAGCTCTGCCAATCATAGGACATATGCACCTATTAGGTCCTATCCCTCACCAAGCCTTTCATAAGCTCTCAAACTGTTACGGACCCCTGGTTTACTTCTTTATTGGCTCAAAACCTTGTGTTCTTGCTTCCACACCTGAAATGGCAAAAGAAATTCTCAAACACAATGAACAAAATTTCATGAACCGTCCTAAAGTAGCCAATCTCGACTATCTTACCTATGGTTCAGCTGATTTCGCCACCATACCCTATGGTCCACATTGGAAATTCATGAAGAAACTTTGCATGACTGAGTTGCTAGGCAGTCGAACATTGGATCAGTTCCTCCCAATTCGAGAGGAGGAGACAAAGCGATTCTTGAAGGCAGTAATGAGTAAAGCTGAAGCAAAAGAAGCAGTAAATGTCGGTGCAGAACTTATGAGATTGACAAATAATATTATATCAAGAATGTTGCTTAGCACAAGGTGTTCTAATAAAGAAGATGAAGCCCATGAGGTGAGAAAGCTGGTGAAAGAGTTGAATGAGTTAGGGGCTAAATTTAATTTGTCAGACACTATTTGGTTCTGCAAGAATTTGGATTTGCAAGGTTTCGAGAAAAGGTTGAAGGATGCTCGAGACAGGTATGACAATATGATGGAAAGGATCATGAAGAAGCACGAAGATGCTAGGAAAATCAAGAAGGAAATGGATGATGGAGACAGTACAGTGAAGGATTTGCTTGATATTTTACTCGACATATATGAAGATGAGAATGCAGAGAGGAGACTAACCAGAGAAAATGTTAAGGCATTCATTATGGTAAGTCAGTGATCTAGTACGGCATCAATATCACATAACAAAAATCAGGCTATGCTAACGATTTACAGGGTTACAAACATAATAGCAAGCAATTAATTTTCTTCCATACATCAAGGCTATGCCATCCAAAAGATCTTTTGCATACAGTTCTTTAAATCAAATATGTTTCATTTTCCATTTTTGCCAATTATACAAATGATCAGTAGACTTGTCCAAAGCTGGAACCAGTTCTGTATTTTTAAGGGGAATTTATAAAAAAGTATAACAAAATTAATAATTAAACGGAAAAGAAATAACATATAAATTTATAAATTTTTGCAGAATATATTTGGTGCTGGAACAGATACATCCTCCATCACGGTAGAATGGGGACTAGCAGAGCTGATCAACCACCCACAAGTGATGAAGAAAGCTAGAGAAGAGATTGACTTAGTTGTGGGAAAGAACAGATTAGTGGAGGAGTCAGATATAGCTAACCTTCCCTACCTACAAGCAATAGTAAAAGAAATACTCAGGCTGCATCCTACTGGCCCATTAATAGTGAGAGAATCATCTAAAGATTGTATAATTGGTGGTTATAAAATTCCAGCAAAAACTAGACTATTTGTAAATGTGTGGTCACTTGGCAGAGATCCAAACCACTGGGAACATCCACATGAGTTTAGGCCAGAGAGGTTTACTGGGAATGAGTGGGTTGGGAAGAGTAATATGCTCGATGTGAGAGGGCAGCATTTTCATCTTCTGCCATTTGGAACAGGGAGAAGAAGCTGTCCTGGTGCTTCACTCGCACTGCAATTCGTTCCAACGACTCTTGCTGCTTTAATTCAGACTTTCGAATGGAGGGTTGGTGATGGAGAGATTAATGGTACTGTTGGCATGGAAGAGGGACCAGGGCTTACCCTTCCTAGAGCTCATTCATTGGTTTGTTTCCCTGTGGTTAGGTTGAAACCAAAATTTTCAATCTAACCATGGTTTCATGAGAAATGTGTAGCTTAATCTATGCTCTGGCAAATCTCAAGTTGCCATGAAAATGGCAATTAGCTTAGGTAAAATAAAGTCAATAACTGGAATGGTAATCGATATTCTCTGTTCCAGCATCTATTTAAATCAAAATCACTTTTTGGTTCCCCATTGCTCTAGTAATGACAAACAACTATTCCCCTAAGCCTCAGTAATCAGATTTGATTCTAGACCCGAGTCAAATTAAAACTAAATATTACCATTTAGATTGCTTTTTATTAATTAATGTTTGAGCATTGAAAATTCAAAGAAGGGGCAAACTAGAAGAAATAGATTACCTGTGTACATATCAAAAGGAGTCAGAAGATGACAAATATATACCCAGATGCCATTCAATGGGCATCTCATTTATTTTTCAAAGATGTAGCTTTTCCAAACGGATCAAGATAACATCCAATTAAAAGTCTTAAATAAAATTAAAAAAAAAATCATGCACGCTTCATCTTCATCAGATAAGAAATGAAAAGATACATATTAATTCTAACATAACAAAAAAATTGCATGCATAAACAGATACCGTAATATGAAACAAAAGAGAAGCAGCAAAAGACTTGGCTAGCTAAAAAAATAATATAATTGCCTACAGTACTGGCTCTAAAGTGGTATAAAATGGCAGAAAAGCACTTAGGAAAACAGAAAGATGGTGATGTGAGGACGTATTCAGTGTTGCCGTTCTGCACGAGTTGGCCGGCATTGTTTATTCAGGTTTTAATAATTAATTACTGTGCATCTTCTGATTATGATTTGCCCACAAATTAAGCTGAACCAGTCACATTCAGCTTTGACATGAGCCATTTCCACAAAGCACCACAAAACAAGTATTTAAAATTTTCTTAGAGATTAATAGAAAGTAAGACAAATGAAAATCAAGTTAAAAAAAGAATTATGATATGCCCCTAAATTATATTATATCCAGGGTGGTTGGGTTGTCAAAATGCATCATTGGAAAGCTTTGATGAATATAACTTTGGGCAATTAACAAAAGTCCACAAGGGGCATAAATATATCCATCATGGAACCAGTCAACAAAACAATTTTTTTGGAGCTTTTTACTTCCGAGTACATTGAAATGTTTCCAACAGATGATTACAAAAACAAATACTGCAAGTCATAAGGGAACAAAGTTTTCAAAATTCTGTTTTGTTCTATATGAAATCAATCGTTTGGAATCCCTCAACAAGAAACGGCTTCTCTTATATAAACAAATATATATCAATCTATACTCAACAAAGCTTTCAAAGATAGACATGGTTGATTTCAAGGAGCTTATGATTCTTTTTCTCATATGGATAGTCTCTTGTGATTGTTGTCAGAGCAATAATAAACAAATTTAAAGCCAGACCTAATCTCCCACCAAGTCCACCAGCACTACCAATGATAAGCCACCTTCATCTTGCTGGTCCACTACCTCACCAAGCTTTCAAGCCCCTATGGACCCTTAATTCACATATACCTTGGTTCAGTCCCTTGTGTTGTCGCTTCCTCCCCTGAAATGGCAAAAGAAGTCCTAAAAACCCATGAACATTCTTTCCTTGATCGTCCAAAGATGGCCGCTGTTGATTACCTTACATATGGTTCAGCTGATTTCTCTTTTACTCCTTATGGACCTTATTGGAAGTTCATGAAGAAAATTTGTATGACTGAAATTCTTGGTGGTCGAATATTTTACCAGCTCCTAGCAGTCTGGCAAGATGAGATAAAGAGATTTATGAAATTGATGCTAAAGAAAGCAAATGCAGGTGAATTAGTTGATGTCGGAGGCCAGCTAATAAGGCTAAGCAATAATGTAATATCAAGAATGCTGATGAGCCAAAGGTGTTCAGAGAATGAAGATGAAACGGATGAGGTAAGGGAGCTGGTGCAAGAGACAGCTGAGCTCACAGGGAAGTTTAATTTGTCAGATTACTTTTGGGTCTGCAAGAACTTAGATTTGCAGGGATTTAGAAGAAGGCTCAAGAAAGTTCGCGATAAATTTGATGCAATGATGGAGAGAATCATAGCAGAACATGAAGAAGCAAGGAAGATAAAGAAGGAAATGGGTGATGGAGATTCAACCAAAGATGTATTTGAGATTCTACTTGATATTTCAGAAAATAAGTACTCAGAAATGAAATTGACTAAAGAAAACATCAAGTCCTTCATCCTGGTAAAGTCTTATAAACACAGACTAAAAGTTCCTCAATATTTATAATTATCTCTGACTCATGTAGCAGATGATCATTAACTAAAATGCTTAAAGCTATCAACAGTCCACAAGACTAACTCGCAGATTGTTGCTGCTAAAGTTTATCAATATATTACCTGTGTCGTATAGCTAAAGGATGCCTTCTAGGTATTAGCAATAACTATTGATGTACTATGTAGTTTCACAGCCCAAATTAGGAGTCAGGTACAAACTACGAAGTTTTTAAGAGTTCCAAACTGCTACAAAGAGCTTTTTAGACGGACTCAATCAGCAAAAATTTTAACTGTCAGCAATCATTTCAATTTTTCTCCAAGGATTAATAAATTCCTATAAAATAAACTGCATGAATTAGTATGTACCAATATGAATTATATTCAAAGATAGTCGTCAAGCTAAGGAATGCAAGCAAGCAATCATGGGATGAATTTAGTTTCTCCCATACTTAAAAGCATCAAAATAAACGCCAGGTTTCTACTATATTTCCACCATATGCAATATATACCGCTGCAGAGACTGGCACTCTTCAATAATAATGAATTGAATATGAAGATTATATGCTGTCTTAGAAATCATATCAAATATAACATATAAGCAATCCCTTTTATTTCACAGGATATATTTGCAGCGGGGACAGATACATCAGCAATCACCATAGAATGGGCACTATCAGAGCTAATCAATCACCCAAACATCATGAAGAAAGCAAGAGAAGAAATCGACACAATAATAGGAAATGAAAGGCTAGTAGAAGAATCAGATATTGCTAAACTTCCCTACCTCCAAGCAATAGTAAAGGAAACACTAAGGCTTCACCCAACAGGCCCACTGATTGTGAGAGAATCAACTGAAGATTGTATTTGTACAATCAATGTGTACGAAATTCCAGCAAGAACAAGACTTTTTGTGAATATCTGGGCACTTGGTAGGGACCCAAATCACTGGGAAAATCCACTTGATTTCTACCCAGAAAGATTCATGATTGAAGAAGGAGATGAAAAGAGTCAGATAGATGTAAGGGGGCAGCCTTTCCATCTGTTGCCATTTGGAAATGGAAGACGAGGATGCCCTGGAACCTCACTAGCACTTCTAATTATAGAAACAGGGCTTGCTGCCATGATTCAATGCTTTGATTGGAAGCTTACTGGAGGAAATGGCACTGTTGATATGGAAGAAGGAATTGGCATCACCCTACCTAAGGCTAATCCTTTAATTTGTGTCTCAGTTGCTAGGCTAAACCCATTCCAATCATTCTGATTCATGAAAATTTCGAAGCTTTTCGCTTCAAATCCATGACTTCTACCTGGGATTAAGATTATTAATATATTATGCATAGAAAATTCGAATTTTAAATCCCAGATTCCCAATTGATACCAAAACTTGAAAAATCAGCATTTATCAGCAATTGCTGCCTATATTAAAATCAGTATCTTCGGCTATTTAGTATTTACCGCTGGCCTGTCACGCTTGACAGCTCGCTAATAGATGATTAATTTTTTTTTTATTAACCATTCAGCATCTAAATTTTACGGGATCAATTAAATTTGGATTCAAAACATGATTACATGTTAAGGTTACTTGCTCTATGGTAGTTGTCGGGGTTCGATACGATACTTGATAGATCTATTAGACGCTGATGTGGACTTGCCTCTGTCTTTTCGGTGGTGGATGTGGCATGAAGAAGTAGTCAAACACTACTTGAGGGGCAAAAGAGTAAAAGTGTATAGTGTACTATAACATTAATAATAATATAATTAATTCACTAAAATAATTTATTTGTTATAGAATTTATAAATCATAAATATGATATTTTAGCTTATGTTTAATTATTTTAAAACGGATTAATTTATATGAGGAAATTAATGAAATTGAAAATAAAGCGTATTAATTTTCTTATTGATTTTGATAATTTTTTTTATTTTGATGCTGTATGATGTTATTTTAGCCGGTTGAGTGTTATAGATTTCAATTGTTCAAAATCGATGTGAATTTGTATTTATTGTAAAATTGATAAAAATAAGTGTTATTAAAGTTTAAGTATTTCAATGAATATTTGAGACAAATTCTAGTAGTTGTACATGTATTTACCTTTAAAAAACAGTATCATAGTGAAATTAAATATTCATTGAGTCCAAAATATATAAGCACATTTTGTTTATACATTTGTTTCTATACTACAACTAATTATTCAATTATCTAATTTATTTTTATTTAATATTCACTGTTAACACAAATATTAAGCATTGTTTTATATTTTCTGTAAATACATTTAATAAATATATAAGAATAAATTAGTAATAATAAAACAATTATTGATGATTATGAAATTGAATATGGGAATGGATGTGATAGAGGGAGTAGTAAAAATATTGATGGAGATATCGGGGACAATTTGATAACTAGTATTTTTTGGGAAAATATTTAGGTTTTTGGGGTCTTTTTCAAACTATTTAGCAAAGTGGTGTATTTTTTCATTTCCGCTGGAAATTTCAGCGGAAATGACAGTGTGGGGGCCCACCTCTCTCTCTCTCTCGTGCATAATCTCCTCCCTCTCTCACTCTCCCTTTCTTATCCCACTCTCTCACTCTCCCTCTTTTATCTTACATTTTTTATACACCAATTTAAAATTTTAATACTATATTATTAAATATAATTTTTATTATTTTAATAAGATTTAATTATTTATTTTTGTTTAAAACGAATATAATATAATAATCATAACAAAATTATTTTTTAACCACAATAATTAATATTTTTTAAATTTAAATAAAAAATAATCAACTAAAATTATGAAACAGAAAAGCATATTAAAAATTATTTATACTCTAAAAAAATTAATTGAAGAGTCCGACAATATCCGTAAAAATTAATCAACCTCATAAATTTAAAAAATCAAACCAAATATTGAAAAATTATAAATAACAACAACAACAACAATAATAATAATAATAATAGTGCACACATTATGGGGACTTTTTTTATAAATAATGTAATTTAAAAAAGTATTTAAATCCATTGGTTTGTATGTTTGTCATTATTTTTGCAGCGTGCTAGCTTATGTATATTATGGGTCATGACTCATTCAAAAAAATATATATATTTTTCATACTTTTTTAAATTACATTATTTATAAAAAAAAGTTATCATGATGTGTGCATTATTATTATTATTATTATTATTATTATTATTATTGTTGTTGTTGTTGTTGTTGTTGTTTTTATTTATAATTTTTCAATATTTGGTTTGATTTTTTAAATTTATGAGGTTGATTAATTTTTACGGATATTGCCGGACTCTCTAATTAATTTTTTTAGATTATAAATAATTTTTAATATGTTTTTCTGTTTCATAATTTTAGTTGATTATTTTTTATTTAAATTCAAAAAATATTAATTATTGTGGTTAAAAAATAATTTTTTTATAATTATTATATTATATTCATTTAAAAAAAAATAAATAATTAAATCTTATTAAAATAATAAAAATTATATTTAATAATATAGTATTAAAATTTTAAATTGGTATATAAAAAATATAAGATAAAAGAGGGAGAGTGAGAGAGTGGGATAAGAAAGAGAGAGAGAGAGAGAGAGAGAGAGGAGGGGTGGGCCCCACACTGTCATTTCCACTAAAATTTCTAGCAAAAATAAAAAAATACACCACTTTACTAAATAATTTGAAAAAAATTTCAAAAACCTAAATATTTTCTCAAAAAATACTAATTATCAAATTATCCCGAGATATCGCTATCAAGAAATATGGGAGATGTACAATTGAGGTGTCATTTTCTTGAAAAATTCAGATTCATGCATTGAAAATAAATCATAGATATTAAGAGCAGAGGTCTCCCTACAGGAGGGCATTTATTTGCTACCGAAACCTAATCTCGCAACTTTAAAAAGGGCATTTCTAATTGGTTAACTTAGGTCACATCCACCACTAATGAGATACCATTACCAACCACCAATTCTCCTTTTTCATTTGTTAAATAAACTACATAATTTTGTTTAGTGCACCTAATTTAGGTCTTACTTCTTGCATTGAAACTTAATCAAACAAAACTCACTTGTGTTAATTAAATAATTAGCGGTGATAATCACATTAATAAGACTTGTTTGGACGTAAGATAAATTAAAATTGGAAAAGAAAGGTGTTGTGATATGAAGTAGAGGAATATTAATATTAACCACAAAATAATATTTGATAATTTCGATCCCATCACTTCACTTTTCTGCATCTTTCTGTTTGGAGGGAAATTAACAAAACAGGAAAAATATGCCAACTTTTCACTCTTTTCTACTTCTAGTCCCGCCTGTCCAAATCAACTTTTTTTTTTTCTAATTACATAAAATTGGACTTTTTTTAGAAATGAAATTTTTTAAAAAGTTATTTGGATAAATGATATGTATATGAAACATATCATTGAAAAAATAGGATGTATGGACTTAATCCCACGATGCAGTACTGCGAGAATAAAACTGGCATGTTGAATGAAAATTACGGTAAAGGAGATAGTGAAATTCACTATTTAATTTCGTAGCCTGTCATTACGGAAGTAAAAGGAGTAAGAAAATAATGATTTTGCTTAACCAGAATAGAGTTATATTCACATCAACATCATTAATTAGGTTATGCTTTACATTTTTAAAGAATAAACTAATAAGAAAAATATTTTCTGTAATTATAGTTTAAACTTCACCAGCAATAATTATAGGTTAATTTTGATCAGCCAATTATGAATCAAGTTAATAATAAAATACTATTTTTAAATATTTATTTTTTAAATGACATTTCGTTATTAAATCATTTATTTTTGTCAAAATTATTAATTTTTTACAATTATTTTTTTAGTGGGATAGGATTCGTTCAATTTACTATGGCATTATAAACACGTATAGATAAGTTAAAATCGAAACGCAAAATAAAAAAAATAAAAAAATTATATCTGTTTATATTGGGGGGAATTTATATTGGCCATAAAATGAGCGTCCAAATCACTCAAAATTTCCACCCAATTGCGTTAGTTTTGAGTTTCGGGTGTAGCAAATTGGCGCTCTCATTGACTTTTCAAAGGGCAATTCCACCAATTTCGGCGTTAGACACCTAATTTCCATCAAAATTACAATTTGCCCTCTCCTCTTATTTTTAAATCCACAACTAACCCTATTATTCCTATTTGATTGCCAAAAAAAAAAACCAACCCTATTATTAATATTGTAATTATTTTTAAAAATAAGAAATATATAATGAATTCGAAAAACTAAATAGCCGCCGAAATGCTGGGGAACCTGCACTGTAAAAACAAATTCGGATATCGGATTTTATTTGATTAATTGCTTTTTTTTTGTATTTAAATCGGAAAAAAGTGAAAATTGAACATTAATTAATTAAAGTAATCTATCTATGAATGATTTGTTCAATTATAATTTGTTCCTTTTCAACAAAATTATGTTATTTTAATATTGTAATTTGTAACTATCATTTCAAGTTGTACCGATTACATACTTCTTAACCAACGTACTCGAATGAATTATTTCGAATTATTTTACTGCTAGTTTTTTAGAATATCGTGACAAAATAATTCATATTTTAATTGCATTAAATTGGTTGTTTGTTTTTGGCAACAAGAATTGCAGCAAAAATAGAAAACCAGACTCAATTTTATAATCAAAATTAGAAGTTTTGATATTCTAATTACCTCTATTTGTTCATCAATTTCCAAAAACTATCAAAAGATCCTAGATTTTCGACCCTCTCTCTAAATCAGTCTATATTGACGGTATTACTAATTTTGAACGGTCATATTAAATTTACTATAGGATATTTTTATATCCAAAAATAAAATATTGTGCATGAAAATTGTTTAGGATATTTTTTGTTATTATTAACCTAATTAATAACGTTCATGTGAATATAACTTTATTTTGGTTAAGCAAAATCATTATTTTCTCACTCTTTCTATTCTCGCAACGACAGGCTGCGGAATTAGAAAGAGGATCCCACCATCTTGCTCACCGTAATTTTCATTATACGTGCCAATCTTATTCTCGCAATATTGCATTGCGGGATTAAGTACATACACCCCATTTTCTCAATATGTTTCACATATAAACCATCTGTACAAATAACTTTTTAAAACATCCTATTTTTGAAAAGGTTCCTAAAATCCCAAACTTTTCGCTTTAATTTCAATTTAACATCGAACGTTTAAATTTTTATTTATAAGATATTAACATTTTGATATTATTTCAATTTAAAAATTCTGTCAACCTTTTTATTAAAATTAATCAAATTTTGAATTTTTTTAATAATTTTTTTATTATTAGTAAAATAAATCTATTCGTTTAGATAAATTTAACATCTAAAATTGATTTTTTTAAATGAAAATTTTAAATTTTTGTTAGATTTAATGAAAAAATTAATGGAGTTTCTCAATTGAAAAAACATCAAAATATTAGTATCCAAAATTCTAAATAGTAAGAATTTAAATATTGGATGGTAAATTGAAATATTAATAAAACATTAGCTCGATTAAGGCTTTCGAAAACGTATTTTAAAGAAATAATTTTTTTCTTAATTAAATAGAATTACATTGGCGGAAATATAAGTGACAAATGTATATACTATATAAACAACCATCAATCGAGTGTCTCTGTCTTCTTTTAGCTTTCTTCAGCAGTGATTGACAAGTGAACTGCATCACACTTTTGTAGTAAAAATAAATAAATAAACGGAGCCACCGAAAGGTCAAGAGAAGGACTTAATTATGTATTTAGTTATCAAATTTTGAAATTTATATTCAAATTATTACAATAAAATAATTTATAATATAAAAATTATTAAAACTTTATTTTATTTAAATTAAAGAAAAATTAATTTAAAAATTAATTTTATATATTATCGAAATAACAATAAAACACATTACGTATAATTATTACATCATTTGAAAGTAAATTAACTTTATAAATAAATTTTAATTATTTATTTGAATTTTTTAATTATTTTTTTACATATCATCTTTTCATATTTATATTATACGCGATATTTTTTTATCTAGTGATTCAATTAATCGATTTCAAAATTACGTAACAATTATATATATATATATATATATGATGTATTTTTTGGTACTCTGATAATATATAAAATTAATTTTAATTTTATTTCACCATCATCTTTTTTTTCTTTTAATAAAATGAATTTACACATTTCTACTTCTACTGTAAAGATGGTAAATAAACGTATTGAATAGGTTTGAATTGGATCATTAATGAATGGATCATTAATGTATTGAATTATAAATAAATCAAAAAATATAAATCATAAATGGATCAATAATTAAGTAAATTTAATGAATTTAAATTGATCCATAAATTTAATTGACAAAATTTTGACGGTGCGGTGGCTGAGCAATGATATATATATATATATATATATATTGCTTCAATTTTTTTAATTATTTTTAAAAAATTTATTAATTCAATTAATTTAAAAATAAATAAGAAATATTCCAAATTACTCAATTTCAACGCTTTCTTAATTTTTATCATAGCTAGTAAAGAGAATTTATATATAATTCTGATATATTCGTACTTTGAAACAAGATCAAATCACGGCGGAAATGGCTTTTTTATCAGCTTACATTTGTTAAAAATATTAACTGAAAATCATCCATTTAATAATTAAAAATATGTTTTTTTTGAATCTATAATTAAAAATATGTTAATTAGTCACAGATTTGTTAACTCTCTCTTTGTTTAGTTTCTTTTGTTAAAAATAAATTTTTTTTTCCGATCTGAAAAGAAAAAGATTATAAATAAAATAAAAATTACCAGAACAGGTGCTAACAGGAGGAGTGCTAATGCGACAAAGAGAAGGAATATTCAGAGCTCTGCTAATGACGATCTTAATACCAAAAGACTCAGTTAAGCTCAAATAGATATTTATTTGAGTTGATTCAACGTGTATTGGGTTGAATTAAATTAAAAAATAAAATAAATTAATTTTTAATTAATTAAATAAATATTTATTTGAATTGAGTTGAATTTAAATTATTTTTTTTAATAAATTTATATCGAATTTTAGATTTGGATCCAGCTTTTATTTCTGCATACAAGCTTTTATTTCCGCATAAGTGTATGCGAGCCCTCAGCTAACACAAATAACAATAACGGCAACAGAGCCTTAAATAAGGGTATACCTGAAAAGAATTATCTTCTTGCTATGACATGAGTAATACTCAAGTCCTCGTAATAATTTAGGTGACATTATTGCAATAGAGATAATTATGTGAATGGGTAAAACATTTTTTCATAATTTTATATTAAAATTAAAAATAAAAAGAAAACAATATTATTTTACACAACAATTAAAAATATAATAACATGGAACATCTACTTTATGAATAAATGTCAATTTCGATAATTTTAAAATAAAAACTACATATTCTAAAAAATACATGCAGTCGTTTTCTTGCTTTGAAAGTTTAAAAATAAAAATAATAAAAAATTCAGTAATATTTTTTATCACTAAATTATCTTTAGCCCTTTCGGAAATAAGACAAATTATAGAGCACAATAAAAAAAATAAAAATAAGATGACGTCGTAACCTAAAATCTGATCTGCTTTATAAAGATTGAAGAATAAAAAGAAAGCATTTTCTTTAGCTACCTACAGATTCCATAAAAATTCTGAAAACCAACTACTTGCCAAATTCCATGTTCGGAACCCACTAAGAAAAGATAATCTTGTGTCCATTATATAAAAAATATTAGAATAGTAAACTATTTTCTCCAAAATTATTACTCAACTTCCCTGCTCTTTCTCAGGGAACTGTATAAAAAGCTGCGAGAGAGTCCAAGAAAAGTATTCTTTCATTAGTCTTACAGCCCTCCAATAACTTTGAAGGCCATAGTAAATATAATGGGTCACAAACATAGCAATACTGTTACATTGTAACTTCAACATGTTTGTTCATTGTTTAAAGGTTAAAAAAATGACAATAATTGAAAATCTAAGACTTGAAAACCTTGGAAGAACAAAAAATTATACCGCACCTGGGACTAATGATTTTGATTCTAACCCAGAGGTTATATCTCACCCTTTTTCTTTTTCTCTAACTTCTGCTGTAACAATAAAATGGTGAAAATGAATATGTTGCTTTTCCAAACTGACCTTTCTCACTTCCTCTTCCTGTTGCCTTCAACTTAACTTGCAACAAAACCCCATAAATATTAAAAGTATTTACCACAATCTGACCTCTTTTCACTACTTCAGGACGTGAAAAAATTTTATTTCAATTTTGCTGAGCCACAAGTTGATCAATCTGCAATTGTTCAATCCATGCTCCTAACACAGGATCAATAGATTCAATTTGTGAGTTCACCTTTGAACCCTCACTTGAAGTAGCATTAGCTGCAAAACTAGTTGACATCGGTATGCCTAGTTTTTCTTTGATCTCAGTGGGAGATTCTTTAACAAGTGATTGCACCCATGAAAGATCAGGCTCCTCCCCATTACCAAGCTCAAATGAATTTGATCTCCGAAGTCTGCCCGAATCATCAGCAATATCATTCCAGTCTGGTTTCCCATTTGAAGAACCCCATTTAGACCATGAATTTACTGGAGAGCCAACAATTGCAGCAGAGTTGGACCCTAATTCCCTAGAACTCAGGCTGCGGAGCTGCTGCTTCTCCCGTTGAGCAAACATAGACATTCGAGAGCTCATAGGAGAGATGGGTTCCATATTTCGAGGTGACATCCTGCCTGAGGCAAAAGGGGCCTGCAATAGAGGGTGATCGACACTGTTAGGAGAAAAACTTGTGTTGATTGGGGATAACATGCTCTGCTGCTGTTGAAATTGATTCAGAACTGCAGATTTGTGGCTTGGGGAAAAAACAGCTGAAGCTAATGCTTGATCAACATAGCGAGGAGAAGCACCCTCTGCAGAAAAGAGATCATCAAGATTGGAAGGTGTTAGAGCTTTCAACCGGCCAGAACGGCTCAGGGAGTTGTTACTCAAAGAGGGTTGGGTGAGACTTGATAATTCATTAAGGAGTTGCTGTTGCTGCATATCAAACTCTGGCAGAAAGTTGTAGTCCTCAGCTGGAATATCTCTAGCATTGAGGGAAGATCTCAACCGGCTTGACTGAAGATTGCTTCCAGGAAGATGCAAGGCTGGGACATTAGGTTGGGGCCAAGGCACAGAATTGTGTGACATGCCATTGGAAGATGGAGATATGGGTGGAGTGAATGGTGAAGGAGACATAACAGAAACCGATGAAGGTGAACCTGGCAAGAGGTTTATGGCTGCAGCAAAATCCATTGCAGTAGCACCAGACGTGCTTGAGCGAGGAGAAGGAACAGCAGAACCTGTGGAAACATATAACGGGCGGAGTTCCTCCATAGTGTGTGCAAAGAAGCAAACTCTTCTTGCACAACTCGTACCATCTTTACAGAGCCTGGTGCGATACTGAGCTGGATGAAGCCAGCACTCAAAAACTCCATGTGCATATTCACACATATCTCCTCTCCTACATGCCCCTTTACGAAAATCTGGACATGGAACACAACTGTAGTGGAACTTCCTCGGATCCCTTCTTCGGGCATTTTCCCCAGGATGGACAAACGGGCACTCAGTCCAGTCATGGGAGTAGGCACGAGAACAAGGCCGCACCTTGAACGAATACATACGGAATTCATCAGTTGAATAGATACTGTTCTTGATATCAGGTAGAGATGGATCCAATGGGTACTCTTTTTTCTCTGATGCAGAGAACGAAGGTGCATCATTTAGCTTTGACTTCCCGGGGGAATCGGGTACAGACACTGAAGAACCATTCTCCAAAGACGGTGAAAGTGGTGGACAATTTGAATTTAACATAGTTGTTGAAACCCTCAGACTAGGATCAACAATAGGACCATCAATGGCAAGAAGTTCTTCAAGAGTAAACTTCACAACAGAGAGCTTTGGTGGGACAACAATGACATCAATTGGACGATGGCCATGGGCATCTACCAAATTAGGATCAGCACCTGCAGCTAAAAGCAGTTTCACAGCTTCCACAGCATTTACTGCCCCACCTGAGGCAGCACAATGAAGGGCAGTGCTCCTATCTTGGCCACAACAGCAATTGACATCAGCATCAGAAAGAGAGAGAATCAGCTTTATGACATCAATACTACCATACATAGCAGCAACCATCAAAGGGGTCCTCTGTTCATTAACCATTTGTTTGGAGCCTTTTTGACGAACATACCACTGTCCAACCTCATCAACACATGAAGGATCACTCTCAATTGATCTCTTAATGCCCTCAACATCATTGTTAGCTGCAAGCTCAAGCAAGCTTGCAAAAGTATCCTCAGTTTGAATAGTCAAGTGATTCATGTCTTGTGTTGGTGGGTCTATTTTCTTCAAAAGAAATCAGAGGCAGCGTCGGAGATGGTGAAGCCTTCAACCCCTCCAATCCACAACACATGCTTTCATTGGCTAAAAATGCATCTGAAATCAAAAACCAGGCCCATTAGAACTACCCTGCAGATACTTAAAGTTATTGTGCTATAATCACGTAATCAGACTAAAGAACGCCAATAAATAACCAAAAAAACTAAAACAACAAACATTTTTACGGACAAAGTAACACAATATGAACAACAGACCAATTTAATTCCCCACAGATACATAAGAAATTAAAACTTGTGACGGCAAGAAACATGCAAGAAAGGAAAAGTAAAATAAAGTGCTTGTATTATAAGAATTCAGGGGTTTAGTGCTCCATGAGGCAGTACCAAATATGGATGACAGAAATAGGATCCACGCAACATAAAAAAACACTACATGACACAAAACAACCAAATCAAGATCCAGCTAAACAATCAGAAAATAACTAGGAAAGGGAATACCCTATAAGAAAGTTCATTACTTGTTTATAGATTTGGCCATAAAAACGTCCGCAGAAGAAATTCCTAAAAAAGGCTAAATTTCAGTAGCAATTTCCTTGTCCCATAAAGTTAAGAACCAAATAGGGGATAAACCACCATGACTAAACCCTATGTTTATAGTTTTTCTTTCCAAGTCTAACAAACTTTCATCAGTAGGGGAAAGAAAAATAACACGCGGGGAAAGTCTAAGAACAGAGAAATAGCTGGATTAAAAAACTAAGTTTCTATTTAATTCACAAAAGAAACAAACTGGAAAAATTAAAAGAGAGAGAGAGAGAGAGAGTAAACTAGAAGAAAGCAGAAACATCAGAAACAAAATCAAATATCCAAAGACACAGATTAAATAGATAGATACACAAATACACAAGTAATCAACATAGAGATAGAAAAGAAAGGTAAACGCTCCATTCAACAGTAATAAAACCCAGAAATTCGAGCAAGATTAGAGTATAAATATAAAGAAATGACCAGATCAGCTTGAAGTAAAAGATCTGGTCTTGAAGCAAAATCCTCATCAACTTTTTGTCAAAAAGAAATACTAAAAATGAAATAAAACCCCCAAGAGATAACACACCCGTGACAACGATCTTCTTCGATAAAATCAAATGAAGGTAAACAAGGCAGCTTAACAAAGAGAGGGAGAGATATTTGTAAAGAGAGAAGCAGACAAGCAGGCAATCAAAGCAGACAATGGTTTATTAGGTTGCAAGTGAATCTTACCGCTTCACTTAGTTCCAGCTAAGAAAGGGAAGACAAGTTTCACAGATCTACATAAATAGCCTGGTAAACTGAAAATCCTTCGCAGAGTTAAACTTCAAAATTTTCCCGAGAAAATTTTGCCTAGAGAGAGAAAAGAGGAAGGGAGAAACTTTAGCAGGGTTAGAGAAAGAAAGAGTCTCTCCGTCTTCCTTCTCCAATTTCTATGCTCTCTGCTTTCTTTCGTTTATTAAAAAATACAAAAAAAATAAAATAAATTTTTGAAAAACTTGTCCATCCAATAGGAGAAAAATAAAATAATAAATTTTGAACTCGAAGAAAAATGAACAAAATAAAATGCAAAAAATACGCACTAATCGTAATTTTGGTTGGTCTATTACTGTGTTGCACTTTTTAACCTCCATTAGCATTCAGCCACGTGACAATTTTTCTGACATATTTACCCACTCAGGGGTAAAAATGTCTTTCTAGAGGTAACCTACTGACATCTCTGATTAGGCGGCGAAAATTCATTGGTTATAGATTAAAAAGTAGGGCGTGCCTTTTTTTATTTATTTTATGTGAATAAAAGTTAAAAATAAATATTGTTTTTGTAATAATTTGGGTAATGGGGTCAAATTCGATGGAAATTCAAGTTAAATTCACCCCACATGAAAGTCAAATTATCAAGGGTAATTAATCAACTGGTCTCTCCTTCTGACATAAGTCCACTGGCTGCTGGCCAGCCAGTCGTTAAAAAATTTAATTAAAAAACAATTTTACTATATAAATTATATTATATTTATTTTAAAAAATTAAAAAATATACTGTAAAAATAAATTAATATATCAATAAATATATATTTATATTCTAGATTATATATATATTAAAAAAAATAGTACATTAAAACATTTTTTCACGTCCTGAAGTAGTGAAAAGAGGTCAGATTTGGTAAATGCTTTTAATATTTATGGGGTTTTGTTGCAAGTTAAGTTGAAGGCAACGGCAGTAGAGGAGGAAGAGGAAGTAAGTTTGGCAAAGCAACATTTTCATTTTCACCATTTTATTGTTACAGCAGAAGTTAGAGAAAAAAGAAAAGGGGTGAGATATAACCTCCGGGTTATAATCAAAATCAACAGTCCCATATGCGGTATAATTTTTTTCAAGTCTTAGATTTCTATTATTGGCATTTCATATAATAAAATATCAAATGTAAATGAAAAAGCCTTGTTTTTTTTTTTTGGTTCTTTCAGTTGTAATTTAAAGGAATATTTCAGTTTTTTATTTAATTAGTTCAATTGTTATTCCTTATTTGATTCGGTTTGATTATAGTTTAAATGCGTGTTTTAATTTTTTATTTAATAAATTCGGTTTGATTTTGAACCAAACTGACCAATGGTATATTCTAATTAGAATAGCCTCTTGAGTTAAGTTTTTCCATTTTTTGCAGGTTAATTAAATTCGTAGTTATCGACTTTTAAAATTTATACGCAAATAATTAGAATAAAATAATTTATAATATAAAAATTATCAATATTTTATTTTATTTTAATTAAAGTAAAAATTATTTAAAAATTAATTTTCTATCTTGCTGAGGTGATAGTTACACACATCTTGTATGATTGCCTTGCTATTTTGAAATCAATCAATTTTACAAATAAACTTAATTAGTTACTAGGTTTTTTTTTTATCTTTTTGTAAACGTCATATTTTTATGTTTACGTAATGATATTTCGTTTTTCATCTAATTGTTTAACTTATAAAGTTAATTGATCCGAAAATAACGTGATAATTATACGTGACATGTTTAGCTGTTACTATGATAATATATAAAATTAATTTTCAAATTATTTTTATTTTAATTGAAACGTAATAAAATTTTAATAATTTTTATATTACAAATTATTTTATTATGATTATTTGATTATAAATTTCAAAATTCGATAACCACGGATATAATTAGCCCAACATTTTATCCACTTGACTATAAGGTCCCAAGTAGGTGTAACCATGTTTCTAAAACCAGCAGTTTCGGTTTTATAAATTATGAAATCGAAATAGAAACTAAATGTAAACGATTTTAAACAGTTCCGATTTAGAATAGTTTCAAATTAAAAATTTTATTTTTATTTTATTTGTATATTATTTTAATTATAATAAATATTATTTTAAACCGTCTATTTGTGGTTTTGATTACAATGTAAAACTATAATCTGTTGATAGTATTTCGATTTTAATTTTAACCGGTTCAATTTCAACTTGGTTCCAGTAATTGATAAAACCTGAAAAGTATTTATCTATAAAAAGGACAATCGGCAGCTCGTGATCCAGTCGGATGAAAGATCCTGCAAGAAGGAGTGCCCAGTCGAACTGAGCTTTAGCACTCGGAAGCTTAAGTTAGTAGCTTTTTGAGAAATAGCGTTTAGAGAGAGAGTCTCAGATGTTCAATATTTAGGGTCCTTATATTTTGTGGCTATTTATAAGAGATAAAGAAGGGGTACTTGAGTACCTCGTAGAGTGATAACTGGCAGTTGGAGCAGGTGAGCAGCGATGTGACAGGGAGCAGGTGGAGAGTATAGGCATTGACTTGTGTCAGTGGACTGACAGGACATGTTATCCAATTAGTCCGATCGGACATCGCCTTCCTATCTTGTATTTCAGCTCACATTTTTGCCTTTTTGTTAATGGGCTTGGACCATACCAAGTGTTGTTGGGCCTGATTTGATTGAGCTTCTAGGAGATGTTTTTTCCATAGTCATCACTTGTTCCCCCTCCGATCGGGCGATTTAAGATTTTTGGTAGGATTTTTGAATTTTTAGGAGGCGTCCATCTGAAGAGATAAGTCCATTCAGTTCAGACAGCTATTTTGCATTTAATGCTTGTGCGCATACCGAGAGCGACGCTTTTTTCTCCGTAACCGCAATAATAGATTGGAGACACGTGGTGATCATCCAGCGGAGAGGCGATCAGAGTATTCTAGAAGCTTTTCACCTATAAATAGGTGACTTTAGTGCAAGTTTCCATCATTTTTCAGCGATTCTTAGCAGAACTCTGTTGAATTTTCTTTGTGAATTTTGTCATTTGAAACCCTTAGCAAAAATTTCTTGAGGAGAGTACTTCAAATTTTGGAGATTTTCAGAGTCTCTCTCAGGGAGATTACATTACCCAAGTAAATGAATAATTTTTGCCTTCGTTTTTCTTTTTTGTTCATCATATCTTTCTTTACTTCTTCCCTTCCACTGAAGATAGCTTCAAGCAGCAATCTATCTATAGATAGGAGTTTTCTTGAAGCTTTTAAGGATCGTGAGACCGTTGCTCGTGCTTCAAAACTAACGGAGGAGGAAGTGGTAGGAATCCCTTCACGATACGATCTTCTCGCAGAAGTTTCTGTGATGGCCTGTCCTGATTCCATGGCGATGACAGAGGGGCCTTTTGGGTATGAGAACAATGAGTGGTTCATCTACCATCTATGGAGCTTGGATGCGAGGTTGAGGCTTTCACTCGGAGCCTTTGAGATAATGATTCTGAAAGACTGCAGGATTGCTCCCAATCAACTGCATTCGAAAGGGTGAAGAACAGTGGCCTGCTTCAAGATTCTCTGCCAGATAGAGGGAGCGGCGTCAATTCTAGATCTGTTCATTCATTTTTTCTATATCTCAAGCCGAAGTGATGACACAAAATATTTTTTTACAAGCCGACTGCAGAGGAAGCTATTTATTGTACTGTCATCCATGAAAGGTTTCAAAGAAAGATTTTTTTGAACGGGGATGGCTGGTGGATTTGAAGTGTCGTTAACCCGATCGGATATAGCTATCGTTCTCAATGACCAAGCTGTCGGTCGGCCTGAATACGAGACCAATATTGAAAAGTTACTGAGTGTTGTGGCAAGACATGAAAAACCCTATGATTTCACTTTTCTTCTGAGCACTCTGTTCGGGTCTTCCAACTCCAACGCTGGCATTGATGCAGAATATGAGCATTATAATTGGAGTGTGGGAGAAGCGCATTTTAACAATCATGCATTACCTATTCATGAAATATATATCATCTGAAGAGAATACTTATCTTTTATTTTTGTGACGCAGCTACAAACGTGATGGCTAAGGGAGATGATATTGCTCAACAACTAGCCGACGGGCTAAGGCGAGGATTAAGGCAGAACATGTTGTCAAAAAGGAGAGGAGATCGAAAAGGAGAAAACTCATGCCATCTTCAGAAGTTCAAGCTTTCAATCCCTTCGCAAGTGCTTCTGTTCCTGCCTCTGGTGCCACGGTGGCTTCTGTCTCTCATCTTCCTCAAACCCTTTCAGAATCTGCTGTTGCTCAACCTTTGGCAGAGGGTCAGCTTCTCCTTAGGCATTTGCTTTTGAGGGATGAAACTGATTCAAAGAAAGAGCGACCAGCTCTATATCGGAGGGGACCAGCTCAAACAAATGTGCCCCCAGCAGATGAAGTTGCTCAAAGAAGGGCTGAAGAGGCAGCCAGGAGAAAAGCTACCAAATTGATAGCTACTGTGGATACAAGAGTTGCCGCAAGAGAAAAAAAACCATTCGGAGCAAGTCCACTCGAGGTGCTTCGGCAAGAATTTTTGAAAGGCGGGCTACATCGCTGGGAGAAGTTTTAAAAAATTAATTTGGCTATGGCTGGTCTACTGATAATAAAGCGATATCCAGCTTTGTGCGCTGGGGTATACTTCAAGAGAATGACTTCAAGGCCATAGGAGACCCCAACACACTCGTCCAAGAATGCAGCCTTTTCAGCAGCAAAGCCTTGAGATTATGCTCGTGACTTCATTTTTTCATTTTATTGAACTCGCCTTGTGCTTTCTTCTATTTTCCTCTTTCCTGACTGACGAACCCTCCTTTCCTTCTCTATTTGCTTTTTAGTTAATAAGAAGGGGTCTGCGCTTGCATGGCATGGCCGTCTTTTACAGAGGAAAATAGAAGGACGTTGATCGGGTCAAAAGAGAAGCAGAGGCTAAATATGATGTAGCTAGAAAGGAGTCCCTATTTGCCCAGTCAAAGGTTAAAAAACTGAAGAAGGAGGCTACCCATCTTTCTCAAGATTTGAAGGCTCGGCAGAAAGAGGTTGGCCACCTTAAGATGCCTTAGGATAAAAATTCGAAGAAGAGACAGCCAGATTAAGGGGCGAGTGCACCTATCTGTCTACCGAGTGCTCAAAGGCCAATGCCGAGTGTGACCTTCTGCGGGGCGAGCGAGATTCATTGTAAGCCGCCTTAGCAGAAATAAAGACTGCGTGGGGTAAAAATCTTAAGGTTGAGTTTGCTGCCCAAAGAGAAAAGCTTCTGGACCAGCTGGGAGAGGCCTAAGGGTGGTTATTGACTCAATTGATTTATGTAGCCAAGCAATGCTTTCATAAGGCTGACCTTAATTGGATGGAGGACCCAAGAATTTTGCCCGATCCTCCTTCCAGCGATAACGAAGAGGAAGCTCTCCAAAATCCCACGTCATCTCAGCTGACTCCTAGGGCACCGATCGAGACAAAAGTGGCTATCTCAGTATCAACAAATCCTGTTCCTGTGGCAGCTCCGGAGTCTTTTCAGCCTTCAGCTGAGATGGATGTGCCCCCTGCAGCTGTAAAAATCGTAGATATAGAGATTTAGGTTTTCTTTGTAATATTTTCTGCTTTGTAATGGTTTTCTCCTTCGTTTTGTAACTTGTAAAAATTCTTCATATATAAAGTTTGATTTGCCTTTCAATTGCATCTTCATACTGCATTTCTTGTTTTAGATAGTATTTATCATAAGAGATTAATTAAGGAGAAAATATTAAATCAATTGAGGAGAGAATATGTAAAATCCACCATGGAAAATGTATGAAATTGACTAAGGAGAATACTTCCTGAATTTTATGATATTTTTCAAGCATTGTAATCCCTAATTCTTAGGGTTACCGATCGGAATTAAAAGATAAGAATCATTTATTCTGGCCTGAGTTGTGACTTAGATTTATGACGTCTAGCGTAATAGGTGACTTTTTAGTCTTTCATTCGATTGAAGTATTATCTGATTGAATATAAAGATCGCCCATTTGTAGGATAGTTATGCACAGTGAATGACCTTTTAGTCTTGCATTGTTTTGAAGATTTAACGATTTCGCACATCAAGTGCCCAGGAGAGCTAATTAACTTAATTAAACAAATGTGCCTCGTATCTCAAGCTCGGGATGAACATCGAGCCTAGTACAAAAATTTATCCTGTAAGTGAATGGATTTCAATTTTCGCAACTTCGGCTATGTCGAGCCTAACATATAAGTTGTATCATATTGATTCATCGATCGGGATGTAACGTCGATCGAAATTAAGCCCTCGGTGGTAGGGTGACTGGAAAAAATACATCAATCAAGATGTGACATTGATTGAAAGTCAAGTTATTAGGTCCGCGCTTTGGTGGTTGGAACATCACCGATCGATTGGTCAATGTCGTCAGTAGTTTTATGGAGATTGTCCGCTCAGGATATATTTTGTCCAATCAGTGGCTTTATAGAGATTGTCTGCTTAGGAGATATTTTGGCCAATCAGTGGCTTTATGGAGATTATTCGTTTAGAAGATGTTGATCCGCGCTGAGGCGGTTGAATTATATTGACCTATCGGGAAGAGGTCTATAGGCGTTAGGGCCCTCATCTCCGACTCTTAATGCTAGAAAATTTCTTTTCGATCCGTGCTGAGGCGTTATTATACTGACCGATCGGGGAGAGGTCTACAGGCATCAAGGGCCCTCATCTCCGACTCCCGATGGTAGAAAATTTCTTTCCGATCCGAAGTTCATTTTGCTGGAGAGGGAGTTAATACATTTGATTAATAACAAGTAGTAAATTTGTAAGTTTGGACATGTTCTTATCTTTAGTCCATTTTTTGTTTCATGGAGACCCTCATTTTGTACGCATCAGGGTGCTATTCGTTTCAACAACTTTTCACATGTTGCTTAGGCCACACTTTCTTTATTGCTGTATCTTTAAAAACTTAAAGATAAATCTTAAATAGTAATCAGATAATATTGAAATAGGGGGCAATTCTGTGCTTATTATAGGAGACCGAGAGGGTATAAAATTTAGTACAATAAATTCGTGGGGACTCAAATTATAATAATTGTACCTGATTTTGCCGTTATTCGATGACCTCGACAGTCGACTTTCGTTGGTTCGGTTTTCGTGCTTGTCGCATTTGTCTAAATTGGACACCTTTCTCCCATGAACTTCAAAAAGTGGACGATTCGTGATGCCTCTCACCAAAGTATTCGACGTCATTTTCACGCTTACATTCCTTACTTCCGACATTATGGCCTGGAAGCGATCGATATTGTAACACCCTTACTGAACAGTCTAACTGAAATATGTGATAACCAGAAAAAAAAAATTTTCTAAACCCTACTCTGTTAACTGCAGACTCGTCCAATAAAAATTACTTAGAAATTAAGTATACCAATCAAACTATAATTGTCCACTTGACTAATCACCAAATAAAAATCCGGCAATATAACAACTAAAAACTTGTCTAATCCACCTGAAAATCAGATAATTTTTTCAGCCCTTCAGGGGTACCACAATACAAAAATAATTTCAACATGCATCTCATACATCCATTCTCATTATTAATCACATTTCCTTAGATGATTCAATATTACATATTGCACTCTAAAACATTATAATACTCCAAAATAAAGAACAATTTACATTTTAAATCGCCACACTACAACTATAAACTTTAAAGGTTATCTGCCCACACTAGATCCTGATACCAAGCCTATCCTAATACCTACACGGATAATAAAACCCGTACTAAGCTATAAAGCTTAGCAGAAAATAATATAATCTAAAGATAATCTTTACAATACATAACATCAATTATATAAGTACAAAGTTTAATGATGCTGCCAGCTGATACCTTCAATTACCTTAAATCCAAGCTTTTGCATTCAACAATAAATCATAAGCATAAGAGAAATAACATATTACTCATATAGGCAACAAAACTTAATAACTCAAGCAATTCATCAGTAATTATTACCATAAACGACGTTTGACATAATTTCTTCATACATATATATCATTTAAAATATAGTATGCATTCTAAATTCACTTTCATGTAATCATTAAAACAATCTTGGCAAGGTGAACTATATGTTACATAACACCATATGATACCAAATATTATACACTTAACACGTAACAGAGTTATATATATATATACCTACATATATATATGAACAAATATAACAAATTAAGAAACTAGCTTATGGCTTTCAGAAACAATATAATTATTGAAGATAAATTCTTAGTGTACAATACTTACTCGTAATATATAGATCCATAATGCATATATAGTATTAAGGAATCTCATGCTCATCAATATTGTAACTTTCAATTTATTATTTGTTTTCTATATATAAGAGAATAATTCTTAAGCAAATTAGTTCTGAAACTGTAACATTTCTTTTCTTTTACACTTTTAACTTATTTTCATATTAATGCCCCTAGTACAGACCCAGCAAAAACTCTCAGACCGGATATGCAAGATGTAGATCCTACAGGATCATAACAGAGATAGAGAAATGACCTCCAAAGGGCCAATTCTCACAGAGTAGAGAACAGAGACAGAGAAGCCATGGTGATCAAAGATCTAGTCCATAGCATAGCAAGTCGTCATGACTTGCACCGCGGTACAGAGATATCTCTATGGCCAGCTAATTATATCCTGAGCTAGGTTTTACTGCCTGACTCTTTCTAAGGGCACAAATTTCACTTTTAAAATATTTATCAGATTTCTCTTCTTTTCAATTACTTTTCAATCCAAAAAATATAATTATTCAGAATCTTCAGTATTTTTGTACAGTTTATGAACCATCTTTCACTCATGTCATAAATTATTTCACAATAATTCAGCAAATTCTCTTTAAAATATTCTTCAGTCATCAAAGGAATCTACTATATATAGATTCATTTAAATTACATTAAACTTTCTAATAGGCACATGTTAACAATAATTATGCTAGTCATAGTAGTTCATGCATTGCTAGACTATTTTCATGAGAGTGAAATCATATATAATCACACCAACTGTGAGTGCCTAAAACAACACATAAACACATAATCATTTCAAAAGGACATACCTGCATGGTTTATCATGATCATCTCCTTTGAACCTCTGTACTTATTATATCATTACCAAAACATTTTGGAATAATAAACTAAGCAAGATGATTTAATTGATTTTTTTCCAGCAAATAAATGGGAAAGCATTTTGTAGAATCGAATATTAAACAATTATTCCATAACAACTTAATAATATAATCATAATATTTCTTGAAAAGTTATGCTAAAAATGACAAACAGAAAAATATTACTTATTACAGCATGAAATTATAAATAGAATTTAAAATAATTAAAGTGTGATTCATAGCCTTAAAGGATTTATTCCTATCAATAAAATCTTCAATATCATCTAATTATTACAATTCAATTTCTTTCAAGAACTATTCTGACTCTAAGCTTTGGCTTCATCGGTTATACTCATATTCATTCATATTATATTAAAGAATAAACTTACATCATATATTTGTGTACATCTAACATCATGATTTGCATATATTTTTCAATTATCATATCGACATAATCAATAACTAAGTACATGTCTTATACTCTTTACGCATGTTTTGCGCATCTCTGTGTACGAATGTACTTTTACATTTTCATATTAGTTGATTTAGCTATCTAAGTTCAATCATAAGTTAACTGTCAAAAACTATACTTTTTATTGCCAAATTAATCATCAACTTTTTAAATTTCTCTTTTAACGTTTAATAGAGTCACCTAGATATTTAATTATACATCTTTTAAATAAACATGTTAGCTAAATTCTTAGTTAATCTCAACAAATACATTAAACAATTTTTTGTAAAGCTAAGTGAAGTAGCAAATTATAATTTCCTTAGTAAAGAATAATTCTAAAATCATTTGGTAAGGAGCTAAAAACATTTCTATACAAGTTAGCAAAGAAAATCATATTTAAACTAATACGTTGAAGACTCAATCATGAATTTTCATTATGATTTGGCTATAATCCTATTTAATATTTTAATTCCAACTAGTCAAGGCCTAGAACAGTGATCAGTAAACTACCCCATTAAACTTACCAATAACATAAGAAGTAAACCATTAACACATAATTTAATTAAATTATTTAATTTATAACATAAATAGAACTCCAGCATCAAACATCCGTGAAAACTATATTCATTAAACTGTAAATATTTTTTAATTTAATTAAAGTCTAATAGGAAGGTTTACTTTGATAAGAACTATAGGTGTATAACCTTGTGGTTCATGCTTTTGTAGAATATTTATTAAATTTGGGTAAGTGGTGGAAGGAGTTTGGGTGTGTAATGGAAGCATCTGACTAAATAGAGCTTCAATATAAAAAGACAAAATAAAAGAAAGTAGGAATATATCACTTAATAAAGTAATTAACTTACTCAAAGAAGTAGAGCATACAATCAAGAGAGTGAAGCATCTCTCAAGAGAGTGCTCAACCACTCGATGAACTGAACAAACCATTTGATGGAGTGTTCACTGACCAAGGAACTGCAAAACTGCATCCTTTCACAACTCATCCCACAAACTTCAAAGGGTAAAAGATATTTATATATATATATATATATATATATATATATATATATATATATATATATATATATATATATATCAATAGATTTTTCCCTTAGTTCCATGTTAACCAAGTTCAACGTCACTTCTATTAATTATTATAATTCATTATTCATTCAATTATACCATTAACACTCAAATCAAATCAAGCTCAAACTCTATCTTGCCTAGTCCAGCCTAACTAAATTCACTTCAAACATTACACTTTCAAAAACTATTTCCTCACTAACACTATAACTCATTTACTTTTACAGATTATTAGTTTTTTATAACAAATCCGATATATGCAAAGCTGATATCAAGCATAATTTTCATACAATAATCACATTTCAATTTACCTTACTAATATCCAACATCATATATATATATATATATATATATATATATATATATATATATATATATATATATATATATATATATATATATATTTTACACCAATTAAACACGTATAAGATCAAAGGAGTTCCCGAACCTGTTAGTCGAATTTGCTACAATTTTCCTATCACCAGAGCTCGTCGAACCGATCACCGAAGACTCATCAGAGTTGCCCATTGGTAGCTAGGACCACCGGTAGTTGCTAGGTACCACTCACGCGCCCCAACACCGTCACATTTGGTTGGGATCTAAGTTGGAATGTCCTGCTTCGCCGGGGGCCGATCTACTTGCTGCCGGTGAGTGGGAAGAAATGAAAGGCACGAGGAAGACCACCTCATCACTGGGAGTTCACCGGCGCCACTCATGCCATCAGCCGCTATCGCCGATCACCGGAAAAAAAGAGAAGTGGGTTTGGTAAGAAGAGAGAAAATCGGCGTAAAAATGACGCCATAGGTGGAGGTAGATGCCGACGATGGGGAAGAGATGGCACGTGAGTTGCCGCCGATGGGAGTGGCCGGCGTAGTCACTGACCGGCGCTCTCTCTCTATTCATTTTTCCTTGTTTTCCTCACTTTTCCTTCCTTCCTCCTTGTTCTTTCTTTATTCTTATCCTTTGTTTAATTATTTTTGTCTCTACTAACTCCCTCTCTATTAAAAATAAATCTTAACTTATATTTATTTTTAAAAACACCCCACAAATACTAATTGTCCTTACAATTTATACCAAATAATTTATAATTAATTCAAAATTATCACTTGCCTTCACTATTTCAATATTAAATTTACACATTTAATCAATCTAAATTAAATAATAATACATTGGATCATGCAATTTTGACTAGGATCATTTTTGGGACCTCATAGATGTATTCTCTGAGACTTTCATCGGTTCTTTGATAGAGGTTGCATAGGTCATTGATTGACTTTGGTGCGCGTGTCTGTACAGTGAATTGCGTGGTGAATAACTCTTTAAGTTGTTTTAAAAGAGGTGATTGATTCTTGAGGGAATTCGTGGAACTAATTCAAGACATCTCCTCATAGGGTGGTGGGGAAGACTCTGCAGATAATCTTTTCATCGTAAGTGTAAACCTGCACTTTAGTCAAGTACTTCGCAAGGTGAGTAGTGGGATCAGTTTTACCTGTATACTTATTCATCACCACGTCCCTCCACCTGGGAGGCAGCTCCGACCCTATAATTTCCCTGCAAAAAGGGAAAGCAATGATGTTGCAGGTGTTCCCCTTAAACATATCTTTTTTAGGTTCTACCAAACCAAATTACTGGAAGTTTTTGTTTGAACCATTTATCCTCCCTGCTCGTCGCTATTGAAGTGAACTCCTTTTTAGATATGTGGGAGCGACTGTGATTGGGTGTGTGCATAAGGGATGGATCATCGCCAAAGGATGGGGTGGATGATCTACTGAGGATGTAGGAAGCATCTTTGCTCGAGGATATTGTATGCTTTCCCTTATCGTATCTCCTTGGAGTTCTGACCCCTATCATTCCGACGTTGCGAGTTCGTGGTTCCTTTATGGAGATTTTTTTGTTTCTTCTTCTTTCGAAGTCTTCGGCCATGAAAATCATTTCATGACCTCTTTCAGGAGTTCTGGGCATTTTACCCCTTTCTAGAGTTAAGACTACGCTCTTAGTGTGGTCACTAAGAATGGCGCGTGTATCTCCAATAGTAACAGGGGTGTCCTACGGCTGTCGTATGACCACGTCGTCGAGATCTGGGAGGGAGTTGCCCTTGTTAGGTGATCTAAGAGATCTCTCTCTTATTCCTGAGGGCTTAGATCTGTCCTGACCGTTGTGATTATATTCTCTAGAAGCTATGTGGTCGTTGAATCTTGAATATGCCATTCCTCTTAACGAAAAGCACCAGTAATCATGGTCACCCTAGTTTCCAGTTGGGCTCCTGTAGTTGGGCTTCTTATTCTTGGCCCAAAATCAACAAATAGATCCAGAAATTCAAATATTTAATTTAGAGAAAAAATATTACGAACCAATGGAGAAAATTTGTTGAAGAAGTTGAAAAAGAAAAAAAAACACTTGTAATTTTCGCCTTTATTAAAATTGTCTCCAATAAAACATTTAAGTGACTTATATTTTTTATATGAATAGATTTTTTATCAAATCATTATAATTTCATTAAGATAAATTTCTGACTACATCTCTACTCGTACTTAATGAAAAAAAAAGTCCCCCAATATAAGGGAGATAAAAGGCAGCAAACGAATCTTCAACCTCATAACAATATTATTAAAGATTGAAAAAATTTACGCATTAAAAAAATTAAAACAATTACAGTGGCATTTTTTATGCACGTACCTTTTGTCAATAAATAAATAAATAAATTTATTCGATGATCTATTATAAATTGAATGACAAATAAGAAGATAACAATTTAATCATTTCTTACTTCAAAACCAAAACATGTGGAAATAAAGAAAACACAACATAACTAGGAACTCTTTTAAGAATGAAACATGGTTCTAGTATACGTCAATAAATAAGCATATTGCGTTTAAGCATAAGAATACCATCTCTTTTCTTAAACTGCAAATATAGTTAATTTTTTTAGCCTAAAGTACAATCATTTTAACATTTAAGATTTCCTGACTTTATCAATTTAGATTCACACCAGTGGTGGAGTTAGAACTCCACTTCTAATAGAGACAATTTTCTAAAAAATGTGAAGAAATTTTACATAATTATTGATAAATTTTATGTAATTAAAAAGTTTTAAAGGAAGACAAAATTTTAAAAAATACGAAGACATTTTATATAAATTATTATTACATTCCAAGTAACTAAAATAATTTAAGCGGAGACATTCATTTACTCTCAATTTTATATGGCTCAACCACTTATTTACACCAAATACGTCAATAAAGAATAAAAATAATATTTTCAACTAAAATTACACTGTACTTAAATTTAAAATATAAATAACTTTTACTATCTCATCTCACTCATTGAAATAATATTTTATTACTAAAAAAATACCAAATTTGCATAGACAAAATTATGCAACTTTTTATTATTCAACCACATGATCTTATAAGTTCAATAAAAACCCTCAATCAATTTTTTCTGATATTAAATTTATTTTTAAGGCAATTAAAACTCAAAACTCCAATCTCTCTTAATATTGTTATGGTGAGCATTATAATGTGGGTAGGCATGCATATACGCTATCAAAATAATATGTAAGTTTTTTCTATTTTTTATTTTTTATCCGATTGTGACCGCTCTAGTCCCATCAACTTATATAAAAAATGATTATTATAATAATTTTTTCAGGATAAGGATCCTTTAATACTGGACGATATAATTACAATAATTTATTAAATAAAAAAATATTTACAATAATTTAGGTCCAACTACTAATCCCGTAAAAGAAACCAAATTAGAAAGGGAAGCGAGTATGAGCATATTAACAACGAAAAAACCATATTTTAGTGTCAATACTTTAACAGTTTTATATATTAAATTTCTCTTCTTTTAAAATTATAAATTTAATCTTTAATTTTTTTAAAATATATTAAATTTAAAATAACAGTATATATATATTAAATTAAAATTATGTATATTTAAAAAAAATGATGTTATTTTCAATTTACGTTTGTATTTAATATATTTTAACGGATAAATTTAAAAATTTATTAGAGAAATTTATATAAAATACCTCATTTTAAACCATACTTTTAAAAAATACATCTATCTATTTTTAAATTTTAAAAAACACTTTTTTTAATTTTTAAAAATGCAACCTTTTTCTTTGAAGCCTTAATTAATTTTACTCCATCTTTCTCTTACGCTAACTCCAATTACTTTGCTATCGCTGCCCCCAACTTCCATTACTTTGCCGTTGCTACCCTAACCCGGAACATCGATTATAACCTTCTCATTGCCATCTTATAAGGTGTGCTTTTCTTTTTCTCATCTCTTTCTTTATTTTATATTTTATTTATTTTTACTGTGATTGAAGATAAAATATTCGATTTTGTTATTGAAGTTGATAAAATGGTGGTAGTTGTTAAAATAGTTCTTATTCTTTTATTTCCTTGGTTTGAATTTTTGGATACTTTGATTGCTGAAATTGAGTTGTTCAATTTGTGGGATTGTGGCTGGAGTAGAGTTGGGGTGCTATTTGTTATATTGTTTATTATTTTTATGATAATATTTTTTATAATTAATGGAATTGAATTTCATTTGAATTTTGCTGTAGAACTGAATTGAAATCATTTATCCACCACATGTTCGTTTAAATGCAAGAGAAAACTATAAATGAAGTTGTGGAGTTTTGCTGTTATAGAGTTTCATATTGGATCAGACCTTTATTATAGCAATCAAGTATATGAGAAACACATCCTGATTGTGATATACGTGAAAATGAAATTATTTATTATAAGTTGATTGATTTATATAGTGAAACAAGCATTGTTCTTGATAAAAAAAAATGATTGATTTCATTTATCATGCATTTCCATGATAAAGCACATATTATTGGATATGCAGATAACAAATACATTTAATTTTCCTTCAGGGTTCCCCTAGTTCAACGCATACTAAAGTTGAGGTTCTTAAGGATCCGATTTTGAAGATGGTTGCAGAGAAATTAGGCAAGACTCCTGCTTAAGTGGCTCTTCGTTGGGGACTGCAGATGTCACAGTGTACTTCGTAAGAGTACAAAAAAAGCAAGGATTCAGAAATTTTGTTATATTTTTGATTGGTTTATCCTTGAAGATTTGTTTGCCAAGTTTTGTGAAATTGAGCAGATGAGCAATATTTTTGTTTATTTCTTCCCATCAGCATTTACTGTATTTTTCCCCCTTACCGGAAAGAAACAAAGCAGCATCTTGGCCACAAGAAACGATTACTCTATCATTCATTCATGTTTTTATTCAAAATTTTACACTCCACACGAGCTGTGCTACTCTCATCAAAATTTTTGATAATGATCAGATAAAAATTTCTACAAAGCATAAATTTCTGTTAATGCGAAATATTATTTTATTTCTAATAAAAATGGCTGCATAATATAAGTTTTTTAATTTCTCGCTACGAAATAGATATAGATCTTTGTGGCGATTGAGATCTATAAAAATGGGCTTGATCTTGTTAATATGGTTTTATTGTTTCAATGTTCAATTTGCAAAGGACAAACTTAGTCAGAGAACATGCAGTTGAATCATACTATCAATTATTATTCGTAAAGAGAAGTGAGCAGTCATTTTGGATGTCCATCGGCAATTTAATCATGTCCAAGGTTACGACTTACAAGTAGATGGGGCATCTTGCTTAAATAATCAATTTTAATTGTATATTTACATTTGCACTAATCTCGTTAAGAATTTTCTATATCTCATTATCTCTCATTATACTAAATAAAGTGTATTTCTTTATTATTATTTTGATATAATTTTATTCTGATGGAAGATAACCATACCAGAAAAAAAAGACATTAAAATTATTATTGTTAATGATAAATTTGTCATGCAATGATGAAAAATTTATTGTTGATGTTTGAATTTCAATTATGGAATATGCATATATGTTATTATTGGTGTTTAAATATATAAAAAATTAATAAAATTTAAATTTCAGATTTTAAATCCTATTATATTATTTGATATACCGTCAGATATACCAAAATTTAGAATAAAAATAATATTTTGAAATTTAATATACCGGCTGGCATACCCGGTATAACATTTGATATACTAGATTCTAGATTATAAATATATTTTAAAATTTGGTATATCGATCGATATACCTGCTATATCGTCCGATAAATCAAATTTCAAATTGCAACGATATTATAAAATTTGGTATACCGATCGGTATACCAGGTATATCTATCAGTATATTAGACAATATATCAAATATATACTAAATTTTAAAATACAAAAATATTTTAAAATTTAATATACCAGATATATCCATCGGTATATCAAATTTCAGAATACTAATTATATTATGAAATTTGATATATCGGCTGATATAGCTGATATACCGTCTGGTATATCAATTTTTAGATTGCAAATATGTTTTAAAATTTGGTATACACTTTATTTATGTTCTATTTTTTGTATTGAATTTTTGTATTGATATATATAAGTCATATATTTAATGAAATTGAAATGTTATCCATCCGAAATGTTATCCATCCGATTTCACCAATGATAATTGTTAAAATTTTTGCATTGAATAGTTGATAAAAACAAATAAAATTAATTAGAAATTAACCATTTTGTAAATCATTTTCTCATTCCAAAATTTCATGTTGACATTTTCACAAACACTTCACATGTAACAGATATATGAAAAGATTTTAAAAAATAACAACTCAAGCCAGACTAGCAAGAAAAACTGCAAAAATAACCAATGGAAGAGATCAAGAAGCCTTCCACTTTCAGTTCAACTGAATAAGAGAGAGGCAAACATAATGAATAAAATGGTCCTTTATAAAATTAGTCATCCATAAATTAGCAGTTATTTCTATTAGGTTGCTGAGGTTTGGAAACCAAATTATGTAAGAGTTCTTAACTACCTTTGCTATATTTGAATATGAACAGATGGTGATCTAAATGAGCATGCACCGAGTCGAAGTGTAAAAAATAGACAAAAATCTGCTATTGCATAACAGCATTAGCAACCAATTTTTCAGTTGTGCGAACTCTGACGCAACAGTATACAATTCTCACTTGCTTTCTTTCGAACAAATGCTCTGCCCTAACAGTAACTTGGAAATGGGTTTCGCTTGATTTGGACCCCATACTTGCGCTCTTTTGCAGCAGTAGCTCTCCATCAACGGACGCCTTCTTCCTCTGGTTTTCATTGATCTTTCAGCGCTCCATAAATTTTTTTTACGTATTCAAGTCATGGCTATCTTTGCTGCCAAAGTTACCTTTCCACAACTAAATTGGTGACGCTTAATTTCCATTGTTGTTAGCAGAAATTTCATGTGATAAATTCAATGAGGCATAACATGGATTGTTTGATCCGCAACAGAAGAAAGTCTATTGCCTTGATATATTAAAGAACTGTTCATCAAAGGAACATTTCATTGCTGTTGTCTAGTGATGACAAGTGAAAAATGTAATGAGTCTCGCACGATCACCTGCAAAAAAGAAACAAAGGACCGAGAGGCTTCCGACTAGGGAGTCTCCGACGGTCAAATTAAAATTTTTGATAATAAGAAAGCATTATTCTGAAAAGTAGATTCCATCCTTGGTTTACCTGTTTTTTCACCTTTTATAGGCGTGATTTCCGTCATTTGTGAGGCCACTCTTTTCACTACTCCCATTGTTGGGGAGAAGTGGGGGAAGAATAACCGTCTTATCCTGTCGTGGCAGTTATCTTTCAGCTATTAGCCGAACTATAGATGGGTTCCTTGGAGTTCGGTTGGTCCGATCTCTTGATTGGTAAATGTTTATCCAAACTCTGTCAGCTTACCTAGCACGTAGTCCGAACTCTGTCAGCTTACCTAGCTCTTAGTCCGAACTCTGTCAGCTTACCTAGCTCATAGTCCGAACTCTGTCAGCTTACCTAGCTCCCAGTCCGAACTCTGTCAGCTTACCTAACTCCCAGTCCGAACTTTGTCAGCTTACCTAGCTCCCAGTCCGAACTCTGTCAGCTTTCCTAGCTTATAGTCCGAACTCTGTCAGCTTATCTAGCTCTCAGTCCGAACTCTGTCAGCTTACCTAGCTTATAGTCCGAACTCTATCAGCTTACCTAGCTCTTGTTATTATCTAGCAAGAAGGAGAAGAAAAGAAGACGAAAAAATAAAAGAAAAAGAAGAAGAATGAGGAGGTGGGAAAAGAAAGTAAAGTTTTGAGTTAAATTAAAAAAAATTATTTTAAAAAATAAAACTGTTAAAAAAGGTATTTTTAAAATAAAAAAAGAATGGGTTATTTTTAAATGTAACCTCTTTGTTTTTATAATTTTGTAAAATTTTCAATTTATTATATAATTTCAAAAATATAAAAATATAATATATAAACAAGTAAAATTTAAAATATCTAATATATAATTTTAAAAATATTAAAATGCAATGTGTAAAGCGTTAAAGTTTCCGTAATAAATTAAATTATGTTTTTTTTTTTTGTTAACAATGGAGGTTTTGAATTGACCCGCGGGACCCTAATCCACCGCGTCATTGTCAGTACCAATCCTCAGCCCCCGGTTTTTAATTTCTTTGTTTAGTTGTTAGATAGATTTATCTGCTATTCATTCATCTTTGTGGATCTGCCCTCGACTGTTTCACTATCATCCATAGATTAATTTTTAATCTCATGTTATCAGTTTCTTCTCCATTCTCTTTTCATTGATTTCTTCATTTCTCCATTACAGTTTCGCTCCTGTTATTCCTGTTTTTTTAGTTTCTTCGTTTACCACTCCTTGAAAGTATCAGTTCTTGCATCCGATTAAAAGTTTTCAAATTTGTGTAAATTCTAGATCTAATTCTATGATTCTTTGATGGGAATAAATCAATTATCTTTCTTCCTGCTGAACTTCAGATTTTTTTTCTATTCTATTAAAATCTTGAAATTTCATTGAATTTTGAGGTTAAACTTGGCAAATTTTTCTTAAAATCCCAACTAATAATTAAAATCGCTGTACTGTCTTCTGGGTTTGTTTTGAATTTCTTCAATCTCGATTAGAATCGAAAAGTTCAATCCTTTTCGGTGTTTGTGTTTCTGGGTATCTGTTAAAAAATGGTGACAGTCAATTTAGGAATGCTCCATTATGTGCTTGACCACATTTATGGAGCAATGATGCACAGAAGCAAAATTAGCCCACCATTCTTTTCCAGAGGATGGGGTGGTTCCAAGCTTGAGCTTCTGGAGAGAATGATAAAACAATTATTTCCTGATGTGGAGGGCCAGAATTGGCCTCCCAGTTTGATACTGCCTATTTGGAGAACAGTTTGGGAGACAAAAAATGCTTGTTTAAGAGAAGGGGTGTTTAGGACTCCTTGCGATGAGCATCTCCTTAATGCATTGCCACCCGAGAGTCACACTGCCAAGGTTGCTTTTCTCACCCCAAAATTTGTTCCACCACAGAAGATGGCCTGTGTGGTTCATCTTGCAGGTAAGCTGGCATATTTTTTAAGCTCCGATTTAATTTGATTTGGTGGTAATTATCTTCCAACTTAATTTATTTGTTTATTAATTTGTGCTTAGATTGTAGTTTGTTGATTTTTATAGGGAGAATTTGTGTAGAATGTCTGCTTCATGTGGTTTATTGTTGATTTAAGACTGTGAATTAGGTCTTTGTATTCTCCCAAACTTGTAGTGTGGGTTCAAATTCGATGTGGTTGGTAGGTTGTGCTATAAGTTCGTTTCATGGTCATCATCTGTGTAATCCTGAGTAATAGTTGTTTCTCTGCTTCTCGGAGTTTCGGTTTTGGCAGCTGAACTTGAGAATTGACTCAGATATATTGGACTGTCTTTCAGTCATCTGAAAATGACGGGCTTTCTTTAATTTTGTAGGAACAAAATCATAAATCATTCTTCAACCTGGTTTATGAGTTGTGATTCTGACTTTTGAGTTGTTGGAGAGGCATTCAGTTGAACAAAATTGAAGCATTTGCTTTTCTATTCTAGCAAGATGACTTCAAACATCAAGTTGTTCTCTAGGATCCTACTTGAATAATTTAGCTTTGTCAAATTCTCTCGTATTTTTGTTCCAAACTGTCATATTTGCAGAATTGGAATTGTTGATTATAAATATGACAGGGATCTCCTAGCCAGTTAAGCTTACATGTTTTATATGGCATTTTTCAGGCACTGGAGACCATACATTTGAACGTAGGCTGCGACTAGGTGGGCCATTGCTGAAAGAAAACATTGCAACAATGGTGCTGGAGAGGTTAGAGTTAATCTTGTTTAGCTAGTCTAGAAGATGAATGTTCTCATTTATTTTGTTTTCTTGTGTATAAGCATTTGATTCAACTCAAATATGTACTGTAGCCCATTCTATGGACAAAGACGCCCTGTGCTGCAGCGTGGTGCAAAACTCCTGTGTGTTAGTGACTTGCTTTTATTAGGTAGAGCAACCATTGACGAGGCACGCAGTCTTTTATATTGGCTAGACTACGAGGCAGGATTTGGCAAGATGGGCATATGTGGACTTAGCATGGGTAAAATAAAATTTCACTTGCACAGTCTTTGCATCTTCTACAGGCCTTTCCTGGGTCAATTTGTCGTTAACTCTAAAATTGATTTATCGACTATATCTTTATTTTTGGCACTGAAAAATAAGAGGGAATCTCACTTTTTGTTTAGTTCACGTCTTTTCTACATTTAATGATCTCATTGGTATTAGGGGGAGTACATGCTGCAATGGTTGGATCGCTGCACCCCACACCCATTGCAACACTTCCTTTTCTCTCCCCACATTCTGCTGTTGTGGCATTCTGTGAGGGCATATTAAGGTATGGCACTGCATGGGAGACACTGAGGGAGGAACTTGCGGCACAAAAGACTGCAATTACTCTGAAGGATGTGCAAGAACGGATGCGAAATGTTTTGTCTCTCACAGATGTCATGCGCTTTCCTATTCCAAAAAATCCCAATGCTGTTATACTTGTTGCTGCAACTGTAAGTAGTATATCTTAGTACAGGCATATGATATATTCAAAATTAACATGAGAACTTGGAGTTGTTTTTCTCCCTTGGTTTTCATGTGACATTCTTTATTTGCTTCATTTTTTCCCCTTGTCCAACTATAGCATTTTGCTAGTTCAAGATGATCTATGGTTGTTATTGTACAGAATTGATTTCTCCTTTGTGCAAATTTCGCATCCATATATTCTCTCTTATATCGGTTAATGTTTGTAGGCAATCTATATACCTCACTTGGAGTTTGCATGAGTTATTTTTTTCAACTGTGTATTGATTTATTAGTGAAATGCCTGACAGTGTGATTAACTGGATATATCTTCAGCCATCTGCCTACATCAAATTTTATGTTCTCTTGCTGTCCGCTCTATTTGGCATATGAGCAAATAAATATTTCTGGATTTGTTTTTCCCATTTAGTAATTTAGCATGCCTGCAAAATATACAGACATATTTTTGGACAGCCAAATTTAATCGATCAGCTCCAAACGCTTCACGAGATGATATGGCATGCAATGTTCATTATTGAGCTGCAGAAAGCTTTTTCCTTTCGAAACATCTATAGTGATCTGTATTCATTCCATCTATCATTTACAATAAGGCATTCAGAGATGCTCTAGTTTCAAAATTAATGGTATAATTTACAGAGCCGGAACAATGTGTTTCAGGATGATGGTTACATACCGAAACATTCTGTTTTGGAGCTTCAAAAGGCTTGGCCAGGATCAGAGGTAAGATGGGTCACTGGGGGGCATGTATCGTCGTTTCTTCTGCACAATGGTGAGTTTCGGAAGGCAATTATCGATGGGCTAAACAGATTAGAGTGGAAGGAAGCTGAATAGCAAGAGACATGGCATGCGAAGAAGAAGACTGGAGCTATATTGTTTGGTAATCTTCTTCAGCTATAATTCTGTGAAGTATGCTGTAACAGATATCCAAATAACACCCCCTGTAGGGAACAAAGGGGTCTTCTGTCAATGTAATATCTGCTTCTCTTTTGGTATTCTCAAAAGGGAACGTTAACTTTTTTTTTCCTCCTGTGATTTACTGTTTTAAAGATGATATATTCGACTTTGTAATTAACACTGATCAAGAAATTACCATTGAGATTCGATTTAACTTTGTTCTGGGATGCTATGAATAATGAAAGTTCACTGTTTAGATAGGGATGAAGGAGTAGTGCATGATTTCTTGGCACGTGTTGTTCTTGAAATTCTGTTTGTTACTGAAAAATTTTAACTTCAATTAACTGAACAATTTAATGGGAAAATAAATGAAATCAATTTGGAATTGAAGTATTTTTTGATACAATTTAAAGTTGACAATAAATGGGCACTCGGTCAAAAATTAAAATTGAATCAAATAAACTTTAGTCTAACGGGCCATTCAGCTAACTAAGAAAATTTAATGTTAACTGTATGTTCAACTAACTAAATGAAATTTATGCTACATTAGAAGTTGTGTTAAATTGATATTAATTGCTACATAAACACGCTAATGTAAAATAGAAAGGTAGCACATTTGTTCTCAATTATAACTTATTTATTTAATTTTGATTATTTAAAGGGCTTATTTGGCCAGATTTTAATTCGTTAATGGTGAAATTAGCAACATTTAATAAAATAAAAGGCTTTTGTTAAAACTTGGCGATGATACACAAGGATAGCGAGAGTAATTAACAGGCGTTCACATATATTGACCTCATGCAAAGATTAAGATAGAAGAAAACAAACATGCTAGCTTTTGTAAACCTCATTAAGCATTGTTTATTACATAGTAATTATGTTTAAGTGGGCCAGAGTTGGTTTATTTAAATAGGCCAAATTTAATTTATTCGTAATACACGATTTAGTATTTCTTAAAGCAACAAGCTAGAAGTCTATGCTGATAAGTACCATACTAATATTATTAGAGAACAGCTACAGCGTATAAACCGGCGAATGCATGCTTGTCCCTACTTACAGCTTGGAAGAGGAGCGCCACACAAGCACCGGTTATGAAAATACGTGTAGGAATCGAAGCTCTGCAACTTACCACCCACCGGAATCTGGCCGCAAAGTCTATTATAACTCACATTCAAGAACTGCAGTTCAAGCTTTGTCATCTCCTCAGGAATGCTCCCGTAAATCTTGTTGTGATTGATATCCAACGACGTCAACCTCGTCGGAAACACAACCTTTGACAGATTGAACTCCAACAAGTTCCTCGAAAGATCTATTATTTGAACGCTTTTGTTCGGTCCAAACAACATAGAAGCATCTCCTTCGAGTTTGTTCCGAGAGAAATCAAGAACATCAAAATCAAGATTCCCTAAAGAATAAGGAATTTGACCCGAAAGTTGATTATGAGACAAGTAAAGAGATGGAACTTTTCCTTGGAATCCGCCGAAAGATTCGGGTATGGATCCTGTGAGCTTGTTCCTGTCCAAATGAAGAGCATCAAGATTTGGGAGTAAAGCAAGCGAGCTTGGGATTGAACCTGAAAGACTGTTAAAAGCCAAGTCCAAGAACGTTAGATTCTTGAGCTGACCAAGAAATTCAGGTACTGAACCAGTTAAGCTTAACCAGCTAAGTCTAAGAAACTTGAGACTTTTTAGCTTGGAAATGGAGGGTTGTATAGGGCCAGTAACGTTGGTTAGCTTGTGGAATTCAAGGGTCTGGAGATAAGGCAAGTCGCCGACGGCCGGAGGGATTTGGCCGGAAAGATTGCCAGCGAAAATTGTGAGGGAGATGATACGGTGGGTGGTGGGATCACACTCAACTTGGTACCAACCAGTGCAGCAATCCGTGTCTGATTTCCAGGAAGCAAGAAGATATGGATTGCCAAAGTCTTGTTTAATTTGAAGCAAGATATTTTTATCATGAGGATTGCATTTGTCTGAGAGAGAAATGGAAATTAGAGTGGAAATTAGGAGAGCAAGCAGAAGGATTTTTTCCATTTTTGGATTTGGAAATTTTGTGGGTTTTGGGCGAGAAATGGGATAAATATTTATAAGGAACGGGGAATGATGATGTGAAGTGTAGAATGTCCTAATTTTCTTTTAGAATATATATATATATATATGAGAGATAATGAGTGCTTATACGATGAAAAAGGACTAACGCTTAATGGTTGTCATCTGTTAATTCTCTTACAGGATTTCTACCTCTTTCATTAAAGGACTAGAATATAAATAATAAAAAAACGAAGATAATTGTTGATATGATGCATTGTAGTTTGTAGACAAAATTTGATATGAAGATTGCGTGAAAGCTTAGTGTATTGATTTATAAAGGAAACGGAAAAGGGATTATTATGAGACAAAATCCTAATCTGAATAACGGAATGAAAGCAATTTAATTGAAGTGTTGATTTGCCAATTAAGATCGAAATAAAAGACAGTGGAAAAGTTAGAGTGGTCAAAAGAGGAGGCCTTAATCAAATCATATCTATGAGCTGTGCCCATAACTTTGCACACTTCTGACTTTACCATTCACATATCTTCCTCCACCGCACATAATTTCCTCAAATAATCCCTCGAATTTTAAGTATTTTACTAATTAAATCCATGGCTCCCATCTTTAGGAAAAGGTTCAGATGCACTACTCGCGCACACCCAATTATTATTCTTAAGTCCTCAAATTTAATAATAATAATAATAATAATAATAATAATAATAATAATAATAATAATAATAATAATAATAATAATAATAATAATAATAATAATAATAATGTTTTAGGTTAAAAAAAAAGTCTCCCTATCTAGATATTGGACTTCAGCTTATGGGGTCTATTTTCAGTTAATTTATGGGCTTTGTTTTCATGGGCTGTCTTTTAGATTTAATATACGTGTGTGGATGCATACAAGTATAACTAAGTTTTTATTTGGATGGAGCTTATTAGTAGCAAGTGAAGGTAAGCAAACAAAAGTAAATTAAATTTACTCAGTTTGGTTTGTCAAAATATAAGACTAATTTAAAATATATCAGAGTAACTTGAATTTTCTAATTTACTCCCTGTACCTAAAATATTTACCTCCAATTTGGAAATAACTACAATTTACTTTATAATTCAAAGTGTGTGTATATATATATATATATATTAAATTATAACGAGTAACTATAAGTCACTCTATATTTATTTTAAATCAACCAAATAATAAAAAGTAAATAAAAATAAACTCAATTTATATTACTTTCGTTTATTTCGTGAAAGTAAATTGAATTCCTCTCAAAATTACTCGCATCCAAAGAAAGTCCAAGGGATAAAAACTAAAAAGGCACTGTTTTCTACAAGCCGAAGCAGCCTGAAAAGTATTATCCTATTTAAATCTACACCACTATAGGCTGCTCCTTCTTTCAATCACAAAAGCATCCTACAAACTAAAAAACGTAACAATAATTAGTATAATCATACCGAATCATGACATCTGAGCATTATGATCATAGAAACCACATATACTAAGATTAATAAAATGTTATTGATCAAGCAATCATGATGTTCTAGTAATGTCCTTGGTAATATTCAATTAATTCCTCAAATATTTGAAGCACAAACCTGTGTTCTGTCTGTATTTTATGCATAAGAAGAACCATCATGATTCACGGAAAATGTAAACGCAGAAAGAAGATGCTCTTTCTGTAAAGAGAATTGATTATCAAATTACCGATTCCATGGCCACTAACAAGCCTTTTTGACCGAGATTAATGGACTATATTTACATTTTCCTATAAAAGTAGTGAACAAAATTTCACTTTAAGCAAGAAATTCATTAAAATTAAAGAAGAATAAAGTTAAAGAATATTAGACAAAGCATCTTTAGGAGCAAGGCCTAACCCTTAAGCTTTCTCTTCTGCCATTTGCTTTCTTGAAGCTCACACCGCCACTTTAGCTCTTTATATGTTCTTTATCTTCTTTTTCTTCACATTGACTTTGCTGCTCCAACCACAATCTCATTGTTTAATTAATCTAATTAAAAGGCTATATTTGTTACATTTCACTTATATCTCATCCCAAAATTCGATGTCTGAAATGTATTAAGCTCTTAAGCTTTTAAAGAAAGCACAAAGCACATACTTACCTTCCCAGTTACACTTTCTTCTGTAGTAGCTTACTGTAAAGTGTTGATCATTGTTATTCTTTTTTTTTTTCTTGCAAAATGAAGATTCCTCTGCAGTTGATAGCAACCAAAAAGTTAAAATCAAACTGGTAATGGAGTTGGCACATATGCTGTTCTTGTATCCTTCAAGACATAGAATATTATTTCAGCTCATTTTTCCCAAATTATACTTCACTCTAAACTTGCAACTTTCCTGCAAACAAGCTTCAACAATATCAAAGCTGAAGGATACAAAAATATCGAGCAATGAACCCGCTAGATTCTCACAAAGAAGACTTCAAGCTGAAGGACACAAAGCCTCAGCTTGGAGAACGATGGCCTCATGGAGGAGCACGTGGCGGAGGGGGATGGATTACTAGTGAAAGAGCTACAAGCACCTATGATCTTGTCGAGCAGATGTTTTATTTATATGTTCGAGTCGTGAAAGCCAAAGATCTTCCACCAAATCCTGTAACTGGAAACATTGATCCATACGTAGAAGTCAAAGTTGGTAACTACAAAGGAAAAACAAAGCATTTCGAGAAGAAAACAAACCCAGAATGGAAAGAAGTGTTTGCTTTCTCCAAGGAAAAGATTCAATCTTCAATCGTTGAAGTGTTTCTTAGAGACAAAGAGATGGTGGGAAGAGATGATTATGTAGGGAAAGTAGTGTTTGATATGCATGAAGTGCCAACAAGAGTTCCACCAGATAGTCCATTGGCACCTCAATGGTATAGATTAGAGAATAGGCATGGTGATACCAAAGTTAAAGGAGAGTTAATGCTTGCAGTTTGGATGGGAACACAGGCTGATGAAGCTTTTCCTGATGCTTGGCATTCAGATGCTTCTACAGTTCAAGGAGAAGGCGTTTACAGTGTTCGATCCAAAGTTTATGTATCGCCTAAACTTTGGTATCTAAGAGTCAATGTAATTGAAGCTCAGGATGTTGAGCCTCATGAAAAAGGCCAATTGCCCCAGGTTTTTGTTAAGGTTCAAGTTGGAAACCGGGTACTCAAGACCAAACTATGCCCAATTCGGACCAACAATCCCATGTGGAATGAAGATCTCATCTTTGTAGCAGCAGAGCCTTTTGAGGAACAGCTAGTGCTGACTGTGGAAAACAAAGTAACATCTGCTAAAGATGAAGTTATGGGGAGGTTGATTTTGCCTCTTCACATCTTCGAAAGGCGGCTTGATCACCGCCCAGTTCACTCTAAATGGTTCAACCTTGAGAAGTTTGGGTTTGGGGCTCTTGAAGGAGACAAGAGGCACGAGCTAAAATTTTCAAGCAGAGTTCATCTCAGAGTCTGTCTAGAGGGTGCTTACCATGTGCTAGATGAATCAACGATGTACATAAGCGATCAGCGACCAACTGCCAGGCAACTATGGAAGAATCCTATTGGGATACTTGAAGTAGGAATCCTGAGTGCACAAGGGCTTCATCCCATGAAAACAAAAGATGGCAGAGGAACCACTGACGCCTACTGTGTAGCTAAGTATGGTCTTAAGTGGGTGAGGACTAGAACAATCCTTGAAAGCTTCAGTCCCAAGTGGAATGAGCAATATACATGGGAGGTTTATGATCCTTGCACAGTGATCACACTCGGTGTTTTCGACAACAATCACTTGGGTGGTGGAGCTAAGACTGATTCAAGAATTGGGAAGGTAAGGATCCGATTATCGACGCTTGAAACAGATAGAATATACACACATTCTTATCCACTTCTTGTTCTGCAACCATCTGGACTTAAAAAGATGGGAGAGCTCCAATTGGCTGTCCGATTCACCTGCTTATCTTTAGCCCACATGATTTACCTCTACGGCCACCCATTACTACCAAAAATGCATTACTTGCATCCATTCACTGTGAATCAGCTTGACAGCTTGAGATATCAAGCCATGAACATTGTAGCAGTAAGGCTAGGCCGCGCAGAACCACCATTGAGGAAAGAGGTAGTGGAGTATATGATGGATGTAGATTCTCACATGTGGAGCATGAGAAGAAGCAAAGCTAATTTCTTTAGGATCGTGTCACTGTTTTCTGGTGTAATTTCAATGAGCAAATGGCTAGGTGAAGTATGCCAATGGAAGAACCCAGTAACGACAGTATTAGTACATGTTCTGTTCTTCATATTGATCTGCTACCCAGAATTGATACTTCCAACAATGTTCCTGTACATGTTCTTGATTGGAATATGGAATTATAGGTCCAGGCCAAGACACCCACCTCACATGGATACTAAACTATCATGTGCAGAAGTAGTTCACCCTGATGAACTTGACGAAGAATTCGATACTTTCCCTACATCAAAGCAACAAGATGTGGTGAAAATGAGGTATGATAGGCTAAGAAGTGTTGCAGGAAGGATTCAAACTGTAGTAGGAGACATGGCAACTCAAGGGGAAAGATTTCAGGGTTTGCTTAGCTGGAGAGACACAAGAGCAACTAGCCTGTTTGTTATTTTCTGCTTCATTGCTGCTGTTGTGCTCTACTTAACACCTTTCAAGATTATTGCACTGATTTCAGGCCTGTTTTGGCTCAGGCATCCAAGATTCCGAAGCAAGCTACCATCTGTTCCTAGCAATTTCTTCAGAAGATTGCCCTCTAGAGCTGATAGCATGCTTTAGTCTCTTTTTTTCTTCTTCCTCTTCTTTTTGTTGAAAACTTCAGCTATGTTTGTTTCAGCTTGGTGTTCATAAACCCTGCTTCCTGATCTCTCGAAATTGTCTAATCTAATCATCTGTTCATACATTTTTCAATTGTAAAACAACATATAATTTCCGTACTTGAACGAGAAGCAGAAGCCGAGCTTGGTGGGTTTGGGCTTGCATCTAAATTAATTAAATAGGGTTTTAGAATCTTTGTTGGGGGTCATACTAAAGCAGACTTAAAGAGGAAAATCACGTAGGCCCAAACCTTAAATGGGTTTTGAGTTATAAAACCATTAGCAAAAACTAAACACACAAGGAATATTTTCCAAGTGAAATTAAGCTTCATACTCGTGTAAATATCCCATTTTCAATTCTTTATAATTGATTTTGTAATTATATATATAGGGATTTTTGACTCTCAAAAATAAAATTAAAAATTCAACCTGAATTGGTCTTTTTCAGTATTTAATTGGCAGAAGCAACCGAGTAATGATAAAAGTAATTGAAAAAGAATCTTCAGTTTTGAATAAATTAATTTCATCCATTTCCATCACCACAGGCTTTTCTAGAATTCATTCGAATAACGAATCTAAACCGTGATGTGTTACTTGCACTGAACCCATATATATACATATATATGCAGAAAAATAAAAGACATGCTCAATCTAAAACGTTCTGCGTTCAGAATTCAATTGCAATTCTATCAAACGAAAAAATTATTTTCAACTGAAGTGTATTTCTAGAATTGAGTTAACATTATTTTCCATATAAAGAAAATTATCTTCCAATGAAATTTTTGGCCACAGAATTTGATTCTTTACTCAACCTTTCTACTGAAAAATGTAACTTTTAAAGAAAAAGTATTCTAATGAAATTAATTTTAAAATAATATTTGAATTATATATTATTTATCTAAATTAATTAATTAATTTGAAATGTTTCAATATTTCTGAATTCTGACCCGTATTAAAAATAACAAAATGCATCAAACAGATATAAACCAAACAAGGAATTATAAGTATGAATAGATATTTTACTAAATAAAAAATTATGAAGATATGGCTGAAACTCAAGACGCGATTAAAAACTTAATTCATGTATTAATTCTTTTGCCCAAATGTGCAATTCACTTTCTTAAATTTGATAAAAAAAAAGTAATTAACTCTCTAATAGTTGTTCTGATGCAATATTTACCTTAAATTTTACAAATTATGGCAATTTTACCTCAAAACTGACGGAAATACAAATCCTTTATTTTAACTATTTCCGTCAATTAACTGCTGACATGACATAAAAATTATATCAGAAATAGTATCACATGACAATATTAAAGGTGCAAAAAAACTCCTAAAATATTTCAAAAAAACAGTTTAAACTCTAAAGTTTGCAAATTGAAACAATTTAACCCTTATTGATCTATCACACTTACGCCACGTTAGCAGTTAATTGACCAAAAATAATCAAAATAATGAATTTTTCGGTTTTAAAGTGATATTATATCAATTTGTAAACTTTAAAAAAGATATTGTATCGAAATAAATATTAATAGATTAATTAATTTGTTTGTTAAATTTGAACTGTAAATTGTAATTTCAGCCAATTCTTTTTCAACTGGTAAAAAACTGGAGGCTTGACTGGACTTTGTGCATTATGAAGCAAACTATTCGACCACCAGTCTATGGATATGAAAACATTTACCAAAAGTTAATTACTAAAAATAAATAAAAAATTAGAAAGAAAAGAAAAAGCAATGCATGGGTGGGTAAGCCAAATGGAAGGTCTAAAGTAAAAAGTTTGAACACCTGGCTTCTCATTTCTCTCTCTAAAACCAATTTATCTGTCTCTATTACTCTCTAACACTTCCAAATATCAAATCTAATTTCTTCTCCTTCTTCTCCATTTTCAGTGCCTTCTTCAATATCTTCTACTCATCCTAGTCAAAAATGGCTGCCACATCATTGCTCCTCTGAATTTTCTGATCCAATACTAAAATTATAATGAACACAGTGATCAAGAGAGGCAAATTAAGAAAGAAAGTTCTACTGCTTTTCATTTTATCTAAACCTTTTGTCTATCTATACATTGATCCCTGTAGAAAGAAAGCGAAAGGAATTTCATGAAAACAAAGGCTTAAATAATATATATGTGTATATATATACTGAGAGAAATTCTAAAACAAAATATATAAAGTGGCTAATTTATATTGTTCTAGCTAGCTAGGGTTTTTCTTTTTCTTTTTCTTTTTTCTTCATATTTTATTATATTGTTATTGTTATTCCTGCCGTGGACGAGCCAACCACAGAGAGCTTAGAGCTCGTAGACGATGAAAATACTCGGCGACCGCCAAAAAACACCTCGCTGCTTGCCGAGTTGTCAATAATTGGTGCAGCCGATGAAGGGTTTGATGCCTCAGATTATCTGCCTGTAAGTATATATATTATCTTTCAATAATAATTTCTTCATTTTTTTTTCAAGAAATATAATACAATAAAAATAGTTATCTATGCAAAATAATCTTCCATATCCATGAGTAAATTCATGAATAAATCCAAATTATAAACTATTTTGAATACATGACAATTGCACAATTCATGAATATTTTCAGGGACCTAATTAAATTTAAATAAGCATTTATAACAATTGTCAAAAATTCTTAATGCTCAATCCGCATGAGATATTATGAAATATCAAACCTGATTGTTTGACTTTAAGAGCAAAATCAAAAATAATATAAAGATTTTAACATAAAATGGTCATCTACCATGACTTTATGATACCTAAGCGGCTCCCTCGTCAAATAGGTTAAAGAAATAAATTTTATTAAAAATGAAATCTGGGTAGTTTTCTTCTATCTAGCAAATATATATAATATGTGGGTAGTAGGAGACTCACTATATCACTAATGTCTAAAGTTTGAAAGGAACAAAACTATATATATATATATATATATATATATATATATATAATGAGATTATAGAACTACCAATTTGGACCCTATAACCTTATCAATAAGTCAATTTCAAACGACCCTTTGTCTCTAAGTTTGATTTATTGTTTGAATAGATATAATGCATACAGACCCAAAAAAAGAAAGGAAAAAGAAAACATAAACAAGTACTAATATTTCGATTATTTCAATGATTGCCAAAGACTTTTGTAAATCATATTTTCCCTAGGTTTCTAGATTAGAGTTCAAATGGGCAATGCAATTAATTTTTAATCATTTTCTAATTCAATATTTAAGGTTTCAATTTTCAAAGATTAGAAACTAGAATTCCAATTACCGGTCCCATCTAAAGTTACATATTCAAATAATCCAGTAGAAATTTTAATAATTTCCCCTCTTATATTAATTACTCCTTTTTAGTCATTGACATGCTATAAGTTTGTAGTTTCTTGTCAATTTAAATCAACATTTTAGCTTAACTAAACCACATTAACTCAACCTAACTAAAATCGCAAATTCATAGGCTTTTTAGGGCAGGCATGCATTTAGAGATGTGATTTAGTCGAGGTAACTCAGTAGAATTATACTGAATTCCACAAACAGAGTTGTAGCTAGAACCAACCGACTAAAGACGCAGCACATGAAGTTATGAATGCTTGGATTTTCTTTTAACAGTCAAAAAGGAAGTTATGGAGAATGGATTGCATTTGTCCTTTCTGAGTCAAACGGTTATGACCCTGACATCATGAAGACATGGGCTTTATCTTCTGATCTTACTTCTCTTAAGATGTTGATATTTTTATGCATAAACTATAACTCGAGGGGACCACCCTCCGCTGATTTGGCACTTCTAACCATCATTTTGGGTCCACACTAAACATGGTTCTATCCCGATTCTTTCATCTCCTAATTGCATATTAAGCTCACATGTAAGACCTAGTCTAACTCTATACACTAATGTCAATTTCACATCGCAAAATTTAAAATAATAATGAGAATAAAAATAAAAAAAATCAGAATTTAAAGTCCAACTTTTAATCTTTAAAACAATATTATTGACTTGTTTTGATATTAATTAATAATATACAACAAAAATGAAATATATATCTCACGTTTTAAAATGGATTCGGATTTTTACTACATTTTAATCGTGATTTGAATTTATCTATGGTCTGAATTGGTAATATATATATATATGCAAAACTCTACACGATGGATATGCATATAAGAAACAACATTTTAATCAATACGTAGAAAATATATTTGTGGAGGCTACGTAGACACAAACAACCACATGAAAAGGGCGTACTGAGACATGAGTAGTTTATGTGTTTGGGGTAGGTTTCCAAACCCAAATTTAGAACAGATTCTTGTTCTTTTAGGACCTACTTCATGTATGGGTCCTATTATTAAATCAATTTAATATGAAAAATAAAAATTAAGATATGAGAATAATTTTACCTGTCTAACAAAACCTTCGAGTGTGGATAGCTTGTTCATGGCCACTGCCATTTGGCCCATGTAGTTAGCCATATTAGGAGGACAACTCAGTGAATCAGAAGCTATTGTATCCGATAAAGATTGATTAAGAGCTTCAAGACCTTGTGATAATGCCTCTTCAGCCTCTTGTGTCGATTGTTGCAATCCACATATCCCTAATATTTGTTGCTCTGTTAATGGCTCTATTTGGTTAAGTATTATCTGCAAAGAATTCAATTTATCTAATTAATTAACACCTTTTTTTTTGTACGTTTTTTCATTTGATGCATCAAAATTAAAGGGTATACATAACTGTTTGTGAATTGGAAATGTTTTGGTGAAAGTTAAGGAAAACAATGAAGAATAATAATTAGCTAGAAACCAAAGAAGAGATGAAAATGAAAACAAAAAATTAGAAATTTGTAAGTATCAATGAGAGAAAGATCATCAACCGTGCAATTCTATCTTTTCTACCAGTGTATGTCCAAGTGTATGTGTGTGAGTATATATTTTTGTATTAGAGGACATGAACTTTATTAGATTGACACCTAACTCTGCTCTTTAGTAGAAACTTTCACGGTACCTATGATGCCTATCATCATTCAACGATTTTGATATTTTTCGTATATATTTTTTTATGTATTCATTTTTCCAACGTTACCCACAAGTTAGCACCATGCAATAATATTAAGAACGTCCTATGCATACCACCATCTCATTACCATTACCTTAATTTTAAATTTTATAATATTGTAAATAGCTTACCTTTACCTAATTCATTAAAAAAAACCATAAATCAATATTTCATAAAAAAATGGTGTCCTTTATTTCAATATTAGCTTGAAAGTTGAAACATTAAAAATTTTATTAATCCGTTCAGACAAAATTATGTTAGTAATTTTTGCTTCCAAGCTACAAACTCTATTTTTCTTTACCTAATATTGCATTTAATGCATGGTTTATTTTTGTCATATGTTTTACTGTTTTATTCTAGAAATTGGGTGATTTTGTGCACACGCTTTGTGTATAGTGTACCAAACCAATAATAAATTGAGATGTAAGAAAAATGAGTTATAAAAGTATTTATTTATTATTTTTTTTATCTGTCAGCACACTATGAACTTGGTGCAGTGAAGTAGGAAGAAAAAAAAATCAGAATTTTAGAATGAATGTACCTTGATGAGCTCAGATGGGCGGAAACCACCCATCCACAAGAAGCAACGTTCGGCTGGAGTTTTCCACATGCCGGATACTAAATGGAAGACGTCGGATTTGGCAACCATACTTTTGAGATTCATAACTTCATCATAATGAGCCAAGCAATTGTCCACAAACAGCCTCAACTCGTTTTCCGGTAGATGCTCTTGTACGGCTGCTCTAAGCTCACATGTTAGTCGATGGTGCTCTTCTACCCATCTCGCATACTCCATGTCAAATACAGCAGCATCTACAAATATTAAAATAAAATAAACAGTTCATTTATTTCTTAAAAAATATAATGAAATAATTAAGGATAAAAAAAAAAAAAGAATTAATGGTACCTGAACTAATGTTTGCTATCCCCACAGGAAGGCCTTGATCTCCACCTATAAGACCTCCCCCTCCAAAGAAAAGACCCTAATGTATAACATCAACGGGTTTTATTATATTTATGTTCAAAGAATTAATTTGAACCGCTAATTGTACCAGATATTAGCTTACTTGAGCTCTGGCTCTTTGTAGTTCTTGCTCCAGTTGAGTCAGCCTAATTCTACTTGACTCTAATTGCTGAACATAAGCCTGTAATCATGAAATAAGAAATTAACACCAACCCTTCATTTTATACTTTGAAATTTCGAAATAAGAAATAATTACGGAGAATAATAAGTTTTGAGGGATTGACCTTTTTCCTCAGCCTGCTTTTCCTCGCTGCCTCTCTATTCTGAGCAAGCCTCCTCAACATCTGCATACAAAATATCCAATGAATTTAAAACAATAATAAATTAAGAATATTGTAAAAATGTAAGAAATAAAGAATATTTGTTACCTTAGGGTCTGGTGTTTTCGGCCCTTCTTGCTCTGAACTTGAAGTCGTCGGTCCTTTGCGGTTCCCTTCACGCTGCCCAAAAAACAAAAATTATGATTTTTATAATACAAATTGTTAACACAGAATCTCAGTTTTCAATAAGCCATGTACATATAATAGAGTTTGGTGGTGGTTGATATAAATATTTTGAATAGAATAATTTAATGTGTTAAGCGGTATAAGCCTAGCTAATTTAGATACCTTGATAGATTTAGCAGGTTCAGGTGCAGAAGCAGCATCGTTTCTTGTGTTGGCCAACTCCATGGACTGCTCTGATGGTCTCTTGGAACCACTAGTAGCTGGAGAAACTAATCCTGGATTTGTATTATTCTACCAAATCCCAAAACAAAACCATTATAAGACACACATTTAATTAATAATTAATAAAAACTGATTAGGTTTTTATACTCGTAACTCAAACAACAAGAAACCAAAAAGAATATTAAGTTTATTAACGGTTTAGTTAGGTTGAATAAGTGAAATAATAAAATTACCTTAGTTGATGATGGGTCTACTGCGTGCATAGGCTGAGAAGGGAAAATATTCAGAGTTGGAGGTCTCATTCCAGAATTGTCTGCAGAAATTCTCACAAGCATTAAATTTTATTTATATAGAAAAAATAGGAAGAAAGAGAAATTGAAGAATATCGTCATGCGATTATAGGTCTGTGCCATGAAAACAGAAAAAGGAAGAAACAGATAGGAAAAGGTAGACCAAACCCATACCCTATTCGTACTCTTTATTCAGTACATGTAGAAATTAGCTTACAATTCATGAATTATGTGTTGCTTTGTTTGTTATATGTCATGGTCCAATCTCCATACAACAAGAAACCATTTTTCATTAATTCCAAAAGATTTCAATATTTAAGAGGAAAAAAAAGGAAAAAGAAAATTGAATCTGTTCTCTGGGGTTTGTTTCAGGTGCAAGGATCTGGTCAAAGAAAGTACGAGCAGAGAGAGCAGATTTGATCAGTTCAACATGCTTTTCCTGTGAACCCTTTTGAAAGAGAATCTCCCTCACCACAGACTCAAAAGTAAAATATGAAGAGTAAATTGAAATTCAATTTTTCCAAAAAAAAAAAAAGAAAAGAAAAGAAAAAAGAAATTAGACAGAAAGTAAACTAACGTCTTTGGTCTTGAATAGTAGAAGGGTCTTGTCCATCAAGATAAAGAAAAAGTGCTTGATCCAATTCTCCCAAGTCATAAGCTCCACCATCTTTGCTCCTGCTCTCAACAAAACAATAATAACCCCTTCAATTTCTATTACAAATAAAAAGATTAATAAACATAATGAGGAAGACAAGTTAATTACATAAAGCTCCCTGGGATTGAGGATGATGGTGATGATTGCATCATTCCATAAGGAATCTGCTGATGTTGATGATGGTGATGGTGATCTTGTATTTGATGATGATTATGATGTTGTTGCTGCTGCTGTTGTTCTAACTGATGAGTTGAGGGGTTGATGATTTTATTAGTGGCCATGGAAGAGGTTTGAAACAAGCTTTGTTCTTTGTATTATTTATGTCTTACTACACCCTCTCAAATTGAGCTTCAAAACCCATTAATGGCATAACCGCCTGCTTGCTGTTGCTTCTTTCAAGTTCACACATGGAGAGAGAGAGAGAAGAGAGAAGAACAAAAAAACGATGAAAAGAACTTATTGCAAAGAAATAAAAAGACAAACTTATTTTTTAACTTTCTTATTCTTTTATTCCTCTCTCTAATCTTTATATTTAGACTGACTTTATATGCAACTATTTTCTTTTTCGAAAAATATATAAATAATTCATAAAAAGCGGTCCGTCTTAACAGATGATGTTCAATTTTTTCTCTCTTTCTCTGTTAAACCAGAAGACCTTAAGAAAACCGCTTGTGATTCTCTATGAAAACCGCTTTTGGCTTCCTTCCTTTTCTAAGTTTCTTATTATATTTTCTTTGTCCATAAAAAATGTACTGACGGAAATGCCCTTGGCTATTTACAACTTCACTGTTGACATTTCCATGCAAACCTACACGTAGACAGCGAGGCGGCCGTTTTCTTTGCCTTTGGCTCTTTTTTTTTTTTTTTTTAATTTGTTGAGGAAAAATATTTTCTTTTCATCATTTTTCATTGATCTTCTGTATTTTTGTTCAAAGTTACTAATTTTTATTCTCTGAATTTCTCTATTTTTGTTGAATGAGGACTCTCTGTGGATAGAATCGAACTGATATACATTTATTACAATATTCCTAGCTCTACTGTCCAACTATCGCATATCAACATATAATAACACGTAAATTTGTGATATAAATTAATTTCGATATCAAACAATTAACTTATAAAAGAAGGCCATACTTAGTTAGCCCTCATTCGCATATACATTTAATCGTCCTCGGCTCAATCCAAATGGCAACTGTGTTTATGTCAATTTGCTTGAGTTACGACTGCCTTTTTGTATCAGAAAAGCAAATGATCAATTAGGATATGGAAGATTATTGACGAGATGCTCTATAATCATTTAAGGCTTATTGTTTTAAGCCAAATTTCTAGACGATTAAAACTCATTAATTAGTTAATTGCTTTGTCTGTTAAATTAGTTACCATTAGATCGATGCTACATGTACCTGCTTCCATACTTGCATAATTATCATTCAAGTTCGCTAAATATTTCTAGAACTGTCTAACACAAAGACCACAAATATCATAGGCTGCTGTAGCGTGCGTGTGTGTTATAAGCAGTAATCTTATTATATATCCTCAAGGTCCATTAAGAGTATATTTTCTTTTTGGTATTTTTTAATAATCATTACGAAAATGATATAATTAATAACCAGAATGGACAAAGTACCTAAGACTACTTGCTTCCATAAAAAAAGGAAAATTACGAGGACAATCAGAACCTTAAATTTTGAAAGCTTTGTGTGTGGTATTTTCATAAACACCAGATGATTACTGAAATTTGAACTGTCTTATTACGGATTATCTATGTTGTCAACATTCTCAATATCAGGACGTCTCTGTTTTTTTAAGGTTAATTTTTGATAAATTGATGGCAAATAAAATAAAACCATTTCATTTACCATAGGCAGCTGTCAACCAGACAATGTAGGCAGGATAGTTGACTATAGTACACATGCCATTTTAGAGTCTAGATTTGTAATATAAAAAGGGTCGTTGTGTGGGCCCCATCCTATGAGATCAAAGTAAACGAATGGAATCTGACGGCTGGAAATTTTTAAGAGGTTTGTTTTAATGAGATAAATATTAAAAAGATGGGACCGCATAAACCGCCCCTCACCATTCTGTCCATTTTTTACTCTCGAGTTTTTCAACCACTCCCAAAATGAGGATTGTCTGATAACTACAAAGAAAATTATACAAAAACTCTCATTTTAAATATTATTAAATTCTACTATTCTTCTGATTTGTGGGCACCCACAATGTCTTCTCCAGGTCACCAACCCCCCTCTATTTTCTTGAGTAAATTATGATAATAATCTATATGAAATATGTTATATACTCCTATAAGATTTCCCATAAATAGTAAGTTCGTTTATTCAAACTATTAGTAAAAATTAATTAAATCAATCTATTACAAGAAATCAATAAAAACTACCCACTTATCAAAAAAGAAGAGGCAGTCGAAATCAAGATTGGAATTCTTTGTTACATGGGAACATAAAAAAATTCTATTTAAAAAGGTTCACACGCACCAAAATCAAATTGAATAGATAATAAATTAGTCAATTAAACATTATAATAATTCTGGGTGTGAAGAAGGATATATGGAAGCACTGCTTCCAAATTTAGTAGTGGGAAGATTCATAATATACTGCTGGCCTGCTCCTTAATTTGTTCATGTATCATTTATTCTCACTTGCATCATGCAAAATGTCCCCTTGTCACTGCAACTGGATTATTGTTTTAAGGAACAAAATCTAATCTTATATACTAATCTATTATGTCAATCCGTAACTATTCACAGTAAAAAAGGTAGGGGAAATTGATTAAATTAAAAAAAAATTAAATACTTAATTTATCTATTTTCTATAATGGAAATTAGGTTCTCGATTTTTAAGGACACATTGGTTTTAAAAATTTGATTAGTTTCATAATCAGAAACTCGTTCGGGAATAAGGAGATAAAATAGTTTGTGAAACTAAGCTAATGCAATTTCATCGATAGGCAACACTTAACCTGAAAGAGATCGTCATATCGTGAAATGTTATAATTTCAGCACATGCTTTATTTCTCTTTCTATTCTTAGACTATTGCTATTTAATGACTTGCTTACCGATCGAAGCGGTATAAAAATTAGAGTAGCCCCTAACTTATATTATAAATACACCCTAATCTCATAAATAGTATAATTTAACAAAAATTATGAATTATTATTTAACTGAGAAAGAAAAAAAGTCAGTTTAACTTTCATATCCAAGAGAGCTAATCCTAATAATAATAACAATAAATCACTTGAAAATATCTGATTGTAAATAGTCCCACTTGAAGTTGAATATATTAGGGTGCATGAATAATGTTTAGGTTAAAGTCTAAACAGTATATTTTGTATGCCATTGACTGTTTCTTCTATATAAATTGCTTCTCAGAAAATTCATTCCAAACATTTTGTTGGTTAGAATTATCGATTTCTTAATCAAAAACTGTCCTTGCCATCGAAAAACGTCTCTTTAAATTACTAATGAAAAGAAAATGGAAAGAGACAAAGCCATTTTTTTATTGGGCAAAGTAGGATTTGAATTTTATTCTATTATAATTTGTTATTCTTCCTAAATCCCACTTCCACCCCTTGCTTCTTTGAGATCAGACGATCAACTGCAATATTATTTATAAATAAATTCAGACGGAAAAAAAAAAAAAACAACAAATTATTTGGATTAGGTATATCAAAACACATCCGAAACGTAAAATAGTTTAAATTATTAATATAAATTTAATATACATATGATCCGATATAATAAAAGACTATCCAATTAAGCAGTTAGCTTTCCATCAACTTTTATTTTTTAATTAAGAAAAAGTGGAATTTCTACCACGGTTTTTATATACCGTACCATATCATTATTTTTATTAGAACATTTTATTATCCCAAAATAAAATACGACAAGCAACTTAATTTTAAGCAATTTTGCTTTTAATTCAACTTACGTTTATGGCCATACAAAGCCATCATTTGGTGCTTGTCAGTTTGCATAATTTTTCATCGTCAGACCAGTATTTCATTTTAAATTTTAACGGTGTGAAATTACACGTATTAAATACATTCACATACACCAAATTTTATCCCAACCACGCACGCTAGTTTCAAAATTAATTTAATAGTCACAAGCTAGCAATAGTATTTAAGAATAAAAGATTTTATTTACAATAAATTTTGAACTAAACTATTCAAATTTAGAAACGTTGATGGTCGACTAATAAATTTAAGTTAATAAAGTTAGTTTTCAAATAAATTGGATTGCAGGAATAAATTCTGAGCAGTGAAATTAATCTTTAAGCCAAAAATATAAAAATAGATATAAAGAGGTAATCTAAGAAGAACTATCCAATAATCAAAGAGTAATTTTGACAGGAAATGATAATAAAAAAAATAAAAAAAGCATGTAAATCAATGTTATTAAAACCGAACATGACCGATCGGTTGGACCGATTTAACTGTGAACCAATAACTGGTTAGATTGATTTGATGATTAAAAAACAGATTGAAAAAAAACGTAAGAAACCGATATGAACCGGTGAAAATTGGACCAAAACCGGATATAACCAGAAAAAATCAATTTGAACCAAAAAATTATTTTTATAAAAAATATTCATATAACGTTATTTTTTGCTAAAAAAAATATAATATAAATCTAAATACAAAATAATTGAAATTTAGATAATTTCAATAAATTTCTTAGGAATAAAATAAAAATTATAATTTATAATTAAAGAATATTGTTGAATATTTGCAAGTTTTTACTATATTTATCTTAAATATTTATTATAAATAATGAATAATTTGAAAATATTACTTTATGATTAAAGTTTTAATAATAAATATATTTTTTAAATTATATTTTATTTAGTTATATTTCCATAATATTTATAAAAAATTTAAAAATAAAATTATTTAAAATTAAAATAATTATTAAATTTTATCGAATTGGTCGAACAAAAAATTTTTTATCTATCCGATTATTTATCTTATACGGTTTTAATAACATTGTAAATTAGAGAACCCAAATTTCAATTCAAAAAAGAGGCCGTGATTAACTCTCTGTACAAATATGTGAATCTAACTTGAATTTTGTGCACCAAAACCTAAATCTTGTTTTTTTAAAACACGTGTCCTTTGACACTCAATTTTCATATTTTTTCAGTTATACAGTTTGGATAGCGAGAAAAATCTTGTCTAGTCTAACTGCGAGCATAAGTTGGTTAATCAATTTATGAGTAAAAAAATTAATTAATTTATTAATATTAATTTTTTAAAATTAATAATTATTAATTAATTTATTATATTCGATTAATTAATTTATTAATTTTGATTTTTTAATTTGGTTTAACTAATAAAAAATAACATATATAAAAGTTAATCGAATACTATAAATAAATATTACTATATAATTAAAGAGAATGACATAATATAAATTTAATTTAAAACATTACATAAATTTTATAAAAAAATATAAAAATTAAGATATAAAAATAAATATATAATTTAAATATATTTTAAAGTATTATTTTATATAAATTTTAGAGAGAAATAAATGAAAAAAATTATAAATATAAAAATAAAAATACTCTAATATTCATAAAAGCCAACTAGAGGTTCCATTTGACCATAAAATTTGTAATAAAGGTAAATTTTCTTTAAGATTAAAATTTGAACCAAATTCGTATATAATTTTTAATTTTTAGTTAATCTACTCATGCTATCTAAATAAAACTTTTTTTTTACCTAATTCACTGTGGTAATAGAAATTCATGATATTATAGTAAAAAAAAATTAAAATACCAATATCGCGCAGCAAAAGTAAATTAAACATTATGTTCTAATTTGGCCTAAAAGTTAATTTTAGTACTATTTAACTAAGTTAAATTAAATATTTTCTCCATTAAAATTATCTCATTTTCTTAACCTCTAAACAAAATGTTTTCTTGACCCCTCCAAACAAAATATTTTGAATCCGTCCCTGATTTCCAGAATCATATCGGATAAAGAATCAATAAAAATAGAGATTTATGAATTAAAAATTCAATCATGGTATTATTGAAGTTGAACCAGTAAAAAAAAATCACCCAAAATATAAATTTTATCCTATTTCATATTACAATTTTTATAATAAAATAATCAAAATACTAATAGCTAAAAACAATTATTTATACAAACATAATAATCAGGTTTCAAGAATAATTCAAATGCGATAAGTTATAAGTTTTAGTTCAAATGATGGCATAATTAATATATTTGCTTTAATAATTTATTTTTATTAGATTTATTTTTTAAGGCTAACAGAATATTGAACATACAAAATATTTTATATAGTCAAAAAATAAAAAAAAAATTAAAGAATAGGAGACATTTTTTTGAAAGATAAAAATTTGAATTTAAAAGAAAAAAAAATTATTATCGCTTTTAATTTGTAAGTACTAAAATTAAAAAAAAAAATAGAAAATCATATCATACCTTTAAACTGTAAACCAATTTAATTCACAATTCTACCAACGATTAAACAGTTTTTTATGGTATTGAAATAGTAGATGATTGGCAGTATTTTAAGTTCAATTGATTGATGTGTACTGATTTTGACAATCATAGATATAAAATAGATGATTATGTTGATTTTTAATTCATACATAGTAAATGATATATAGTACTATCATCAAACGCCATTATTGAAATGTATTATTTTTCTTAATTACCGACAGTCTGGTACTAGGATTAGGTTACCCAACCGAATAGCAAGAAATTAGGCTGCTAATAAGTATATAAATATTCTGAAATTTCGGACAGAAAACAATTTATTTATGAAAACTATAACATATGATAGCGAATCTCAATATAATTAAGTCCATACATTGTAATGCGATGCAAATGAATAAAATAATAATGAAAAGTCCAAAAAAAAGATGCATTTTGCCTAAAAGAAGTGTGCAATATTAGTAATTTGAATGATATATAATTTTTAATTTAATACATGGTTTACTTTCTAATAATTAATTTGCGGCAATTTTTAGCTAAATTAATGACAATGATTGAGGAACGACATGATGATCAGGTTCGATGTATATACTCCTTAAAATTGAAAAAATTGCAATTGATGGTTTAAACTATGTTATGTGAATGTAACCAATTGCCCTTTTTTTGTTTTTTCTTTTGTTTGACTTTGCAAATGAAAGTTTGGTCAACCAAGTTCTTATTTAAAATTGAAGAACATAACCTTGATTTTTTAAATAAAAAGTGTAGCTAGTTAATCAGACAATATAACTTTCACGCATGCAAATTGATGTAATTAATTATTTCAATCTAAGAACTTATAATTAGAATAAAATGCTTGCTATTTCAATTAACAAGTCCTAACAACCCAAACAATTAATTAATTCAACCAATGAAAATTTAAAATTTTCAATAGATTCTCTCATATTTCATAAGCTATACTCACACCCATTTACGGCCTTTTTATCAAATATTTATTGCTTTTATCAAATAAAATTAAAAGGCCAAACATACATATATATATATATATCGAAAAATATTTGTAACATTGTCAATGTTGTAAATGGTATGCATGCCTAATGTTGTTTGCCTTAAACCAGCATGCTTTATCTCTAAATTATTATATATTTACATTAAATTCAATATAATAGGTGCAAATTTGCCATCTCTAAATTAAATTAAATTCTATTACATGTTTAATGTTGACCTAATTTTGGGCATATGATAGCTGTGTTAGTATGCTTACATTTAATAGGCATGTAATAATTATAAACTTACATGATTACTCAGTTAGGTCTAGGAAAGTCAAATACTTGAATTTGCCTAACAATTTTCACGTTACTTCACCCAACCACAGCTAATAATGAGAAAGTCTACAGTATTATTTTCTATTTTTTTTATCATTAGATCAATTATACTAATACTACTATTTGAACCCTAATGAGTAATGAATGTTTTCTATTATTTATCAGAAACTCTAATAAATGTTTTATTGGTTTAATAATAAAGCTGTGTAGATATGAAAAACGAAGTTCTCTGCTCCTGTACAAATTATCATATCCAAGCTTGCAATTTTCATTATTTAAAAAAAAATAATATGCTAAATGTTTTTAGTCCGTTCGTAAAAGAGCATACAATCAATTAATATTTTAGTAGTTGACTTAATTACATAATAAAAAAATCAATCGTAAAAATAAATTATAAACGGCATTAATTTTTTTTATTTACGAAAAAATACAAAATATTTAATTATAATCATAAATGTAAAAAAAAAATTGAATTTAAAAACTACTGTAGCTTTTCTTTGTATATGAATAGCCAATTAACAATTAGGTATACAAATCCATATCCAACTTATGTGTCTTTTTTAGCCGAAAAAGAACCCTTTTTTTTCTAATGCTATAAGAATTTCTGTTTAGGTCTTTGGATAAAAGGTAGGGATAGTAGAGAAGAAGGGTTTGCTATTTATAGCATGAATATAATTTTTGTGATTTGTTGATGTAAAATAAAAGGGGTCCATAATTTGAGGTAGGGATAGGGGGAAATTATTTATAATTATTACTACTAATTGCTTATGGGCCTTAATAATTAATTAAAAAAAAAAAGGAAGTGGGGTCGGAAACAAATCCTTTTGGAGTTTCTAAAAATAGTAAATAATGAGATAGTGGAGTAGCTCTTTTCAAGAATTTCTGTTTCAGCTACGAATGGAAGTTTTCTAATTTGCTTCTCTTCTTTCCATACTTTCCTATTCCTTCAATTAATTGAAGTTGCCTACTTTCTTTCTCATTCTTTATCTATTATGGTCTCTAGCTACCCTTCTACTACAATTATACAACTATCAATTTGAGTATTGTCCTTAAAATGTTTTTATCATTCCATTCAGATTGATTCATTGCATAAGTAAAACTTTTTTAGCATTGATTTTTACTATTCATAATATTCAAATTCGATATTTTATTTAATAGAAATAAATATTGTACCATTGGAGTCAATCGATATTTGTTATTGTCTTCAAAATTTTTTATTCATGTACAAAATTTATTGTTTGAAAAATTCAAAAATTTGATCATTTCTTATTTATGTCACTCCTTTCTCAAAATAAAATGAAATTTTAGCAAGAAGGATATAAATACACGCTAAATATGATGAGAAATTCAGATTTAAGGTATTTATAGTTCATATTTTCGTTTAATGTTGTTAAATAAAAGAATATATCGTGTTAGATTTTATCCAAACCTAGCTGAATAATGATTTTTAAGTGAACTGCAAACCTTTTTTTTTGTTAGAGCTGGTATTTATTTATTAAATTCCAATTCAACTAAAAAATCAATTCGATTTTTTTACGGTTAACCATATTTTTTATTTTGTTACTCACCACTAGTTATATAAGCATACAGTAGTTTAAAAAAAATTGTTAAATAAGTATAGATGACATGTAACAAAAGTAAATTCAAAGTTATGCTATAATTTGATCTAAAAAATTAATTTTGGTACTATTTAACTAAGTCAAATTAAATATTTTATTATAAAAATTCATCTCATTTTCTTTGTCTCCAAATATTTTTTTTTTCTTGGCCTCCCAAACAAAATCTTCTTGTTATCGAGTTCGGTGTTTTTTTTTTTCTTTTTTCTTTTATTTTTTTAAATGTACCAAGTCCAAGAGTGAGGCACATCTTCATTGTATTCTGAACTGTGGGTCCTTTGGCCCACTTTAGAACATTATTTTGGGACATAATTAGGTACGTGGGCCTGTTATTGCTGTCAGCCCATCTTTCATGCCTATCACCAAGTTGTCAACCTCAATAATTTGGGAATATTTCGTCTTTAAGAAAAATCTTTCATTTTTTAAACCCGAAATGCCAAAATTAATTTGAATAAGAAAAACAAAAAACTTTATTTTATTTGCCGCTTCTATTAAAATTTATTTTGTTTCTATTAAATACTTTCTATAAGAATAAAAAAATATAATTCTCATTTTATAAAGTAAGATTTTATGTGAAGAGATAGAGAACCAAGATTCAACGCATTATTAATCCTCAAATCTTATAGTAGCCTATCACAAAATGTCCTATTAATCTGCAACATTCTCTGGTTTCTCCAGGCCAAGATGGGAACTGCCGCCTAGATGGAGCAGAAACTAACCAATGTATAAGAGATAGATAGGCAATTCTGCATAAAAAAAATATGGAAATAAAGAAATCCATAAAATTAAACCAAAAGCATTTGAAGGTGGAATCTAAAGACAAGGAATCTACTAATGTCACCTTGTTTTTCTACAACTACAAAACCAACCTTCTGCTAAACCAGGAATCTAAACAAATGATTACATCAGTTTCTGCTACCCACGTTCAAGAAATTCAAACTATGCTTCAAAATGTACTTAAACGTAACGGAACTAAGAATTTAGACAGACAAAAACAGCTGTTTAAATATCAAACTACATCCTCTTCTTCAAATAAACAACAATTAGTCGGTCCTTGATTCTCTTTACAAGGTTTTTGTCTTTCGCCCATCTACCATGGTTAGAAAACTTCTTACAATTTCTTCAATCGTCACAATGAAGCCCTTTCAACACCGCTAATAAATTGATGATTCTTGTCGAGTCCATTTTTTCTAATTCTGGATAACTGCTGGCTGTGGTGGCACCGGTAGCAGTTGCTGTGGTTGGGCCTGGGCCTGGGCCTGCGCCTGCGCCTGTGGAGCTTCCTCTCTCATTTGACTGTTTATTCCCATTGATGCAAGGTTCTCTAATTCTGCTACTGCATGGACTGCTGATTCTGTCATTAGTGTCGGCTTTAGCACGTTGATTGCGTGCTTCACTCTTGATTGCTGCAAGTTCATTTTTCCCCCATAAAATAAAAATTGTTTGCGAAATACAGGAAGTTGAATTTTTGGAAATATAATGAAAGTTCTAGACTTACAAGATATTCATATTTCCTCTTGAGATCGCCATATGCTCCTGCTTGCAATTGAGATGATTCAGCTGCTGCCCACGTGTTCTTGTATCCAAAATGGTAAAGCATAGAAAAGAATTAACTTAGCTTGAATAAACAAGCAGAACAAATTAGAATTACAAAAGTTGGATAATGAAAGTACATTCAGATGCTATTAGATTAGAAACATCACCATACCACAATATACATAATCACAAGAATCAACCTAAAAATGTATATATGCACAGAAATTTTGCTCACAAGAGCGCTGAAAGTTACAAGAAATGGGTAAATAACTGAACTTTGAACTATGATATGAATTGCTTAAAAGCAGAAAACTTTAACACTTTTGAAAAGATAAAATACCCTTCTCAGCAAATTTTTTTTTGCTCCGGTATCCGAACACTACACGGATGCTGACTAATCCGGATTCGAGACTTAGTCACAGTTAAGGCTCTTCGCACCCTGCGTTGCCAACAGTGCCACCCCTAATGGGTTCAGCAAATAATTTTTTTAATTTTCACTACCACTTCCCTGGGCCGGGGTGTTATATACACCAAGCCAATGAGAAGTTACCACATAAAACAAATAACTATTTTTTTCCTGATGCTGGGTGCAAGGCACCATTGACACGCAAGAAAATTTTCATTTTTCCTACATGTCAATACACCAGTGGCTTGCTGCACCCTACCCCGGGGTCTAGGAAAGAAATTTCCATTTTTGCAACTTCTGATTGGTTTGGGGCAGTATCACTAATAATTTAATTATTATTTTCAATGTTTATGAACTCTCCTTAATTACTTTGAAGCATGTTGCAATTTAAGAGTTTACTTTTCCTTTTTGAGGGAGGTACATAGCCGTTGAAACTAAAATATATCACAAACTCCACCAAAACAGAAAGAGCTGCTCTTTCTCAAGATATACAAAAGTTTTTTCCCTCTATTGTGGGAAGGAAACCATGGCAGAAACCATTTTAGATCATAGAAACTATCTCTATTTTCAACAGACATTTCATTTCTTAGAAAATAACACAAAAATTCCCATGCAATTAACACTGCAAAACATGTAGTAACATATGGCTACATCTAACGATAACAAATACTATAAACCGCGAAGAAAAGGAAAAAAAATAAAAAAATAAAAAGAAAGAAAGAAAGCCAATAAACACATACCTTCTTAGGTCTTCCAACAGGCCTTGCGCCTCTCTTCTTAGGTCTTCCACCAACGCCAGCAACCTTAGGCGGCCCGCCAGCTCTCTTAGCCGGAACCATCACGGCACCACCAGGAGCAGCCAAGACAGTATCTTTCTTGGGGCGGCCTCTAGGCCTTGACACATTAACAACAGCACCAGCAGCAGCATAAGGAACAACAACAGACTTGGGCAATCTTTTAGGAAGCACTTTCTTAAGTCCATTAGCACCCACAGACTTAGGCTTCCTTGGTCTACCAGTACTCTTCGTCACTCCCAGTCCCCCACTCTTCGGGGGCCTCCCTCTTCTCTTCCCTCCGGCCGCCACAACAACTGCCGGTCCCACCGACTTCTTTGGGCGCCCTGGCCCCCTCTTAACTTCCATCTGCACCTGATTATTCGCACTGGCATTCAAATTGACATTGTTGATATTGTTATCAGCAGGAGGAGGTGGGGGAATTACAAACTGATTTAAAAAAGAATTAGCAGGAGCAACATTGGGCTGAGTTGTAAAAGAAAGGCCCACAGGAACCATAACGGGCTGAGAGGGAATGGGCTCGGGGTGGGAATTGGTCTTGGGCTTAGGAGGCCTGCCACGGCCCCTTTTAGGCCCAGGAGGAGAAGAAGCAGCAGAGACGGCATCAGGATGAGGTTGAGTGGTAGTAGTGGTATTGTTGTTGTTGTTGTCGATGGTATCATTGGTTGAATTAGATCTAGGAAGCTTGTAAGATTTCTTCACCATTTCAAGAAGACCAGTGTTCTTTAAGCGCTTCAGGTGGTGAGTCAACAACGCGGAGTGCGTCGGTGGTAACCCGGTGTAGGCTTTCTCTATGTACTTAGCTATCGCCCTCTTGCTCGAGCCGTCTGTTTCTTTCAACGCCGTTATCGCTGCGTAGATCATCTGCAAAAACAAATCAGAAATTAGGGATTTTACTTTGAAAAGGCAACAACTTTTTTTTATTTCTTCAACTTACATCGGCGTATGGTGGGTGGCTGGAACTGACTTGGGGAGTAGGGTTAGCTACATGAGCTATGTGGTTTTGAGATGGTTCGGTGATGATTTGAGCTATACTGATGGTTGGCGCGGTGTTTTGCACGGTGGCTGGGATAACGCCGGCCGCCGCAAATGGAGGGAAAGGCGGCAGGGGTTGTGGTGGGTCCATTATTAGAGAGAGAGTGTGTGAGAGAAAGAAGGGATTTTCTTTTTTTCTTATTTTTTCTTTCTAAGACACAAAAAAATTGGTTCTTCTAGAGAGAGAGAGAGTGAATAGGCTAAAATGCATAACTTTGAAAAAGCTAGAAAAAGATTAGGTAAAATGATATTGTGAATAAGAAAGAAGATTAAGGATAGGATAGTCTTTTCGCTTGAGCAATGGGTGGGGACCAATTTCTGTCCATTTCTATTCTTTATTAATTTCAGTCGGTATCGGTAGAGGGCAGTTCAGTTCTCCTTCCAACTTGGCATACTTTTATTGCAATTTTGAATTTTTTTAAAAAGATTCCCTCCGCCGTCTGCGGTGGCGCTTCTCGGAATAGGCCACCAAAAATATAGATCTGGGAATACAGAGTGGTGGCTTAATACCAGCAGGGGCCAATTTGACAAGTGAAAAAAAGGAAATCCAAATACTGTAATTTCCATGACGAAAGTGTTCATATAAAATAAATATAATTACAAAATAATAATAAAATAATATTATATATGTGCTCTAAATTAATTTGGTATAAAAAATGAGTATTTAATTTTGATTTCAAACGTGAACTGTATACAGTTGATTCAAGTAAAGAAAAGCATTTAATGGTCCTACTGCTTCGTTTTAATTTTTTTTATTTAAAGAGAAAAAATAATTATTTGATTGGTTAAGTTTCAGTACGTCTGATTGGATTGGATTGGTAGCTGCGGATAAGAATGATAAGACATGTGGCTTATCGGTATGCATTTTGCCGCACATCAGATCTAAACCCGACCCGTAATAGACAGAGGATCAATTTGAATTTTTAAAAATTATAGTATATCCCAAGTGACGTCATTAGATTTTAAATTTATTTGCTACATTATTCTTACTTTGAAAAGCAAAAACAAAAGGATATTTGCTTATTAAAATATAACAAATTAATAAGGAAATAAATAATTATGGCAATTCCATTGTCTTTATTCGTAAAAAAGATATCATGCAAGATCTTGAATTTAGGACTTTTAGATTGGAATCAGATACTAATGTTTACCACTCCATTGGCTTTTTGGTTTTTTTTTTTTGCCCCAAAGAAACTAAAAATAATAATAAGTTTTTTTTTTGGGTTATAATTTGTTAATGTGAGCTTAAAATAAAGAGGAGTCATAAATGGAAGAGAGACAGGGTTTTGAATTTTGAATTTTCAAATTTTTTATTTGCCGCTCTTTCGTTTCTTTAATTTTTTATTTTTTTTATGGATTTAGATTTCATTCTTCAACTATATTTTTTTATAAATAATTTTGTTTGATTAATTAGACCATTGATCCGTAAATCATATATCCTTTTACTAGCATAAGTTATATAAATTGAAAAAATATTCAACTCATAATTATTTAAATTATAAATAATTTTACTAGCATAAGTTAAACTATATATATATATAATGTGAAATTTCACTACATGCAATTTATATGGCAATTTCTTATCAAGACTAGATATAAGAAAAAAATTATTGACAAAAAAATAATAATTACTTTACATACATGACAAAACGTAATTAGTTTGATCAATTAACTTTTTTACGAAATTGGTTTAATTATTTTTTTATTTACTTTTTTTATAGTTATATATTTGAAAACGGGAGATGAAGAAAATTCAAATTCTAATTAATTAGAAATAATCAAACTTTCAATGTTTAAACTACGAGAGATTATGATTTTTCCATTTACATATACATCAAATTTTATTTAAACAATTTTTCATCTATAATCTTTTAAGTAGCGTTTGTTAAACTCAAAAATATCGAAATGCAAAAAAAATATATATATTCCAAATTTTTTTGACTTTTTTAAGCATTTGTTAAAAAAAAGAATCCACACATAGGGTTAAAATATGTATTTTTATATTTTTTCAGATAAAAAATAATTAAAATTTTGAAAAAAAAATTATTTTTAGTTCATACCAAAAATTTAACAAATAATTGAAAAAAAAATTCAAATTCTTTTCAATTTTATCTTTATTATTTCATATTTTTATTCGAAAAGTATTTTAATTTTATTTTAAAATTTGTTATCCGAATCCAAACACTACCTATCCATAATACTAATAAGCAATACATTTAGAAATAAAATTTTATCCCTCACATATTTTGCTTACAATCATGCCAATTTGTATTGAAAACTTTCTATCATCCGCTCATCACATAAAAATATGCTCAAGTTATAGGAAACGGTGTAAAAATATGCTTGCTTTTTTATCTATCAATCCTTTGATTTGGATTTTTTTACGAGTGAATCATTAATGTTTGATTAATTATTATAAAATTTTCTATTATGCAAATATAATAAATCATGTAAGTTGTAAAATTTATTTCAATTGCTTAAATTATTAAAAAATAAACATTATGAACGGACATAATGCCTAATAAATTTCAAAATAAAATACAAATATTATTTTATTTTTTTTGTAATTTTATTGTAACCGTTATCTTAAAAATTATCAATAAAAATCGGTTTGGTTAATTGCAAAAACAGATTCAGTCCCAAATTTATTTTGCAATTAACCGTAAAATTATTTTTTTTTGGCCTACTTCTAGTTTTAATGATACAATTTAATGCATTAAAGAAAGATATAATTTAATAATTTAAACATAATTAACTTCGGAGTATTGTGAAATCTGAATAGAGTTCCCTACGTGATGTAATTTTTTTATTAGTCTCCCCGACAATAGGGGAGAGTTATGGTATTGAATGAAGAGAGAGAATGAAATTTGTATTTGAATTTTCGTACAGATTTAAAATAAATCCATTAATATCATGTTTAAATAATTTTTACGGTGTTGTGCCGAATATAATTAATTATTTATATATTTAGCTAGCGTTTATTAAATCGATGTAGATAAAAAATTTTCAGATAAAGTTGGAATATCTTTGAGATCAAGATATGGAATAGTCAAGAAAAGACTGAAAATTATTTCGAAAATTTTTTTCAATCGTTTGTTAAATTTTTTGGGATGAATTAAAAATAATTTTTTTGTTATTTTTTATCTTGAAAGATCAAGATATTCATATCTTGATCTTATATCAAGATATGCATATCTTGAAATATCACGATATAGATAGTTAAAAAAAAATTTGTGAAACCTATTTTTTTAATAAACACTTAAAAAGATCGAAAAAGTTGAAATAATTTTATTTTCTTTCCCTTTTCATTCCGACCTTTTCAAGGTTAACAAACACTACCTTACAAAATAAATAAACTAATCATGAAGATAATAAACATAAATTAATATGAGTTTCATTAAAGTGTCACAATATTGTTAAAGTTCTGATGCCGTACTAATAGTTATAATTGATAATACCTTGACAAATAAATAAATTACAAAAATCCAAATAAATCGCAGCTCAAAGTTCAAGGTTCGTTTACGGAAAGGCTCAGCACACAACGAATGTACAATTAAAAGGCAATAGTGCGATGTCCAATCGCATTAGCGTGGCTAAAGGTCACCTCGGTACACTAACATGCTGCAAAATTCATACCTCCAACCTGCTCCATGTCACGTTGCCGTTTAAACCTCATAATGACCAACTATCTCAATATCGAAAACGAGGTCATCTAATCAGACGAGACCTTTTCCTGACTTGACATAGCTTACTGGTACATGCGACCCATCAAATCATCATTACCTATACGATAAATCATGCTCTACTCAGAATAGGTGGGCTATTCACAAATACTATTCAAAGACTATCCATGTTCCATAAATAACAGGTTCGGTTCATAAATTCTACACTGAATTTTCCCTAAGAATAACTTATTTTCTCCTCCACCATTTGCTAACTTAAGCATCGAAATGCTAACGTTCGGTACAACCAAGCAAACATCCATTTTTGCAAGGTTTGACTCTTTCGACTCACTAGAGCCTATCCGTCAAATTTTAACCATTCCCCTCTCTTATTCATTACTTAAACCTTTTCCCTACTATGATGAAAATAGATTTATCATTTGGTGTTCTCATTGAGAGTTAGTGGTTGAACGAAAATGTCTACCTTTCACAACCGTAGAAGGAGTGCAGATCTAGAGCCGTAAGGAGAAAGCCAGCAGATGAATGCTCATGAAAGTCTTTGAGAGTACATGGGAGTACGGATTCACAGTCACTATTAAGTATGCCATGAAAGTCTTCGAGATTAAATGAAAAACGGCTTGTGGTAAATGAAATTCGAAATTGAAAGAAAGTAAAAAATCGTTTGCCAGGATTAAAAGGAAGCAAGACATCACCTAGCAGGCATTGGAGACTTCCAAAACTAGCATATTGGAAAGAGCATTGGGAGGGACGAAATGGCTCCCCCTCTCTTTGTCTCCAAAATAATTTGAACATGGATCATCCCTCTCCTTATACCAAAGAAAAGCATTGACTTCGTAGTTTGAGTTCCAAGGATGGAGAGCCATCTTGAAAGGATCTTTCTCTGTAAAAGATAAAGCCGATCGAGAAAGCAGGCTTAATATTGAAGAAAGATGAAATCTCTAACGTTAATATTTAAGGAGGATAAAACGTCTGCCCTCCTTGATATCATGCATCAAGGAGTAAACCTTCACAATTCTCCTGTAAAACAAGATGTAGGAAGGACAAGAAGATGCCTTCGTTAGCGGCAATAACCCAAGATATGGATGTTGCACATGCCTTACCAGCTCCTTCTTATATAAAATAACAACAACAACAACAACAATAATAATAATAATAATAATAATAATAATAAATAAATAAATAAATAAACAAAAGGATGAGGATCAGAGCTGCAACCAAAAGAAAGAAGGAGGAAAAGTCCAGACAAGTAAGGACTCACCTCCCATTTTTCGAGCGGGTCAAAAGGTAAAAGAGGAGGAAATCGAATTAGAAAGAGAAGAACCAACTCTGAAGAATAACGAAATAGTACGTCCCAAGTCCAAAGGAAAACAAAATGTCTTTTCTTTGAGGCATTCCAAGGGTAAAGGTAGGGATACACCATAAGGTACCCCTTTCTTCTGTTCAAAGAAGAAAACATCAAAGGAGAAAAAGATTGAAAGGTCCCCTTGATCGATAAAAATGCTTGCCAACAGAAGGAGGAGGCTGCATTACCCCCAGCATAAAAAGGGGGTGGTTGAGAGATCCGATCAACATGATTAATCCCGGAGACAACCATGGAGCAGCCGTGTGGATAAAAGAAGGAAAGAAGCAAAGAAGGCACCCAGCAATAAAAGTGAAAAGGCCCTGAAATGCTTCCCTTTTAAAACCACACATCTTTTGTGGATGAAGACAACTGGAGGTAAGAAGGCAAAAAAATCAAGCCATACCTCCAGAAAGAAGCATATGCACTCCCTCAAATGATTGAAAAATATATGTTTATCCCAATCGAAAGACTATTAAAATATATGTTTATCCCGATCAAAAAATCGATGAGATACATGTCTATCCTGATCGAAAGATCGGTGAAATGTAAGTTGCCTAATAAAATTGGTCACCTTCATCTTGAAATCACTCAATCAATGTCATTCCGATCAAACGAAACCCAAAAAAAAACGACAAAACATGAGGTTTTAGAAAGAGAATACGAATCAAAACTACTGGCATAATCGAAGCAACAAACAAACACCAACTGAGATAAGTTTACTAAACGTCAAGAGATAAGTTCAAACGCCATCTTTTTTGTATATTTCAGTTTGTGGTAATACATTGTATACGCCATCTTTTTTATGATTATTGGTGTTAGAAATTTAAGGCATTAAAGGTATGGAAAATTAGGAATTTTGATAATTGGGAGAAAAATGAAATTTGGGAAATTTTTGAGCTAATTAGAATGAATTTTTATCTAATTTTAAGCATATAAATATTTTTGGTTGAGGAATTTAAGTTAAATTATGAATATATGTGTAGAGAAAGAGATTGAAGGGAGCAGTAAAGCAAAAGACAGTGAAGAAAATTGAGAAATTGGAGCTCTTGAGACTGAGAAATTAAAGAATTATTGACAAAAATAGATAAGTGTTCGAGCAAATTTATTTTTCCTAAATTTTTGCATCATGTTAATTATAAAATTTGACTAAAAATTATGTAATTGATAAATTTTTGATGTCAAAGGTAATTAATTCAAAGTTAAATGCTAGTTTTTAGATTTAATAGGAATTATGTATAGTAATTGTGAAATTGAGAACCAATGGGTAAGCTTTATATTTAAAATGAATTGAGTAAGACCTTGAAATAGTCAATATAATTAAAGAAAAAATTTATTGTATGTTAATTGCTGTCATAAAGCTATTTGATCTTTTAAATTTTTGAAGTGACGGTAAAAGTTTTGGTTAAGCATGCCATTGGAACTAGAGCAATGTCTATTTAAATGTTGAAATGATTATATTGCCATAATTGAGGTATACTCGATGTGAAAATTAGAGGTGAATATAAATAATTATCACATATGTACACTTTTAAGGATAAAATAAGTTAAATTAATGAGAATTAGAAATTTATTTCATTTAACCCTTAGTAAAATTAGACAGAAATTGAAGAAATTGGATAAAGTTGGCATGCCAATTAGCGACATTTAACAGTACTGCGCTTTGATTTGGACATCAGTTTGAATGGCTCCGCGAGCTCTTTCGTGGGTTTGATTAATTTGGAATTGTGGGTTGAATGGCTCCGCAAGCTCTGTCCACATAAGTATAAGTATAAATGTACGTATATAAATGTATGCATATATATGTGTGTATATATATATATAAATATATATTTTTAAATGTGTATATATATATATATATATATATATATATATATATATATATATATATATATATAGTAATATAATAATATAATAATAACTTTAAACATCAACATTGAGAAAATTGAGATTGATGGACCGCATGGTTCTGATGAACTCGGTTCTATGTTATTCTCGTTTATCCTGCTCGGTGCGGTTCCGCTAAAGTTTACTTGGGGCAAATACCAAGTTTAATTATTAACATTTTGTTTTAAAATGTATTAAAATTTTCTTTCAAATTGAAATGACTAACTAGATTTTCTTGAAAATATAATAATCAAAGTTTGATTTAAGGTAAGTAGTTGATTATGCTAATGTTATGAATTGCAATTACGTTTTATTTTATATTTTATTTTTCTTATATATATTGCGTGGTTGGAAAAATAGAATTGCTTGAACACCACTAAGCGATATACTTAGCTCATAATTTTCTTTCTACGCTTAGGTTGAAGAAATTTTTGAAGATTTTTGAAGATAAGTGGATCTGCATCAAAATTTTTGTCACATCAGAGAAGAAATTTTGAGGTGGATGCACCATAACTTTTTATGGTTATTTTAGCATATTTTGGCATGTTGTTAAAATTTGAACATGTAATATGATGTATATATTCCTGGACGTAGGTTTTGTAAATTAAAGTGAGAATGTCATTATGTCATAATTAAGTTTTGTATATATTTTTGTTTTGTTGGCTTATGAATGATTGGAGGAAGGGCAATAATTATGTGTTGGAGTTTGCATGGAGAATGGATGGTAGGATGAACTTAAATAGAAGTGTTTTGGATGATTTCTTTTCAGAGGATTTTCTTGAATTTTAGAGGAAATTCTGCCGAAATTTATATTAAATGAATAGTAATTTTGGAGTACAAGTATTTAACCTTCATTAAAGAAGCCTAAACACGAATGTGACATCCGGTATCCGAATCTTTAACTGATCGGATATAGAGTGTTACATTCTCTTGACAATTCTAGAGACAACTACGTGCCTTCATCCTATTGGTCCATTTGTGAGGCCATAGATAAATTGCTTCTTACTCCTTCATTCTTTTTAATTTCTCACATACTTCCCAAACATTTCTTCCTTTTTCATTTAAATCCCTCCATCATGTCTTTCTTATTATGCATGTGCATTATTAAAGTTAAATTACCATAATATCTTTGACTTTTAAGTTAATTCCCTCTAAATCCTTTCCCACTCCTCAAACACTTATCTTTTTTGTATCACCTTCCTAATGCACTATAAAGGTACTCAATTCCTTCTAGGATATACATTGGGATCTTATAAAAAGTGCGAAATGAGAAAAAGAAAATATCTATTTATAGAACATCCATAAAGCTTCAAAGACATTGATGAAATAGCCATGTGTCAAAATCGATTAGAACTAATCCAAGGATTGAAGCGCAAAAAGAGGAAAAACTACAAAAATACAAAAAGCAAAGTGACAGCCATTAATGGAACAAGAAAAGAAGCGACGGGCATTAATGGTGCAGAAATTAAAGCGATAGCCATTAGCAAATGCAAGAAAAATGACCGTCACGAAATAGCGCGTCTGAAGGTAAGTGAATGTCCAAACCCAACCAAACGAAAAAAATGAGACAAATTGACCAGATCGAAACTATGCTCTAATAAAGCAATTATAGGCAGTAAACGAGACAATAAGCCTGGCTATTACAAGCAAACAAGACAATGTGGCAACTGACATCACCATCAGATAATTTTGCCCTTTATCAAAGGCAATTAAGCTTAGCCCTTTTGTGGGTGCCCTAAAAGTGGCAGAAAAAAAAAAAAAGCAAACGAGGGAAAAAGAAGACAGAGAGTTCCATGCCTTAAAAGTAGCAGGGATAAGACTGCGAGATTAGGCCACATCTTTCCACCTTTATAAAGTCGAGCTCCATCACAATACCAATGAGGGTATTTTAGGAAAATAAAATCTTAAACCATGAGGGCTTTTTTTTTTTTTTGAATTTTTGAAACAACGAGTGCATTTTAGGAAAATAAAATCTAAAACCGCGAGGGCATTCTAGGAAAACGAACTCTAAAACCAGGGTTCTGGAGCACCATCGTCTCCCTATGAAATGACAATAACACATCACAATACCATACAACAGAAAATCATAAAAATAAAAGCACAATTGGTCCAAAAGTTTGGAATAAAACCATACAATGGAAAACCACCCTACAGACGGTGTAAAAAAAAAAAGACAATGTCACATTAAAACATGATGCAAATTTTCATATAAGCCCCAAATACGTAGATTTATGTACACAAATTATTTATATGAATATTCTATGTTAATACTTTTAATAATTGATGCAATCATTGCATAATTACTTCTTCACTATACATGATTATTATATGGAGAGAAATGTTAACTACTTTGCCTTGTGCAATTTTTTTTTCCCAATCTTTACATGAAAAATATATAAATAAATTGAAATATTTGATCTCGTAATACATTAAATAGATACATGTAATGCAATTTAAATGATACATAAAACGACGTTAACGACAATAATAATATTGATAATATAATCATGTTCTCCCACATCGATACACAAAATATGCACAATCCGTTATTTATTACTCTATATCTAAAGCAAAACAGAACAAAACAATTTGCAAAAAGGAAAAACAACTCGCTACAACCTTAGTTAGTCCATTAATAAGTAATGCCATTAAGTTTGCGTTAGAAATTCTAAACATAAAATTCAGTGGAATTATCTATGTTTTTTTTATTAATGCTTATATTTGGAGGATTGGAAGAATTTAAATTTTCTCTGAAGCTGAAAAATAGATAATTGAAAAGGCAACGGAATTCATGCAATATACTCTCTCCATTTTTTTTATTTGTCACTTTTAAGTAAAATCTAAATTCTATTTATCTGTCACTTTTAAACTTTTAATTTAATTTAATTTGCTTTTTTTTAATTTATTTTTTTCCAAATAAAGTTAGAATCAATCAGATTTGATAATTTAATTTTAATTACGTAATTTAATACTAAATTTAAATCTATTTATTATTTTTTAATTTTAGTAAAAATAACTTAATCATAACGAAAATAACAAAAATGACTAACAAAAAAGAATGAAAATAATATATAATATATACGTATAACTTATTCCGATTCTCTTTAAGATTTACATTTGAATTTTGGTGCACAAATCACAAAAATAATTATTACGTCTTAATATTATAAAAAATATCAGTAATGTACTATATTATCCTTTTATTAATTAACATATTAAAAATGATAATAAATATATAAATACATTTAAAATATAAAATAAAGATAAAATTGTACAAACATATAAATATATTTAGAAGATAAAATAAGAGTAAAATAGAAAAATTGTGAAAATATATTTGCATTTAGAATATAAGATAAGGATAAAATGAAAAAATTACATTAAATTCTTGTTTAAATTCTGAAAAGTGCATTAATTTTTTCCTTCAAATTTTAAAAAGTGATGTAATGAAAACTTTTTCCGAAAGGAGGGAGTAAAAAATTTAGATTATTTTAACTGGCAAAGCTCTCACTCATCCTTCAGTACTTTAAAAATCATTGATGAGATAATTGAATTATTAATTAATAGCGCAGGTTTTGTGAAGTCCACTAAGGCTGGGCGGCATGGGGACCATTACCAACCACGGCAGCCCATGAAAACATTTCCGTTGTTCAGTTCAGGGCCTAAAGGTTCTATTCCATTAATTTCATGGATTGAAGACTCAACAACCGCCAAAGCTTAAATAACAATAGAACCAGCAACCCTAGTGCCTGCTATAATCGCCAAGAACCAGCGAATGGACACCTAGGGAGCAAATTCGCCATCTTGTCTGCAATAGAATTTGCTTCCGCGAAAACGTGCTTGAAGAAGAGTAAAGTTAAAGTACTGATTTCTATTTAAAGGAGAGTAAAGTACCAAAATTATTGATTTTTGGTGGGGTTCATCGCATAGGGGTGAGAAGTATTATTGGATAGCTAAATCCGAATTATAGCAAAGAAAATGGGAGGGAGGCATCAGTATCAACGAAATAAATAAGTTTGAACATGCTAAACCAAAACTATTTACATCTAATTCCGTTTGGAAGCCATCCCTTTTTTGTCTCTTAAAATAAATGTAGATTTTGCTCTTTCTCTGGCCGAAAATATTGATAGTGTTGACCTTATTGTACTTTATCATCTTGATCAGCCTATTACTTAGAAGATTAAAGTATTTTTTTCTCCTCTCAATCCTGTTTTGTTGGAAGGAATGACATTTAGAGAAATTTTAATTTTGACAAAATCACATGCCGATATAATTTTTTATATTGAAACAGATTCCTTAAATTTGGTCCAAATTATTAAAATTTTGGTCGAAATTGATAAAAGCTAAATTTAACCGATATTTTATATTTTTTTATCTTTTTGTAATGTTACATATAAATATATTCCACTTGAATCCAATATGACTGTTCATTCATTATTTTGTTAATATATAATTCTCATATCTTATAAAAAAATGTACTGCATCTATCCACCACACAGGTTTAGGGTCTGAAAATTTATGCTTCATAATATTTCAATTTTTTCTTAAAATAATAATAATATTCCCGAGAGACCTTTGAATACTTGCTTTTTTCTTTTTGCACATACTACGCTATTCTCTTTTGTCTTCCTGCTTTCATCACCGTATCGCCAACAAGAATCCACTTATCTGAGCAATATCCATAATCATCATTAAAATCCCACATAGAATCAAACACATAATTGCCAAGGTCAATTCAATTCTAACATTCTATTCATCAAAAGAAAAAAGAAAGAAAAAAGAAAAGAAAAATGAGCAAATTCTTAATCAGACATACATGTAATTTCACTGAATTGAATCTCAAATAAATACCAAATTCAACCTATATATATATATATATATATATATATATATATATATATATATATATATATATATATATATATATATATATATATATATATATATCTTTAGTTGAATTTCCAATTAATCTCACAGCAATTTGGGTAGAGCTAAACAGAAAATCCGTTAATTGGCACGGGAGATTATTGGTCCCAGAAATTGTATTTGGTAATACCAGAATTATGGTCTGATGAGTGATGGAACAGACCTATCCATATGAATCAGTATTTATAATCTAAAGTTGCATTAAAAACAGAGACTGGCGCATAATATTAAATATATCATGTCCCCACCTTTTCCTCTTTTAAAGCTCACTTCAATTAAAGTTGACAGGACAGAATTGTCAATTGCAAATATGGTCCGCAGTTTGGAGCCAACATAAAAAGAGATCCCACCCCACCATATTCTACTCATTTGTCACATTGCTTCTCATACAAGCATTTTCTAAAAAGGCTCCACCAAAACTATACCTAAAGTAAATATAAATATAATAATACACTAGTTAGGAGCTCGTTGAAAAATCATTTTGCTAACCACCAGGCTAGCACAGGAGTTCAGCTCAATGACCAACACCCAACGCCCTGAAAAAAAAATGCGAAAGGGTTCGAATTTCTACTACCAAAAATAAAAAGGAAACTTGGGATAAATATTGAAATTGGTATAGAAATTAGATTGGTCACCAAAAATCCTAAATAGCAGTCACTCACGCTGTTCTTTTCATATAGAATTTGCCTAAAGTTTTATGCAGCGATACTTAATCTGTATGCAAAATAGCCCAACTCAGAAAAAGACAAGATACCGGTAACCGATATTATTGCCATATACAATCCACTACAAGCACCATCTTCTCCTCCCCTCTCTTTTCCCTGTGCGTATACAGAGAGTGGTAGAGAGAGCAACAAAGACAAAAACAATGGAGGAACAAGACTAGTTTACAGGCTGTAAAGGAAAAGAGAGAAAAAAAATTGGAAAATAGGCAGATGGTAAGGTCCCCCAACAAGCTAGACTACAGAAACTGCCATAAAATTCCAAGAATCAATAAACATATCCTATTTACCTCACATTACAGGCCTTCCTTCCAACCAATATCACAGCAGTCAAAAATTTGCTGTTGAAAATCAGACCAAGCACCGGTATAGAAGCCGCTTTAACCCAATTCCACTTTTAAACTGCATACCGCAACCTAGTATCTCTGTCTTGCTACATACATCCTCGTACACTTTTTGACCTCCAGAATTTTTTTTTTTTTTTACCCATTAACATTGTTTATGCAACTATTTTGGACCAAGTAAAATGCTAATAAATCCAAATCATTAATGTAAGAAACACATTCTACAAAAATGCCACTCAGAAGTCGGAAGAAGTTATCCTCACACAATGCAAAACTTCAAAAAAAGACGTTAAAAGATAAAATGAATATCAAAGAACATAAGTCGTTTTATCACTTGAAGATCTAGCCTCTAATAGTATAAGACATTTATTATCAGCTCTTGCTCAAGCAACATGGCGGACAAAAGGATAAGCCAAGAATGTTGCAGACTCCATAAAATGTAACAAATTTATAGTTATTGTTGTGGATGAGAATACTGTCAATAAGCAACGTGTGATAGAAAATAGCAAAACAATGTCAGCTCATCTCATAAAAATACCAAATCTTCTGATCACCAAGTGATTACCTTCCCAAGTAGGTTTTCTTTTCTTCATCTAAAATTTCATACATAATAAACTTCAACCATGACTAATCAAACATCTTACTTATATAAGAACTTATTATATCAACCGAATGATGAGAAAACTGCACCAGAAACGACAGACTAATATCTACGCAGATTTAGTTAAGCATGGATCAACAAAGTTTAAAATCCAATCACAACCTACAAAATAAAATATAAGAGCAGATTGATTACCATAAAACTCAAAAGCTTAAAACAGAAATTCTATTAAATAACTCAAAATGACCAGAAAATCCACAAAATCTACTACCTTCAGAGGAAGGTTACACATCATACCAGAAGCAACATCCGCTGGTAAACAGAGAAAGCAAGCAAGTTCCATTACCTTCTGCATCTTGTTCACCTACTTAACAGGAAGGCAAAGAAAACGCTAAACATATTGCACATAAAACCCCTTTTCCTCACAACATGCAATCAGTTCTTGCTGGCAACCGTCGGAAGAAATTGAGAGGCACTGAAGGTAGCCTGTGCCTAAACCTGGGATGTCTCAACACATAAAACCCAGTGAGAAGCGCCACAACTTGGAATGGAGTAACATACAGAACAATAGCAGCAACCAAACAGAAAATCACAAATAGAGCTGTGGCCCTTGGGTCTCTCCAGCTCAGCAAAGATTGAAATCTTTCCCCTTGAGTGGCTAAATCCCCAACAACAGTCTGAATCCTCCCAGCAATACTTCTCAACCGATCATATCTCATCCTTACTATATCAGACGGCCGTGAAGTTGGGAAAGTATCAAACTCTTCATCCATTTCATCAGGATGAGCAGACTCTGCATGTGACAGACGTGTGTCCATATGAGGAGGATGTCTTGGCCTCCATCTATAATACCAAACACCAATCAGGAAGAGATATAAGAAGATTGTGGGTAATATAAGCTCTGGGTAGAGCACTAGTATTATAAACAATATGTGAATCAGCACTGTAGTGATGGGGTTTTTCCAGTTGCAGATCTGATCAAACCACTTGCCAACTGCAATTAGCCCACCCAAAACCCCCATGATTCTGAAGAAGTTAGCTTTGCTTCTTCTCATGCTCCACATGTGAGACCCAACGTCTAGCATATACTCAACAACCTCCTTCCTTAATGGTGGCTCTGCACGGCTAAGCCTCATGGATACAATCTGAGTGGCCTGGTGCCTCAGACTATCAAGCTGGCTAACTGTAAGTGGATGAAGATAGTGCATCTTCGGCAGCAAAGGATGCGAGTACATGTGCATCATATTAAGCAAGGAGGAGCATGTGAAACGGACTGCCAAATGAATTTCTCCCATCTTCTTGACACCATTAGGATGCAGGACCAGAAGCGGATAAGAATGTGTGTAAACCCGATCAGTTTCAAGGGTGGAAAGACGGATTCTTACCTTCCCAATCCTTGCATCTTTTCCTGCACCAGACTTGTCCCCTCCATGCAAATGAGAGTTATCAAACACCCCAATGGTTATGACAGTACAAGGATCAAAAACCTCCCAAGTATATTGTTCATTCCATTTAGGTGTGAAGCTGTCAATAATGGTACGGGTACGAACCCACTTCTGGCCATACTTCGCCACGCAGTATGCATCAGTTGTTCCCCGACCATCCTTTGTCGTCTTCATGGGCATCAAGCCCTGTGCATTGAGAATACCTAATTCAAGTACCCCTATGCTCTGCTTCCACAGCTGTTTGGCCGTAGGGCGAAGATCACTACTGTAGTGAGTTGATTCATCCAGAACATGATAACCACCCTCCAGACAGATTCTCATGTGAATCCTGCTGGCAAACTTAGTTTCCTTCTTCTTTTCCCCATCTACAACAATATGTTTCTCCAGATTAAACCACCTGCTATTAACAGGCCGGTGATCAAGCCTCCTGTCCACATACTGCAAAGGGATCCCACATCTCCCCAATACTTCATCCTTGTTAGGCGCGACTCTATCCTCCACACTCAAGATCAAAGGCTCCTCAAATGGTTCTGCAGCCACAAACATAAGGTCCTCATTCCACATAGGATTAATACTTCTGCTAGGAGAAATTCTTGTTCTCAAGGCTTGATTTCCCAGTATAGCCTTCACAAAAACTTCCGGGTACCGACCTTTATCAGTTGGTTGCAAGTCTTGAGCTTCAATCACATTCACCCTCAAATACCACAGTTTTGGGGACAAATATACCTTTGATCGAATATTGGCAATACTATCCATTCCACTGACAGAAGCTGCATCAGAGTGCCAAGCTTCGGGAAAGGCTTCATCTGCCTGTGTACCCATCCATACTGCTAACATCAATTCCCCCTTCACTTTATCCCCTTTCCTATCCTCTAATCTATACCACTGCGGTGCCAATGGACTATCAGGTGGTACACGTTTTGGTATCTCGTTCAAATCAAACAAAACACGGCCCATGAAATCATCCTTCACAAAATCCTTATCCTTCACAGTTACCTCAAGCATTGACGCCTGAATTCTGTCCTTTGAGAATGCAAACACCTGGTTCCACTCAGGGTTCGATTTCTTCTCAAAATGCCGAGTAGTGCCCTTATAGTTTCCAAGCTTAACTTCCACGTAAGGGTCACAGCTACCTGTAACATCTTTCCCAGGCAAGTCCTTGGCCTTAACAACCCGGACATAGAGGTACTGCATCTGCTCAACCAGATCATACGTGGTAGTAAGCTTATCACCAGTGGCCTTTAACCCTCCAAGATGGGGCTTGGTTTCCTTCAATACAAATTCCTCTGGCGGAGGCCTCTGCATCTTGTAGGTCGTTCAAATGAGAGAGACAAATCCCAAAAATAAGAACTTCTCGAAGTTGAACAGTTGGGAGTGTTAATGATCCGGGACTCAAAAGGATTTCAAAAACCCTGAATGAAAGGAATGAGAAATTCCAATTTAGCCGTTATAAAAAAATTGAACGTCAAGCAACCTAAACTCTTGGGAAAACTGAAAAATAGGAAACTAATCCATACATTCAAAGAACTAACCTTAACGGATATAAAAGAGCGAGAAAGACGAGGGGAAATCAAAGTTTTAAAATGAGATAGTATTAAAAGTGAAAACCGACGCTACGAATTGTATGGAAAATATAAAGTTATCCCTAATATGTTCTTAGATCTCCAAAACAAAATAACTTACAAAATCAACCATCAAAAAAATCTTCAAACCCCTCAGATCTGAACGCTTGAGCTCTGAAAAGAGATTGAACAAACATCAAACATTAGTCTTTCAAAAAACAAAAGATCAGAAAACAGACATAGGCACAGAAAGAGTAAAAAGAACTTATTTTTTCGTTTGCTTGCCAATAAAATGCTGAAATGTATCTAGAAAAATTTAAAGCTATTTGTCAGAGCTGTTTTAATTTTGCTAGTAGCCAAAAGCTCGAATAATCGCCAACTTGATAAACCAACAGACCGTTCTCATCTCTAAAAACTCCATTTCTTTACCAACTTTCTCACCGACCAAACTAACACTATATAAAAGACACCCCCAAAGAGTTGAAATTTGATAAAGTTTCCGACTTAACATCCTTTTTCGATTTTCTCGAGAAACAAACAGAAAACCATAAAACCCAATACAGCCACATTACAGCATTAAAAGCAAAAAGAGAAGTGAAAACACAAGCATGAACAGAAACCGTTAAACAAAGAATGTAAATCCGTCACCTGAAAAAAAAGAGAGTAATAGGCAGCAAGAAGAAGAAGATGAAGAAGGAGAAGATGTACAGTAAAGATCCAAAACTGAGTTTTACAGAAACTACAGAAACCCTACTTCCATTTACACCAACCAAAGCACACTCTAGTAAAAATAAAAAAGAAGATAAGGAGGAGGAGAAGGAGAATACTAGAGAGAGAAAGCAGCAGTAGCTCTAATCTAGAGAGGAACAGAATAAAAAATATTAATAAATAAAAGAAATTTGAGAGAAAGAATGGTATGTCTGTGCTTTTGCTTTTTTTTATTTTTATTTTTAAAACTTTTTGGGTCTAATTAGGATCTGATGAATCTGAAAGAATTACTCGGAACCTTTCCCTCTCTCTCTCTCTCTTATTAGTATTATTTTTTAATTTTTCTCTCAGTTGCTTTTTTGTCGCTGCGTGTGTACAGTGGAGGAAAGTGGGGACCCTGGTCAAGCATGTGGGACGGAGGACCTTGGTTGTGTGTCGCACGTGCAACCGCCGCATAAGGCGTCGCTGGTGGAATTTTGAAGCAGTGATGGCGGCCTGAGTTTTATGTTTAAAAAGGTCATTGGATTCCCTATCGGCGCTTTTATAACATTTTCAGGTGGTGAAAATGATATTTCAGCATGTACGGATTTTCCTTTGAGGTTGTGTGTATATATACTAATTATTAATTAAGGGTATTGAGTTTGTTAAATTTATTAGGGAAAGAACTTAGTTCGTGTGTTGTTATATTATTACTTTTTTGTTTAAATGCTTTTTTTGTGTGAATTCTTGTTTGAGATTACCTTTTTTTATGCAAAGCTTAATCCTTGCATTGCTGGAATTAAGAATGCCATTTGGGTTTCAACTATTTTTTCTTTTTATTTTATTATAATTCCATAAATAATTCAACGGGTTAAATATCAACGTACTACGGTGCATTATATAATTCAAAAAATAACACGAAATAATGCTTATTGTTAAAAAAATTATAAAATAATTTGAAAAATAAATATTCATGAATGTAAGTATAGATGGTACAATTAATCCAAATCAAAAATTTAATCAAAATTTATACAAAAAAATGATACAAACGTAATTCAATTAAAATAAATATCCACCCGATCAATCCAAAATTAATTTATTATATTAGTCAATCTAACTCTACAGTCTCTACTTGGCGGCTGCCATTTCCTCTTTCGTTCTGTGCGTCTCTCTTGAGCCTCGGTTTTGTTTGCATTTTGCCATGCCTTAGCTTCTATCCGATTCTCCAGTAAGTTCCTCTTTTCATTACTCACTTTAATGCCACAACATTTTCTTTCTTCTATTTATTAATATGTGCAGTTTGTAAATTTTACTGCAATTATGTGAAAAAATACAACTCCTGCAGAGAAAGAAACAACATTTGCTCTTGCTGCGTTGATGGAGCTCCCCTTCCAGCATAAAGCAGCACTTGAATATGGCATTGTTGGGGTGGGATCTGCTAACGTTTTCTTGTGTGTAACATGTAAATTATTGCAATTGTTCTTTCTTAATTCAGTTTCTAGTTTTCTGAAAGCTAAGAACTACTCAAATCATAGATGAATTATCTAGGAAAAAAGATTTATGAATCATTTTTTTCGAGTTTACTTACATATATTTTAATTTTATATATATTTGTATGCTATGAAGGTAAGGATGAAAAAAATAAAAGATTTTTGGATTCATTAAATACAAATTTTATAATAATTTATATTAAATTTATATATCGATTTAAATTCATCAAATTTATTTAAATATTAATTTATTTATAATTTATATTTTTAATTTATTTATTATTTAATTTATTAATAATTTATTAATTAATAATTCAATTTAAATTCATTCATTTATCACCTCTAAATATAACGAATAAAAAAAAAAAAGCCTTTGAAATCTGAATGGCAGACATCATGTTATATACAAATAAGATCATCAAATATCTATGAGTACTTAATTTGACCTTACACATAAGAAGGTACTGTTGGAATTGGTACCACTTTATTAAAGATCCGTTTCTCAATATTTATGAAAATAACTTTTTTAATTAATAAAAATATATTCTAAAAAATTATATTTTTAAAAGTATATAATTATTTATTAAATAAATTTTAAAATAATTGATAAATTTAAAAATATTTTATCATCTGTTTGATAAATAATATAATTAAAAGTAATTTTTTATAATAAATATTTAAATTATTATTTTATAATTTTTTATTTGTTTTAACTAAAAAATAAATATTTTTTATTAATTAAATCATACGACAGTAATTATAAATGATTATAATTATTTTTTAATTATTTACAATCTAAAATTTTTTAACTTTAAAGAAAAATTAATTTTACAATTTAATATTTTTTAACTTGAAAGAAAAATTAAAAATATAAAATTTTAAATGTAAAAAAAATTAAGAGAAAGAAGAACACACAAAAAGAATCCTCCTCTTACTTTTTTTATATTAAAAATAAATTTTAAATTAGTTGCATTTAAAAGTTAAAATTTAAAATTTTTTGAAATTTTTCAATTTTTAACTTTTCTAATGAAAAATTTTTTCACTTTTCATAAAATTAATTTTTTAAAAATTAATATTTATTAAATATATATTTTTATCCCATAACTAACTTTTTTTTATCAAATAATTAATTTTTTATTCATCGAAAAGTAATACTCCCAAACACAGGGAAAAAAACAATTAAGGCCACAGGAGAAATTAATTAGCGAAATTTGAAAAAACTGAAAAAGCAAAACTTAATGGAGAAGTTGGATAAGTTCCAATTAGCAAATGCTTTGCTGTCCTCTGCCAAATATTTTCCAACGTAGGGAACCGAGCGCCCCTGGTTATTTTGACGTCTGTTCAATATCGTCATTGGCCAAAGAGGGCGTTTAAGTCATCTCGCAATAACTTTATGTGTAACGTGGCGTCCACTGGAGCTAAGGTTCATGGTAAGAACATGTGGACGCAAATTTCGGGAATAAAAATGCCGTACAAGGACAAAAGAACATGGTGATGATATAACAAGTGTCTTCCATGCTGGTTGGGTTTGAGATATTCCTTTGCCTGAATTAGTTGGATCCCAGCTAGAAGTACCACTCTGTATATTCATATCCAAACAAAAAGTTTTTCTTTCTTATAAATCTTATTACCTTCACTTCACTTGCCAATTTTATATCTATGTATATATAGTTTCTTTTTTTTTTTTAACAATAAGTTGGCAGATAAAACTATTCGTACAATTGTTCATAGCATTAGTATTTTTATTTACAGTAATGTTGTTAATTCATAATATAAGGTGCTACCGTTATTTAGAATTGGTATTTAAAAAAAATAACATTTAAATTTGGTAATTAGGAAGCGTTGGACGAATTTATTTCAAAGAAATCTATTTTGGATTTTGACTATTTTTCAAATATGTTGGAATGAGTAATTTTGAATTTAGACTTCATTATTCTTTGTTTGCTGTTTACGGATCGTATTAAAAAAAAAAAGTTCTGTCGGGATAATTAAAAAAAAATAAAATGTAAAATAATTTTTTATTGTAACTGAATAATTGAAACAAAATATAGCTTTTTGGGAGTGTAATCTTCTTTAGATCGTAGCTTGTTGAATGTTGACTAATCGGAATATTATCCTTAAAAAAATGAATATATGGAAAAGCGATTTGAAATTATATCTCACTTACTTTCTTTTTCTTATTCATTGAGTATAATGAATTCCATACTACTCCCTCCAATTTTTTTTATCAATTATTTTTATTATTTTTATTAAAATTAAAAAATAATAAATATATTTAAATTTAATATTAAATTACGTGATTAAAATTAAATTATTAAATTTAATTGATTTTAATTTTATTAAAAAAATAAATTAAAAAAATAAATTAAATTATATTAAAAATCTAAAAGTTACATATAAATAAAATTTAAATTTTAATAAAAAATAATAAATAAAAAAAATTGATGGAATAATAAAGTTCGTCATTTTTGTTTTCGTTTTCTCATGGCTGCCATCACATTTCTATCGGTTGGGAGCCAATTAAAAGAGTATTCATAGGGAAATTGGGAAATCCTGATTTTTCAAATTTCACTTTTTTTTCTTTATTTTTATCATCAAAAATTAAATGTGAGTATTAACCGATTAATAAATAAAAAAATTAATCAGTATATTAATATCAATTTTTTTAAATTACTAATTATTAATCGGTCCGTTATATTCGATTAATCAGTTAATCGATATTGATTTTTCGGTTTGATTAATCAATTTTTTTCGATTAACCATTAAAATTTATAACATAAAATTGTAAGAAAATAGATAAATTTCAATTCAATTTCAAACATACAAAGTAATTTAATATAAAAATTATGTATTAAACATAATTTACTAGTCAAAATTTATGTTCTATAAATTAATAGCTAATAGTATAAAATAGATTTGATATTTGTTGGAAATTAATATTCTTAATTATAAAACAAATAAAATTTTAAATAATATTAAATGTTTTAATATAAACTCTAAAATATAAGAAAATATAGTTAAATATTATTGAGTAAAATTTGAACATCAAAATATGATAAAAAATAATATATATATAAATTAATCGTATACTATATATAAATAATATTATATAATTAAAGAAAATTACATAATATAAATTTAGTTTAAAGTATTATAAATTTTTTATAAGAAAATATAAAAATAAAGGTATAAAAATAAAATATATATAATCGGTTAATCGGTACTTAAAAGTATAAACCGTAATCATTAATCGAAAATGTAAAAATTAAGAATCGTAATCAAATCAATTAACCGTAAAAATTGATTCGATTTCTGCTCGATTTGATGATTATCCATATTTTTTATTTTTTTTCTGACTCCTACCCAAAACAAAGACTCCACATAATGCAATACTCTTTCCATCGACAATAAAATGTGATGATTATGTTTTCAATTTGTTGCTCAAAAGCTCATTAAGTCATTATCATGTTGATTGGGTGATGGATACGCAATAGCTACTATCAATTCAAGATCCGACTTTGTTTGCAAATGTTCTTTGTTAAAATATTAAATGGCACGGAAATAATGGATATATCGAGTATAATCTCTTTCAACTCATCCAAAGTGAGTAAATTTTTAGAATTTTTTATATTAATTGAAAATGATAATCTACGTAACACAAATAGTCAGTTTAAATAATTGGTTGGCTTATTCCACTGCATGATAAAATAAAGTTTAATGTATGGACGTCTCATTTAGTATGCTTCGTCCAGTTCGATACTAAATATTATGATTTAAATTTTGAATTGATAATAGAAAAATTATAATATCGGTTATTTATTTTGTTAATTTAAAAATTTATAAGTATTACAGTATTGACTTTATTTCATAACCTGTTAATAGTGTATGATTGTGATTGTTAAAGTTGGAAGTGGAATATAGTTTTAAGAAAGGGATTGAGAATGTGAAGAATATCTTGATTATGACAACTTCATGGGAGCCTTACTTCAAAATTTGAACGTGTGCTTACAGTCGTAGAGGAAGATTCTTCTCTTTAATTATTTTTGTACTTCTTTCATCATATTTTAAAAAATATTTTTTTTATTTTAATTTATCATATTTCAAATATTTTATTTTTAAATTTAAGAAATATATTTATATATATATTTTTATTTATTATACAATTTATTAAATATTTATTTTTCTTATTACTCTCTATTTTTAACTAAAATTAAATAAAATTTTTAAAAATATAAAATAATATTTTTTTCAATTACTATAATTTTTTTATGAAATTAAGATATTTTAATAATTTTTTTAATTTTCATGAAAAATAAAAAAATTATTTGTTAAAATGGAACGGATGGAGTACTTTGGTAATTCGGCCTCGTGGCTTAGAGTTAAGGTAATTTCCTATTTTCATAAGCAAAATAATTGTCATTTTTTATATTTCATTAGGATTAAAAAATCATTAATTATATTACTTCATCCGTCTTATTATAAACGATTATTTTCACTATTTTATTTTATCTCACTTTAAATATAATTTTCGAAATTTTATATGTATGTTTACATATATACTCTTACACACTTTATTAAATATTTCTTTTTGTTATCACTTTTCACTTTTAACTAAAATTAAATAAAAATTTTGAAAATATAAAATATTATTTTTATTAATTACTATAATTTTTTTTTATAAAATTAAAGTATTTTAATTGTTTTTTTTATTTTTTATAAAAAATTATATTTTAAAATAAAATAGAGTGAGTATTATTTAATTATTTTGCAGCTGATAAAATAGATATTTTAACATTTATCCCGTTATCAGTGTACATAATTGAAATAGAGGGTCCGAATATACTTTTTTTCTTCAACAAACACTTAATTATGAATAAAATTAATTAGCAAAGTAGATATTGGATTTTTTTTTTAGGCGTTAATTTCCACTCTACCAAACAAAAACATAAAGAAATCTGTCTACCCAAACTCAACGAACCTTTTCGACAGAAATTTATTGCTTCAATTTTGGAAATTAAAGAATAATTACACGGACAAATGTGGGGGTGAGCAAAAACCGAACCAAACCGATCATTTTTTTAATTTAGTTTGATTTTTTGTTTTTTGGTTTTTAATTTTAAGAACTTTCGGTTTTTGGTTTGATTTTTAAAGGAAAAAACCGTATAAAAATCGAATCAAACCGAATTTTATGTAATTATATAATTTTTTTGATATTTTTATTGAATAATTATCTTATACATGTAAATTATTTTATTTTTAGTTGTAAATTATATGAGTACATTTATCAATTATTAATATCTATTTTTTAGGTGATAATTTAAAATTTTGAAGATTAAATTGAAAATCGATTAAATAAAAAATTTATTTAATGATTTTATTGTATTATTTATTATATATTTTGGGATTATTTCTTTAAATTGAACTTTTATTTGTACAATTTAGATGTTTTTACTTTAGTGTATTATGATTTATAATTTTTTTATAACTTTTAGACATAATATTTTTTATTTTTTTAAATAATTTTAAATTTCATTTTTGCGGTTAACCGAATCAAATCGATCAAAAATTTCGATTCGATTATTAAAAAATTTTGGTTCGATTGATAAAAATAATAAAATTTTGATTTTTGATTCGGTTATTAAACCAAACCGACCGTTGTTCTTCCCTAGATAAATGTCACATATTATCGGGTTCAAGAACAGCAATCGATGGGGCCAGCAATGGGGAATTGTAATAAGTTGGTTGGTGGGTTCGACCAGAAATCAAACCGTGTAGCTTCTGGTAGCTTACCTTAGTTTATATTTATTTGCCCTCAAAATCTCCTTTCGCTTTCCAAAAAACTCCAAATACTGTTGAAAAATCCCTTTCATGCATCCACCAGACGACATTATCGTCGGTGACTTTCTCCAGAAAATTGACTTTATTAATTTTTCCTTTATTCTTTGTTTGAAATTTTTGTTTATATTGGGTTTTATTTATTTTTAAATCTTTTTTTTATCGAAATATTCATTTTATATAGTGGATTTGTTTACTCCGAATAAATTTTTTAAGCGACAATGCTTTTGAATTATGTCGTTTAGAACAGTTGAAACACCAAAAATTAAAAAAAAAATCATTATGTTATTTTTTTTCTTTAGTTTTTAAACTTCGAAATTTCAATTATACCTATATTGACAATTTCAATATGAAACTTATTTATTGAATTTAATAATTGCAACTTTTATAATTCTGAACCTCATTTTATAATTCTACCCGATATAAATTTGAATTTATAGATGATGCACTGATTAGAATGATTATATGGATTTGAGGGACATATTTAACATTATCCAGAAAAAAAAATAAAAATTTTGTATTTTTATATATTTATATTTAGAAGTCTTTCTGTGAATGCATATGTGTGTGTCCATATAATACAACTAATTTTAGTTAGATATCTCGTTTAGGTCTTAAAGTCCATATAAGACTAAATTTAATGTTGAAATTTGAATCTACCCAGTAAAAATAAAAAGGCGCTATCAGATCACATCCGCCCAAAGCTCCTCTAAGCCACGATTATATAACCTTTTGCCAATCTTTTTCATTTATAAGTTTTATAATCAATTTTATATGAACACGATGTGAGCTGCTATTTCTTTTTCCTTTTTTGTTTTCTTGAGCAACAATAATAAACACTATTTCAACGAGTGTTGATTTGGCAAGTTGTACATTGGATACACATTGCATATATATATATATATATATATATATATATATTTCATTAGATCATTCATACTTATGCATGTATGCTATAAGTTTATTCTAATCATATTTCATGCGACAATAAAGTATACCATAAAATGTGTATATATCTAAAATATCTGATCGCATGCATACGTGGCGAGAACTATGTTGGCTCAAGCCTCATATTATATTTTGATGATAAGCAAAACAAATCTAAAGTTTTGGACTTTATAAAGTTATATATGCAGATCTATAAAGAAATAAGATGCTTCGTACTCTATTAAAATCAGATCAAGACTGAATCGTGCTCTATTTAGTTAAGAACATAATCAAATCTATGTGATTTAATTTTATCCGAAGATCGTGATCTTTCAAGAAATTTGTTGTACAATCATTTTTGAGTATTCACACACTCACATTTATATATTCATCATTATTTTAAAGTGATCTTTTTTCTTAAATAAAAAATCGATTTAAGATATTTAAAAGGATAAGGAAAGAAAAATATTTTCAATTATTAAATGATTTTTTTAAGCAATATATTTTCTGGAAAAAGATTCATGGTCGTTTACTTGAAATTAAGGAAAGCTTGAAATTAGTCTTCTATCAAGAAACGTTTTTAAAATTATTTTCACATCTAACAACTACGGTATTTTTCCTATTTATATTGTTGTTTTCAAAGTGAACAATATGAGTGAAACACTTTAGTTTTGAACATCAGTTTGCTGTAAGTTTCACTTCATCATGGACATTATTCACATATCCTCAAAATAATTATAGTTTATACTTATAATTATTTTATAGTGAGATTTATCTATCATTTGAGATAATTTGGTTTAGGTTGCTAGAGCCTGGAAAAAAAAAAAAAAGCTAGCAAGTATTTAGGTTATTTTACTTGAAAAAAATAACTAAGTGTTTGATCATTTTACTTGGAAAAAATGATTAAGGGTTTTTGAGTTTTTCACTTGGGAGAAAAATTTGGATAGCTATCATTGTAATAGGCTTTTGATTCTTGCCCGAAAAGAGAATCGCCCAGAAGAAAAGAATTCTTAAGACGAATTATCTTGAGGAGAGGATGTAGGCTCATGCCGAACCTCTATAAATCGTCGTGTCCATCTATCTTTCTCTCTCTTTTTTATTTTTGTGCCTTATAGTTTATATTATGTTTATTGTTTAAGCTAATTTTTGTTGCATATCAAAACATAATTTTGTGAAATAAAAAATTACATCAAGTATGCATTAATTGGTCATTAAAATTCAGATATAAAATTTTGATCATGTTAATTTGGTTGACTTAGAATATATTGAAATGTTTTTATCTTCACAACTCAATATATATATGCTTAATTTATTTTGTCCTTCCAACATGAAAATACTTTATATACTCTATTCACCCCCTCTAGAGTATATTTGGGACTCACAATTGGTATTAGAGCATGTCTATTTTTCTATTTCAGGTTTAACCACCCAGAGAGATCTAAAAGATGGATGGAACAAACACAACCTTTGTTGAAGGACAATCATCAACTCATCCTCCAATATTTTATGGTCATATTTTTTCATTTTGAAAAGCTCGGATGAGACACTTTATCCAAACGCAAGACATAGAGAGCTGGAAGATGGTAGTAAAAGGGTACACACCTTCAACTAAGACAGAAGATGGAAAGCAAGTTCCTAACAATGAAAATGAGTACAATGATACAGATATTTTAAACATCCAAAGAAATTATAAAGCTATGAGTTTGTTATATTGCTCTTTGGATTCAAATAAATTTAACAGAATTTCAGCTTGTAATATAGCTAAGAAAATTTAGGATAAATTTATGGCAACCTATGGAGGAACACCTCAAGTCAAAGACTCACGGTTACATGTTTTAATGTGTGATTATGAATCTTTCAAAATGAAACATGATGAAACCATTTTTGAAATAAATGACAGGTTTGTCAAGATAACTAGCTCCACGAAGAAGCAAATCATGAAACTGATTAGATCCTTGAACCCTAATTGATAAGAAAAGTTGTTGTTTTTCTTCACAAAGATTTATGCAACTTATCTTATGATGATCTTATTGGTTCATTATTATCTTATGAGCTTGTGATGCAAAGTCAAGATAACAAAAAGAGAGTTGTTTTAGCTGCTGATTTTGGAGAAAATTCTTCAGATGAAGGACTAGCTATGATCACAAGGAAATTTAGGAAATTTTATAAAAAAGGATATAAAACATGGCAAATTTTCTAGAAAGGTACGCAAACCCAAAGCTAAAAATTCTCAAACTAACTATGGTGATATGACTTTTTATAATTACAACAAAGTTAAACATATCAAGTTAAGATGTCCTATCTTGAAAAAGAAGGATAAGAAATTTAAGAAGAAAGCAATGGCGAAAACCTGGAGCAATAGTGATGATTCAAGAGGAAAATCTGAATCTAAATCAAGCTCAAATGAAGCTAGATTGATGGCAATTTCGGATTATGAGACTGAAAAAATTTATGGATTAATCGTATACTATATATAAATATTATTATATAATTAAAGAAAATTGCATAATATAAATTTAGTTTAAAGTATTATAAATATTTTATAAGAAAATATAAAAAATAAAGGTATAAAAATAAAATATATTTTAAATATATTTTAAAAAGAAATAAAAAATTGAAGATATATATATATATATATATATATATATATATATATATATATATATATATATATATATATATATATAATCGGTACTTAAAAGTATAAACCGTAATCATTAATCGAAAATGTAAAAATTAAGAACCGTAATTAAATCGATTAACCGTAAAAATCGATTCGATTTCTGCTCGGTTTGACGATTATCCATATTTTTTATTTTTTTTCTGACTCCTACCCAAAACAAAGACTTCACATAATGCAATACTCTTTCCATCGACAATTAAATGTGATGATTATGTTTTCAATTTGTTGCTCAAAAGCTCATTAAGTCATTATCATGTTGATAGGGTGATGGATACGCAATAGCTACTATCAATTAAAGATCCGACTTTGTTTGCAAATGTTCTTTGTTAAAATATTAAATGGCACGGAAATAATGGATATATCGAGTACAATCTCTTTCAACTCATCCAAAGTGAGTAAATTTTTAGAATTTTTTATATTAATTGAAAATGATAATCTACGTAACATAAATAGTCAGTTTAAATAATTGGTTGACTTATTCCATTGCATGATAAAATAAAGTTTAATGTATGGATGTCTCATTTAGTATGCTTCGTTCAGTTCGATACTAAATATTATGATTTGAATTTTGAACTGATAATAGAAAAATTATAATATCCGTTATTTATTTAGTTAATTTAAAAATTTAAAAGTATTACAGTATTGACTTTATTTAGTAACCTGTTAACAGTGTATGATTGTGATTGTTAGAGTTGGAAGTGGAACATAGTTTTAAGAAAGGGATTGAGAATGTGAAGAATATCTTGATTATGACAACTTCATGGGAGCCTTGCTTCAAAATTTGAACGTGTGCTTACAGTCGTAGAGGAAGATTCTTCTCTTTAATTATTTTTGTACTTCTTCCATCATATTTTAAAAGATAATTTTTTTATTTTAATTTATCATATTTTAAATATTTTATTTTTAAATTTAAAAAATATATTTATATGTATATTTTTATTTATTATACAATTTATTAAATATTTATTTTTCTTATTACTCTCTATTTTTAACTAAAATTAAATAAAATTTTTAAAAATATAAAATTATATTTTTGTCAATTACTATAATTTTTTTATTAAATTGAGATATTTTAATATTTTTTTTAATTTTCATGAAAAATAAAAAAATTACTTGTTAAAATGGGACGGATGGAGTACTTTGGTGATTCAGCCTCGTGGCTTAGAGTTAAGGCAATTTCCTATTTTCATAAGCAAAATAATTGTCATTTTTTATATTTCATTAGGATTAAAAAAATCATTAATTATATTATTTCATCTATCTTATTATAAACAATTATTTTCACTATTTTATTTTATCTTACTTTAAATATAATTTTCGAGATTTTATATGTATGTTTACATATATACTCTTGTACACTTTATTAAATGTTTTTTTTTTGTTATCACTTTTTATTTTTAACTAAAATTAAATAAAAATTTTAAAATTATAAAATATTATTTTTATTAATTACTATAATTTTTTTATAAAACTAAAGTATTTTAATTATTTTTTTATTTTTTATAAAAAATTATATTTTAAAATAAAATAGAGTGGGTATTATTTAATTATTTTGCCGCTGATAAAATAGATATTTTAACATTTATCCCGTTATCAGTGTACATAATTGAAATAGAGGGTCCAAATATACTTTTTTTTCTTCAACAAACACTTAATTATGAATAAAATTAATTAGCAAAGTAGATATTGGATTTTTTTTTTAGGCGTTAATTTCCACTCTACCAGACAAAAACATAAAGAAATCTGTCTACCCAAACTCAACGAACCTTTTCGACAGAAATTTATTGCTTCAATTTTGGAAATTAAAGAATAATTACACGGACAAATGTGGGGGTGAGCAAAAACCGAACTAAATCGAAAAATTGAACCAAATCGATCATTTTTTTAATTTGATTTGGTTTTTTATTTTTTGGTTCAGTTTTTGGTTTCCAATTTTAAGAATTTTCGGTTTTTGGTTTGATTTTTGAAGGAAAAAACCGTATAAAAATCGAACCGAACCGAATTTTATATAATTATATATTTTTTTTGATATTTTTATTGAATAATTATTTTATACATGTAAATTATTTTATTTTTAGTTGTAAATTATATGAGTACATTTATCAATTATTAATATCTATTTTTTAGGTGATAATTTAGAATTTTAACGATTAAATTGAAAATCGATTAAATAAAAAAAATTATTTAATAGTTTTATTGTATTATTTATTATATATTTTGGAATTATTTCTTTAAATTGAACTTTTATTTATACAATTTAGATGTTTTTACTTTAGTATATTATGATTTATATTTTTTTATAACTTTTAGACACAATATTTTTTATTTTTTTAAATAATTTTAAATTTAATTTTTGCGGTTAACCGAATTAAACTGATCAAAAATTTTGATTCGGTTATTCTAAAACTTTGGTTCGGTTGATAAAAATAATAAAATTTTGATTTTCGATTATTTTGGTTCGGTTATTGAACCAAATCGACCGTTGCTCTTCTCTAGACAAATGTCACATATTATCGGGTTAAAGAACAGCAATCGATGGGGCCAGCAATAAGGAATTGTAATAAGTTGGTTGGTGGGTTCGACCAGAAATCAAACCGTGTTGCTTCTGGTAGCTTACCTTAGTTTATATTTATTTGCCCTCAAAATCTCCTTTCGCTTTCCAAAAAAACTCCAAATACTATTGAAAAATCCCTTTCATGCATCCACCAGACGACATTATCGTCGGTGACTTTCTCCAGAAAATTGACTTTATTAATTTTTATTTATTCTTTGTTTGAAATTCTTGTTTATATTGGGTTTTATTCATTTTTAAATCTTTTTTTTATCAAAATATTCATTTTATATAGTGGATTTGTTTACTCCGAATAAATTTTTTAAGCGACAATGCTTTTGAATTATGTCATTTAGAACAGTTGAAACACCAAAAATAAAAAAAAAAATATCATTATGTTATTTTTTTTCTTTAGTTTTTAAACTTCGAAATTTCAATTATACCTATATTGACAATTTCAATATGAAACTTATTTATTGAATTTAATAATTGCAACTTTTATAATTCTGAACCTCATTTTATAATTCTACCCGATATAAATTTGAATTTATAGATGATTAGAATGATTATATGGATTTGAGGGACACATTTAACATTATCCAGAAGAAAAAATAAAAATTTTCTATTTTTATATATTTATATTTAGAAGTCTTTCTGTGAATGCATATGTGTGTGTTCATATAATATAACTAATTTTAGTTAAATATCTCGTTTAGGTCTTAAAGTCCATATAAGACTAAATTTAATGTTGAAATTTGAATCTACCCAGTAAAAATAAAAAGGCGCTATCAGATCACATCCGCCCAAAGCTCCTCTATGCCACGATTATATAACCTTTTGCCAATCTTTTTCATTTATAAGTTTTATAATCAATTTTATATTTATAAAGTAATTATTAGTCTTTCTACACCACAGTGTGTGTGTGTATATATATATAATTTACTCCAACATATGAACACGATGTGAGCTGCTATTTCTTTTTCCTTTTTTGTTTTCTTGAGCAACAATAATAAACACTATTTCAACGAGTGTTGAGTTGGCAAGTTGTACATTGGATACACAGTGCATATATATATATTTCATTAGATCATTCATACTTATGCATGTATGCTATAAGTTTATTCTAATCATATTTCACGCGACAATAAAGTATACCATAAAATGTGTATATATCTAAAATATCTGATCGCATGCATACGTTGCGAGAACTATGTTGGCTCAAGCCTCATATTATATTTTGATGATAAGCAAAACAAATCTAAAGTTTTGGACTTTTTAAAGTTATATATACAGATCTATAAAGAAATAAGATGCTTCGTACTCTATTAAAATCAGATCAAGACTGAATCATGCTCTATTTAGTTAAGAACATAATCAGACCTATGTGATTTAATTTTATTCGAAGATCGTGATCTTTCAAGAAATTTGTTGTACAATCATTTCTGAGTATTCACACACTCACATTCATATATTCATCATTATTTTAAAGTGATCTCTTTCCTTAAATAAAAAATCGATTTAAGATATTTAAAAGGATAAGGAAAGAAAAATATTTTCAATTATCAAATGATTTTTTTAAGGCAATATATTTTCTGGAAAAAGATTCATGGTCGTTTACTTGAAATTAAGGAAAGCTTGAAATTAGTCTTCTATCAAGAAACGTTTTTAAAATTATTTTCACATCTAACAGCTACGGTATTTTTCCTATTTATATTGTTGTTTTCAAAGTGAACAATATGAGTGAAACACTTTAATTTTGAACATCAGTTTGCTGTAAATTTCACTTCATCATGGACATTATTCACATACCCTCAAAATGATTATAGTTTATACTTGTAATTATTTTATAGTGAGATTTATCTATTATTTGAGATAATTTGGTTTAGGTTGCTAGAGCCTGGAAAAAAAAAAAAGCTAGCAAGTATTTAGATTATTTTACTTGGAAAAAATAACTAAGTGTTTGATCATTTTACTTGGAAAAAATGATTAAGGGTTTTTGAGTTTTTCACTTGGGAGAAAAAATTTGGATAGCTATCATTGTAATAGGCTTTTGATTCTTGCCTGAAAAGAGAATCGCCCAAAAGAAAAAAATCCTTAAGACGAATTGTCTTGAAGAGAGGATGTAGGCTCATGCCGAATCTCTATAAATCGTCGTGTCCATCTATCTTTCTCTCTCTTTTTATTTTTGTGCCTTATAGTTTATATTATGTTCATTGTTTAAGTTAATTTTTGTTGCATATCAAAACATAATTTTGTGAAATAAAAAATTACATCAAGTATGTATTAATTGGTCATTAAAATTCATATATAAAATTTTGATCATGTTAATTTGGTTGACTTAGAATATATTGAAATGTTTTTATCTTCACAACTCAATATATATATGCTTAATTTATTTTGTCCTTCCAACATGAAAATACTTTATATACTCTATTTACCCCCTCTAAAGTATATTTGGGACTCACAATTGATATTAGAGCATGTCTATTTTTCTATTTCAGGTTTAACCACCCAGAGAGATCTAAAAGATGGATGGAACAAACACGACCTTTGCTGAAGGACAATCATCAACTCGTCCTCCAATATTTTATGGTCATATTTTTTAATTTTGAAAAGCTCGGATGAGACACTTTATCCAAACGCAAGACATAGAGAGCTGGAAGATGGTAGTAAAAAGGTACACACCTTCAACTAAGACAGAAGATGGAAAGCAAGTTCCTAACAATGAAAATGAGTACAATGATACATATATTTTAAACATCCAAATAAATTATAAAGCTATGAGTTCGTTATATTGCTCTTTGGATTCAAATAAATTTAACAGAATTTCAGCTAGTAATATAGCTAAGAAAATTTAGGATAAATTTATGGCAACCTATGAAGGAACACCTCAAGTTAAAGACTCACGGTTACATGTTTTAATGTGTGATTATGAATCTTTCAAAATGAAACATGATGAAACCATTTCTGAAATGAATGACAGGTTTGTCAAGATAACTAGCTCCACGAAGGAGCAAATCATGAAACTGATTAGATCCTTGAACTCTAATTGAAAAGAAAAGTTGTTGTTTTGCTTCACAAAGATTTATGCAACTTATCTTATGATGATCTTATTGATTCATTATTATCTTATGAGCTTGTGATGCAAAGTCAAGATAACAAAAAGGGAGTTGTTTTAGCTGCTGATTCTGGAGAAAATTCTTCAGATGAAGGACTAGCTATGATCACAAGGAAATTTAGGAAATTTTATAAAAAGGAAATAAAACATGGCAAATTTTCTAGAAAGGTACGCAAACCCAAAGCTAAAAATTCTCAAACTAACTATGGTGATATGACTTTTTATAATTGCAACAAAGTTGAACATATCAAGTTAAGATGTCCTATCGTAAAAAAGAAGGATAAGAAATTCAAGAAGAAAGCAATGGCGAAAACCTGGAGCAATAGTGATGATTCACGAGGAAAATCTGAATCTGAATCAAGCTCAAATGAAGCTAGACTGTGGCAATTTTGGATGATGAGACTGAAAAAATTTATGAATTAATTAACCTAGATGAAATTCAATCTGATAAAGATAAACATGAAGTACGTGATTCTGATCTTAATAATCTTGAAAAGCTAAAAAAGATTTTTGATGAGTTGTGCTTGAAATATGAAAAATTGATGAAACAGAATAATGAAATTTTAGATATTTATCATGGGCTTGAATAAGATCACTTGAGTTTACAAAAATCTGAAAAAGAATGTTGAAAATTATTGCTTTATTCTCATGGGAAATGAAAAAACTATGTTGAATTGATTGTGGCAACTTATGAAAGAACAACTCAAGTCAAAGATTCACGGTTACATATTTTAATGTGTGATGATAAATCTTTTAAAATGAAACCATTTTCGAAATGAGTGATAGATTTGTCAATATAACTAGCTCTATGAAGGGACTTGGGAAAATTGTGAGCGAGGAGGAGCAAATCAATAAACCGATTAGATCATTGAACTCTAATTGAAAAGAAAAGTTATTATTTTGCCTAATAAGGATTTACGCAACTTCTCTTATTGTAATGACTATACTAGATAATCCTGATTACTGTTACTAATTACATTCATTAATCCCATTAATCCTATGACTTGTCTGTTAATGATGCATATATGAGCATACATACATACATTCATACTATCATATGTTATTGATTATTCTTTACATAACTTTATAATTACATGCCTTTACATACAAATATTTGGATGTAACCAAAAGAGATGCAAAATCAATCTCATACATCAAAATTCTACTTCTAATTGGCTTTGTCCCTGAATAAAGTTTCTACCCTACGAACCTACACGGATAAACACCTGTGCTAAGCTAAAAAACTTAGTGGGGAACAACTAATAACATACAGATAATTACTTGCAATAGTTATCAACAAGCATACAACAACAATAATATACAATGTATTATCTGGATTAATAAAGATATAACTGTATCCTTTAATCAGAACAGTAACAGATTTCATACTGTATATGCATATCATTATTTGCATAAATGGCCTACGTACAATCCTGTGGGTGTGGATAACGGATGCAATGGATACCCGAAGGTATCAAAACAGAAGGATACCCGAAGGTATCTAAACAGAAGTCTCATATAGAGACAAACAGAAGACTCATGAGAGTCAAACAGAAGCAGCTGCGACGGAAACCCTATAGGCATGCCTATCTATCCACAACCAAGTCTCTAAGTGCAGGCATAACATATCATATTTCATATATCATGAAATTTCATCACTCTAATTCAATATAGCATTAACAAATGCCAATCATTATAATATTATGCATTCTCATCTTCATAGCATAATTAAGAATCATATACTGTAATTTCTTTGAAATAAATTCATGTATGTTTCTATTTTGAGTAATAGAAACTCACCTTTCAATTAACAAGCAAGCCTTGCATTTATGGATATTCATTTTGCTATATGACTATAATTTTGGATGATTTATAAGCTTAGAAAGGGCTTAGACAAGTCTGTACCTCAAAAGAAATTAAAGAAAATACAGTTTTCAAAATACAGGGGAGGGTCACGGCTACTAACAATTTCTGGTAACCGTGAGCCCAGACTTGTACTAAGGGTCACGGTTACTATCATATTCCTAGTAACCGTGAGATATAATGCTCTTTGATTCTGGACAAAACAACGAACTACCTCACGGTTACCAACAATTTCGTAATAATCGTGAAGTAGGATGATGAACTCGGGTCACGGTTACTATGAATTCCTTAGTAACCGTGAGATAGCATGGGTTTTGTTTCTGGACCAAAAGTTCATTTCCTCATAGTTACTAAGCCTAGGGTAGTAACCGTAAAGAAATGCTACGAGACTGGGTCACGGTTACTATAAAATCTTGGTAACCGTGATCCAAAAAATACTTTTGGTCTGGATTGAAAATTTAGGCACCTCACGGTTACTATGAAATTCATGGTAACCATGGGCTCTAAACCGCCTCGAGACCGATTTCTAGTCTCGACTTCTAAACCAAATTTTAACCTGAAAAACAATAATTTTTGGCAAAATGGCCTTCAACAAAGTTGTAGGCCTAAGTTTCTAGTTTTCAAAACACCAAAAATCATTTCAATAGGACCTGTAAAACTCTAGTTATTCAAGAAAAATCACAGACTATTCATGTAGGCAAAATCACAACCACAATCAGGTTTCAATACCAATTTTCACTATCATGCAGTGAAAATCAGATTTCGGCTCTTCTAACAAAATCAAGACATGCAAGTCTAGTTTCTATATCAACTAGAATTTCATCATTTAGACAATTATAGCTCAAGATATGAGCAAAAGTGTACAGACTGGTCAAATGATCTTTAAAACAGATTTTCATATTTTCAACTCTAAACCCTTCTAAGCTTCAAATCATCCATAAAATACATGAGAGAGGCACTCAAGATCTCTCTCATGACAAGTCAATATATATATATACACATAAAAAACCCTAAGTTCCCATACCTTGTTTAAACTCCACCTTTCTCTTCAACCTTGAAGAGCCTCCTTTCCTTTCTTTTTACTTGATTCTCCTTCTATAACATAAAACACTTCTATAAAAAAAAACCAGCAAGCTAGACAAAGAGCAACACATATCAAAGAAGAAACAAATTGTCTTACCACTAAACTTAAGCAAATCTTTCTCTTTTTCCTTACCCCAAGTCAAAGAAATCTAGAGAGAGAGGATGAGAGAGAGTTTAGGGTTTGGGAGAGAGAGAAGATGAAGATGGAGAGTGAAGACCAAGGGTTGGCCAGCCACTTCTCCACCAACAATATCTTCCTCTCTCTTGATTTCAATTGGTTCAAATGTCATGTTTAAGCCAAACTTGCTTTTTAGTCCCTTAACTTTCCTTTATTTCTAGTAATACCCCACAACTTACCCTTTAGCTTTTCAATTAGGTCCTTCTACATGCATTTATACTTAAACATGGACATTCATAATTAATTAGTAATAATTCTACTAGGGTATACTGAGGGACATTACACTTATAATGATTTTATTGGTTCATTATTATCTTATGAGCTTGTGATGCAGAGTTAAGATAATAAAAATAGAGTTACTTTAACTATTGATTATAGAAAAAATTCTTCAGATGAAGGACGAACTATGATCACAAGGAAATTTAGGATATTTTATATAAAGGAAATGAAACATGGAAAATTTTCTAGAAAGGTATGCAATCCCAAAGCTGAAAATTCTCAAACTAACTCTAGTGATATGACTTGTTATCATTGCAACAAAGCTGGACATATTAAATCAAGATGTTCTCTCTTGAATTCAAGAAGAAAGCAATGGTGGTAACCTGAAGCAATAGTGATGATTCGAGTGGAAAATTTGAATTTAAATAAAGCTCAGATGAAGCTGGATTGATGGCAGTTTCGGATGATGAGGCTGAAGAAGTTTATGAATTAATTAACCTAGATGGAATTCATTTCGATAAAGATAAACATGAAGTAAGTGATTCTGATCTCAATAATCTCAAGGAGTTGAAAAAGATTTTTGATGAATTATATTTGAAATATGAAAAATTAAGGAAACGAAATAATTATATTTTAGATATTTATCATGGGCTTGAACAAGATTACTTGAGTTTATAAGAATCTCATGAAAATCTAAAAAAGAATGTTGAAAAATTATTGCTTTATTCTCATGAGGAATGAAAAAGCTATGTTGAATTGATTGATGATATAAATGATCTTGATAATGTGCTTAGCATCAAGACTTGTGAATGTGCAAAACTTGAACTGAAAGTTCATGAATTAAATGTTGTTATTGAAAATTTAAAGAAAGAACAAGATAATGCAGTAGCAGAAGAAGAGAAAAATGTTAAGGAAGCAAGAAACTTAGGTGCTCATTCTACAAGAATTACTTGTACTTATTATGGAAAAAATGAGGATATTGCTAAGAATTGCTTTCATAAGAAAAAGGGCAAGTCAAAGGAAAATATTGATAAAGGAGCAAATATTGAAAAATGTAACCCCAAAGTATCCAAAATAACTTGGATTTCTAAGAAGATATAATTATCTTGTAGATTTATCTTAAGAGCCATGAAAACAACAAATGGTATCTTGATAGTGGTTGCTCAAGACATATGATATAAGATAAAAAGAAGTTTGCTAAACTCTCTATAATAGATGAAGAAACTGTCAGTTTTGGTGATAAAAATAAATGTAAAATAATTAGAGTTGGAACTATCAGAACCAAATCATGCATTAAAAATGTTTCACTTGTGAAAGGGCTGAAATACAATTTACTAAGTGCAAGCCAATTATGTGATAAAAATTGAAGAGTTATTTTTGAAATGAAAGATTGCAAAGTTGAAAATGCTATTACATGTGATGTTATTCTTACTAGTTATATAGCTGAAAATATTTACAAAGTAAGTTTGGATGATGATTGTGCATATAAATCAACTTGCTTAATATCTAATGATGATCAAAACTGGTTATGGCAAAAGAGATTAGGTCATGCAAGCTTATATGCTATTGAAAATTTATCTAAAAAGGATCTTATCATTGGTTTACCTAAGATAAAATTCAATAAATTAGGCATGTCAAATTGATAAGCAAACTAGAAGTTCATTTAAATCTAAGAAAGTAATTTCGACTAGAAAATGTCTTGAAATGTTGCATATAGATTTATTTAGACCTATTTCACCATCAAGTTGAAGAGGAAAGAATTATATTTTTGTAATTGTTGATGATTACTCATATTTTACTTGGATATTCTTTCTTTCACATAAGAATGATACATTTGATACTTTTAAAAAGCTTGCAAAGAAATTTCTGAATGAAAAAGGCTATCACATTGCTAAAATTCGAAGTGATAATGATAGAAAATTTGTCAACAAGGAGTTTGAAGATTACAGCTTAAAGAAAAGAGTTAATCATAACTTCTTGGCACCAAGCACTCAACGACAAAATGGAGTGGTGGAGCAAAAAAATAGAACCTCACAAGAGATGGTAAGAACTATGTTGAATGAGAACAATCTTCCTAAATATTTTTAGGTTAAAGTTGTGAACACATCATGCTATATTATCAACAGAGTTTTAATTAGATCCATTCTAAATAAAACTTCATACGAATTGTGGAAGGGAAGAAGGCCAAACATCAGTTACTTTCATACATTTGGCTGTAAGTGCTTTATTATGAATGATAAAAATAATCTAGGAAAATTTGATGCTAAATCTGATGTAAAAAATTTTCTAGGATATTCACTTAAGAGTAAGGCATATAGAGTTTATAATAAAAGAACACATGTGGTTGAAAAGTCGATTAATATCAATTTTGATGAATATGATGTCTACATCGGAGAAATGTATCTTTCTGATGATGATGCAGGTAATAAAGATGAAGAATCTCAAAAGAAAAATCAATCAAAACAATAACCTAATCAAAATAGGACAACTAAAATAGAGATACAAGATACAGTAAGAGATCAAAGCTGAACCGGAATGAAATGATGATTTACCAAAGGAATGAAACGTGTATAGAAATCATACAAAAAAAGATTTATTAAGTAGTCCATCCACATTAATGATGACTATAAGACAACTAAGAGAGTATTGTGGTAACTTTGCCTTCGTTTCACAAATAGAATCCAAGAATGTTGAAGAAGCTCAAAATGACAACAATTGGATTCTTACTATGCAAGAAGAATTAAATTAATTTGAATTAAATCAATTTGAAAGAAACAAGGTATGGCATCTCGTTCATAAGCCTAAAGATCATTTAATTATTGGTACAAAATGGATCTTTAGAAATAAGCTGGATGAACAAGGAAATGTAACAAGAAATAAAACAATGTTTGTGGCTCAATGATACAATCAAGGAGAAGGTATTATTTTGATTAGACATTTGCACAATTAGAAGCTATATGTATTATGCGTGCATTTGCATGTTTTAAGAAAAATAAGATTTATCAAATGGATATTAAAAGTGCATTTTTAAATGGCTATTTAAATAAAGAAGTTTATACTGCACAACCACCAGATTTTGAAAACCCAAATTTTTGTAATCATGTTTCAAATTAACAAAAGCTTTATATGATTTAAGGTAAGCTCATAGATCTTAGTATGAAAGGCTTTCAAATTTTTTAATTGACCATGATTTTTCAAGAGGAAAAGTTGATAACACTTTATTTATAAACACATGAAAAAAATAATGTCAAACTTGTGCAAATTTATGTGGATGATATTATTTTTGCAGCTACTAATATCTCTATGTTCAAAGAATTCGAAAATTTAATGAGAGAAAAATTTGAGATAAGCATGATGGGAGAATTAATCTTCTTTTTGGGGGCACAAATAAATCAAAATAAGGATATAATTTTCATAAATTAGGTCAAGTATACAAAATAATTATTGAAGAAATTCAAAATAATGGAAGCCAAACCAGTGAGCACATCAATGAGTTCATCAATTAAACTTGATCTCAATGAAAATGGTAAAAATATAGATCAAAATTTTTACAGAGGAATGATTGGTTCACTACTCTACTCAACAGCAAATAGACCTGACATACACTTTAGTGTTTGTTTTTGTGCTCGATTTCAATCAAATCCAAAAGAATCACACTTGGGAGCAGTCAAACGTATCCTAAGACACTTACTAGGTACTCAAGAGATAGGTTTGTATAGGTTTGTAGTATTTCAAAAACTCAAGCTTTAATCTTATTGGTTTTTCAGATGCCGACGATGCAGATTGTAGAATTGAAAGAAAGAGCACATCTGGTAGCTGCTGGAAGTTGTACAACTCAAATTTTATGGATCAAGAAATAAGTAATTAACTACGGATTCAATTTCAAAGATATACCTATTTACTGTGATAACACTAATATAATAAATCTTACAAAAAATCCAGCGATGCATTCAAGGATAAAATATAGTGAAATCTGATATTATTTCATAAGGGATCATGTGCAAAGAGGGGATATTATTTTAAGTTTTGTACCTACTGAACAACAATTCGCATACATCTTCACAAACCACTAAAAGAATAAAAATTTTGCAAGATCAGAAGAGAATTAGGTATAGGCATTTTAGAGAAAATATCTTAAAAGGTAATTATATTCTCTTCAGATTTAATTTTCTTCTGTTGTTTGTGTTCGTGCTTTATGTTTTCTGGATTTGTAATTTCATAGGTATGGATATTTTTATTCTAAGTGATGTATCATTTTTAGAGTAGTTATCTTGGAAGTTTATAGCATGTTTTTTTATTTTTCCTAAATTTAATCCTAAATAATAACACATGTTTTTAGGTTTAAAAAGATTTTTTGTCTCTTTTGAAACAACTTCCACTTTTTGGGAATAAAAAATTTTCGTTTTTTATTCTTAATGAAGTTGAGTATTTCTTGTTTGATTTCAAAAGGACACATTTTCACCAAATGATTTAATGTAAGTCCCACTTTTTGGCTTTTTCTATATAAAGTGCATCAAAAGTCTTTTTTCGTCAAAAATCACTCTTTGCATCTTAAATCTCTCTCTCAAAATTTTCAAACCGCAACAATGGTAAGAACCAATACTCCCACTTATAGGAAGCCTTTTCCCAAACCAAAAACCAAAGAAAGTCCTTCCTTACATACATCAAAATCTTCATCCATGCTGACAATTAAAGATATTCGACTTTTCTTATACGCAAGTTAGTTGATTGGGAAGAACTTAAGGTAATAAGAACTCAAGTGAACATTTGGTTGGAGCGACTCAATTGGAAATGTATTGTAACTTTTAAATCAGATATCTATCCTTCTATTGTCAAAGAATTTTATGAGTCTAGAAAAATTCTTGATAATGAGTCAGTTGCTGTGAAAATAAGGGATAACTATAAGATTATCACACTGGAAATTATAGCTATTGCGTTCAATATGAAAAATGAGGGCTTTTGGATGACTGAAGACATAAAAATCAGGGAGATATGTGGATTGAATAAAATAGAGTTTGTAAGTGAAACAACATAAAACTGATTAAGAAAGCCAAAATGGATCCCACAACAAAAGAACCCATTTGCAGTTTAAGGAAAAGAATTTGTGACCCTTCTGCCATGAGAGAAAAATTGAAACTTGTTGATGAGAAATCTAGTGAAGAAGAAGTGCATTGCGATGATGACTCTAACATGAAAAATTCAGAGAAAATATGGGAGGATGCCAAATAGGCCGAAAAATAAGAAACTACCAAAAGTGATGAGAACTTAGGTACTGGAGTGGCAGTCGAATCAGAAAAGAATGATGAAAAAGTTAGGATAAAGGCAGAAGAAGAGCAAATAGAAATAGAAGCTCCAACACCACCTAATCAGAGTCATGATTGCAAACTTAACTCCTTACCATGGCTAAAAATGTGGAGTATCTTAGAGGATTTGCATTCAACATTGGGGGAGCTTACAATATGAATTGAAAAAATGTTCTCCAAGACTGAATATGGTAGTTCTTATGCACCTTTTGATCCATTCATCCCAAATCCTTCACCCTCAATAACTCTAACACCTTTACCCATTGTGGTTTGTCGTTCTATGCAACTGATTGCAAACCACAAATTTAAATCAACCATTAAGCTTGGAAAAATTGGGAGCATTTCACATCTAGAGAATATTGAGTGATATTCATGCATCTCTTTAAAATTAAAGTTGTTTATTATGTGTTTTTTTTTCTTTTATGGGATATTATGCTCGTTTGACTATTATGATTGAACAACTATGCTAAAAATTTGTCAAAATTATGACCGAATATTTAGTTGTTCTTATGCCATGATTTGCAAGAAATTGCCTCACTTTTTGTTGATGACCAAAAGGGGGAGAACAAAAGATGAATTTAATATATTTATTGTACATGTTTATATGCTTAAGTATTGCATGTTGTTATAATTCCCTTTAAGCATATATTCAGAGGGAGTTATATAAGTTATTTTGTCATCATCAAAAGGGGGAGAATATTGGCTCAAGATCCATATTATATTTTGATGATAAGCAAAATGAACCTAATATTTCATTTTAAAGTTATATGTGCAGGTCCATAAAGAAATAAGATGCTTCATGCTCTATTAAAATTGGATTAAGACTGAATCATATTCTATTTAGTTCAGAATAGAATCATACCTGTGTGATTTAATTTTATCTAAAAATCATGATCTTTCAGAAAATATGTTGTACAATCATTCATGAGAATTCACACACTCACATTCATATATTCATCATTATTTAAAAGTGATATCTTCCCGTAAATCAAAAATCAATTTAAGATATTTAAAAGGATAAGGAAAGAAAAATATTTTCAATTATCAAATGATCTTTTTAAGGTAATATCTTTTATGGAAAAAGATTCTTGGCCGTTTACTTGAAATTAAGGAAAGCTCAAAATTAGGCTTTTATCAAGGAAACATTTTTAAAATTATTTTCACATCTAACGGCTGCATTATTTTTTCAATTTATAGTGTTATTTTCAAAGTGAGAAATATGAGTGAAACACTTTAGTTTTGAACATCAGTTTGTTGTAAGTTTCATTTCATCATAGGTATCATTCACATTTCCTCCAGATGATTATAATTTATACTTGCAATCATTTTATAATGAGGTTTATCTATCATGTGAGATAATTTGGGTTAGGTTGTTAGGGCCTAGGAAAAGAAGCTAGCAAGTGTTTAGGTTATTTAACTTGGAAAAAATAACTAAGTGTTTGATCCTTTTACTTGAGAAAAAAGAATTAAGGGTTTTTGAGTTTTTCACTTGGAAGAAAAACTCGAATAGCTATCATTATAATAGGCTTTTGATTTTTGCCCAAAAAGAGAATCACCAAGAAGAGAAAAATTCTTAAGACGAATTGTCTTAAGCAGAGGAGGTAGGCTCATGCCGAACCTTAATGAATCGATGTATCCATCTCTCTTTCTCTCTCTTTTTATTTTTGTTCCTTATTGTTTATATTATGTTCATTGTTTAAGTTAATTTTTGATGCATATCAAAACATAATTTTGTGAAATAAAAAATTACATCAAGTATGTATTAATTGGTAATTAAAATTCAGATATGAAAATTTGATCATGTTACTTAGAATATATTGAAATGTTTTTATCTTCAAGTCTTTAAACTCAATATATATATATATGCTTAATTTATTTTGTTATGCCAACGTGAAAATAATTTATACACTCTCTTCACCCAACTCTTGAGTATATTTGGAACTCACAAACTATACAAGAATTTTCAATGATGAAATAGCAAATGGGGATGGGACCTACGATCCTGGTGGATTAGGATCCTTTGGTTTGGGCTAATGGATGTACATGTATAGCCTTGTTTAGGCCTTTGGGAGTGGCTGGTTGGTGGGCCTAAGCTTATGATAAATTTGTTCCTCAAATTTATGTTCCTATTCATCCAATAATTTTGGAGATGGATTAGTCATATAAATATCAGAGCATATAAATACTGCTTCCACTAGGAGGCTGAAAATGAATTACGTTTACCAACTCTTGCATATAAACAATGATTGATAAATTCGACCACTCCTTGCTTGCAAGTGGAAAGCAAAATTCAACGCCATGCAACTCTATTATATCTTAAATTGATTTTAAATCATAAAATATATAAAATGCATTGTATTCTATATACAACCATACATTTCACAGATTATAGTCTACATTATTCAGTTCTTTTCAAAATCAGTAATAAAAAATGGTAAGATAAATGATACTTGCTGTTATGTATGCTAAAGGTTTGCTGTTTTTTATTAGCTTATTTAGTATATGAATTTAAATTAGTCATATCAATAATTTATAATTTCTGCTCAACATATATATATTAGAAACATATATATATATAATAAATTAATATTTCTATGAGAGCTCGACACCTATTTTAGACATCACACAATTTCTATCTTGTGAACTTGGAGACCAATAAATTTTGTGTACATGATGATGATGATAATAATAAAGCATATGCCAAAACTTATAATAAGGAAGAAACGAAATAAAAATTAAACATTGGAATTTTACATTAAAGAAAAATATCAAAACAATAAATAATTGCGAAAATTTAATTAATTATATGGTTTGGGGTGGGCTCTACAGCCGAATTATTGCAAGTTTGATATCAAAGGGATAAGAGTTGGGCCTTGTTGGGCGATGCAATAATTTTCAATGCGATTGGATGGGATAATAAAGTAGGGTATCATACTCTCTCTCTTTATTTGTGGTATTTGGCATTAATCCAATGTCATTCCCACCTACCGTTCATACTCTCTCTCTTTATATGTAATTTTTTTTCGTTGGTCGTACTCTCATAGTATTGCCAATATCAATGGTTTCTTATAATTATGCCAACATATTTTATTTTCTCTCTAAAAAAATATCTTGTATTAAAAAAAAACGTTGGCAATATAATTTAGTAGATTCATTTCAACCATATAAAATAATTTATTCCAATCAAATATTTCATTATTTATATATTACAATAATAATTATTTGACTGAGAAATTATGAATCCATTATCAAATTGTACTAATTTTGAATATTTTAAAAAATCCCATTTGCAAATATTTCAAGTTGACGTGCATGTCAATATTTAGATACCAATTTTATAAATTTTTTATCATTTTAATTTTTTTATAATATTTTTGTTTTTTTAACATAATTATCATTAAGATAGAAATATAATGAACATAATTAAAGTCAAGGAGTGATACATTCTCGGACAATGGAATTGAGATAATTTTAAAAATGGACAATTTACATTAAGAAATTACTAAAGGAAGTGAAATAACATCAAATTGCCGAAGATTTGTACATATGTTCATCGGAGGTGATAAAATTGCCACATATTTGTGTCATTGAAGCAATAAATTAGTTAGGCAAATGGCATGGTATATTAATAATTTTTGCACACATAGATCACATAATTTAGTCAAAGTATTAACATAATGGATTAATCATTTTACTAACTAGAGTAAGCAAATATAATTCCCACGATAATATGATAACGTACTTAAAGTGGAAGAAATTTAGGTTTTATTATTACTCCCATAGCCAACGGTGTCTTAATTAACTTGTATAATATACTTTTTTATTTTAGAAAAACATCGTCCCATCGTAATCTTTGCGATCCACTAAGAAAAATTAATAAAGATTAGTAGATTATAATCCACATGTTACCATAACTACCTTGAAACGTGTCAAGACCCCAATTCTCTATGCTTTTGAACTCCCAAATTTCATCCAATAAATATTTACCACGTTTTTTATTTCATACGTCTTGCCACATCTGATGATATCTCTTACTCTCCTCCCTTCTCACTCAAAATGCCATTCATCATTTCCTCTCAAAGATCTGCACAAAAACAGAAAGCTCTTTCATTTCTCTCTTCAAAAGCAAAATTCTCTTTCTGTAAGACATGACGGACTCCGTTGAGGCTCCGTCGACGTCGGCCAGCGATCCAAATCCTAACCCGAACCCGAATCCTAATTCCCTTATCCATCCCCGACGAGAGCCTTTCGAGCACGGTCTCCTCCCAATCCCCAAGCTCATATTTCCGGACCCGACTCAAACACTGACACAACTCAGGCAGAAACTCGTTTCTCACCCACGTGTCGACACAGCCACCCTCGCTGACTCGCTCCAGATCTCCACCGACCATGCTAGGCTCGTTCTTGACACGCTCGCCTCGGTTCTCCACTCCGAGAACGACGCGCTAGTCAAAGCCCTTCCCGGGGAAATTGACTCCGTTGGAGCCGATTTGCATGATCTGATATTGTTTTTGTATATTCAATCGTATAAGAAGTTGTTGCCAAGGACCCATAAGGACTCTGCTGCGGTGGCCGATGTCTGGCCCTCTACCTCAGCTTTCGATGGATACTTGTCTGCTTTATCGCCTCTTCAGGTGATTTTTGTTTTCGGCGTTTAATTGGCGTCATTCATTAGCTGAAATGTGTCTTAATTCATGTGCTTTGATTTGAACATGAGTCGAATTCAATTGGGTTCGCTTCTTCTTTGCGAATGAGATAATAATTCAATGCGTTCTTGCTGCCATCTTGTTTTGCGATCGTCTGAATATATGTGATATTTGGTCGGGGCTTGATTAGATTGATATATCACATTGTTTCCATTCTCTCCTCTTTAGCTAATTCATTTTTTCTTGCGGCATTTTAGAGAGGGGAGTAGTGAAATTTGCCTGGTTAACTATAGTAGTGAAATTTGCCTGGTGAACTATCTGTTGCCTGGTTAAAATGCTGTTAAAATTTAATAATTCCCTTTATGCATAGAAACGAATTTGCAGCAATTTTGTATTAGATGGCCCTTTGATGGGGGTAGATTATGTGCTTGCTGGTTGATTGTCCCAGTTCAAACTATCTTGTCAAACATACTGTAAGCAATTTTCTTTTTTCTTTTTCTTTTGAAAGAAATTATCAATTAATCAATATTTGAATATGCTATACTTTAAAGTACAACCTAAGATGAAGTTCAAAAGCATTTTGTATATTTACGAAATTATTAATGAAAAATAACTCTTGACCATATCTTTGATTTTTTTTTCATCACTCGAACTCTCAATTTAATTAATCTGGACAATTTAATTAAATCATTATTGGTAGATTACATCTGGTTTTGCACATTTATTTTTCCATCCCTTGAGAGCGTTCTGTTTCAATTGAATAATAGTATACGAATAATGAAGCAAAATTTTTAAATGCTATAAAATCTGGCTTCCTACCATAGTTATGCTGGTTATCAGAGTGAAAAATAGGTTAATGCGCTTGATCACCAGATAGTGTTATGTTTCTCTTGTATTTTAATTTTTAAGTTAATGAAAACATTTGAATTTTTTTTTATTTTTTTATATATATATGGAATAATGAAACTGAGCTGAGCATTTTTTTTATTTTTTATTTTTTGCATTTTCATTCCTAAATGTTCTATTCACGATAACATAGAACCTGTTGAATGTAAAATCTGATGCTATAAGTTATTACTATTAATGGAACATGAAAGTAAATATACGCAACAAGTGCAGACTTGCAAAGTAGTATTTATGAGTAAATTAAATTTGTTTATGGTTATTGATTAAGTTATGAATTTTTGTACCTAGTCTTTTGGCCATCTCGTATTTTATTTTTTTATTATTGCAAAAATGTTTCTAAATTTCTATTCTTTTTTCATGAGGTATGATGATGGTCTTTTGTTTTTGTTTAGAAATATATTTCCCGGCAGTGGATACATTATCTTGTGTTTAACTTGATTCTAAATGGAATTTCATATTTTGTAAGTGGGCCATCCTAATGGTGATCTTTTGGGCACTTTTTATAGGTTTTAATACATGGAGGTGGTTTGAGATGCTAATTTGCAATTGTTCATCCATCAGTTTTCTTTTATGTCTTTGATGCATGATGCAAAATAAATTTATGTGGTGAACATAAACTTTTAAGATGTTGATTTATTGGGTTTTTGTGTTAAGATATACATGAAATAATCTACTTAACTTCAACAAATTTTTAACAATAAAACAACATTTCATTTATTTTTTGTTCTTACAGTTTTTGTTGTGAAATTTGAGAGTAATTTAGTCAGTTGAATGTTAGTGAAGCTTAATGGTCCAATATGTTGCAGCTTGTGCGCAGCAATAGCCGTCGATTTATGCCTTCACAGGCAGATGAAGAGGCTCATCAATTATCCTACTTGCAGAAGCACATGGCTAACATACTCTCTCTGTTGGCCGAGCCTGTCGAAGGAGAGGGTGAAGAGTCTCTGGTTTGTGGAATTAATTCCTTTATTTGTAGTTTTGTTAAATGTACTCCTTTTAATTTTACAAATGAAAATTAAATATACTACTTTTATGCCTCAATTTTTTTTCTTTGCCTGAAGTGTTGAATCAGCGGCTAGGCAATTCTTTTTACATTTTTAGAATCTTGCTGTTGTTACTTTGTGAATTCTCTTTCTATACATGTTTTAAAAGATGGTTTTCATAGGTCAATTGTAAGAATCAACACTAGCAGAAAGGAATGAAGTTATTTCATGTGGATTTCCTTTGCCAACATTTTTTTATATGCTAAGTTCTATTTTAGAAAAGTATATTGTAATTCATAGACCTGAAATGAAAATTTGCAAAGACATTACTGTGTTTTGGCATATATATAGTGAATTATCGGCTGAAGCTTGGTTGAGTTGGGCTGCATTCTTGACAGCTAGTGTGTGTGGGACTTTGATTTATTCTAAGTCTATAAGTGACTAATTGACATTTTAAGAAAGGTTGATATGATTGCTCAAGGTTGTATAAATTTTCATCAGCATCAATTTCTTACCAAAGTTTCAGATGTAGCATCTTATTTGTCTATTGCTTGAGAAGGCCTTCATTTGTTAAAAATGGCCTCTGGCATTGTTTTCATTCTGCTGGAGCTATTTCTTGCTTGGTTTTGACAATGAATAAAGATTTGGGCAAATGATACGAAAGTGCTCGCTATTCTTTCTTCTTTTGCAGAGTGCACTGTCATTGTACTGATACATGCTAGTTTTCTTTTTACGCTGACTTCTGTCTGTCAAAGATTGTGATTCCTAGATAAAATGTTTTGCACAACTTTTTAAATGGTTTTGAGCCCTTGAAGAGGTTGATTACGAAATAATAATACTATATCTTCACCTTGTTCTAACTTGAAGGTCTACCACGCTGTTTTAGGTTTTGACAATGGAAGGATTTGAGCACCTTGGATTTCTGCTCCAATTTGGTGATAAAGCATCCGAAGGAGTTCCATTAAGTCAAGCTGCTCCCTTTTTTGCCAATTCAGATCCTGACATGCCTGCAGTTCCAGTTCCTGCTGCACAAGTCCATGACTGGATTTCGCAGAATATAGCCTCTGCTTTGGAACACATCACTGAAAGATTATCTGCAAAAGAAAATGGACCAGCCAGTGCATCTGATCAGGATGTTGCCATGGCTGATGCTGGTACAAGTTCAATTAAAGCCTCTCCTGGTGCTAGGGGATCTTGCTTTATTGAGGGGATCTCTAAATCTTCTTATGTGAAGCAAGCATCTGATATTACAGGCTTCTCTGTAAAGGTTAGGTTTAAGAAGTTTTAATCTTTATTTGTGGCTAATACACTCAGAAATATTTGTCATTTTTAAAATTTAGTAGTTATCGCTGCAGGTTTTATAAACCTAAACTGTCACCTCCTTAGAATTTATTTCTGGCTAAATAATTTGGGCAGTTATGAGGGCTTCCAGGTCTTATTGTAGACAAATTTTGCCTAACATCTAAATACCAAATTTGGACTGGAAGCCCAAATTTGAATCTTCTATAGTCTGCAATTATCACCCAGGAATATTATATTTTATATCTTAAACTTGTTCTATATTTGATCAAGTTGGAAACAAACTTAGTGCTTTTGAGTGCCATCAATATATTGTGATCTGAAAGTATAGATGACTCATTAAGCCTTTAAAATTTGTAATATTGATGTCAGAACTTGGCTTTGTGTATCATTTGTGACATGAAGGATCTCAAAATAGGATTTACTTATTGCTCTTTGGCAATGCAAGTTTAGTTGTCGATATGTGAGATTCTCTATGTTCATGGCAAAATGAAGGAGCATTGTCTGTTTAATTTACAGGTTTTTCCTTCAAATATTTTGATTATGTCATGAGCATGGTTTTCAAAAAATGAAGCTAGAAAGAATAAGGGAATATGTATCATTTGGAGGCAAAAGAAAATCTGAATAGATAAATAGAAGGTTTATTTATTAATTTTATTTATTTTCTTATAGGGTGTGTAATTTTGGGGAACATTCACCTTCTTAGAATGTATGTTGTTTGTACAGGTTTATGCTATACCAAGGAGTCCATATGCTGTCAATCCTAGGTTAACATGCTAGAGTGCTATCTTTAAAGGCATATCATGGCTCTTGTTTTCTTTTCTATTTCTTTTTGTTTTTTAATCCAAATATTGAAAGCTCCTAGATCTGTCTCATTTTTTCTGCTGTATTTTTTGGTAGTTCATTCATTAAAAATGTGAGGATGGTTTGTTGCCATAGGGCGGAGGGCTTATATCTTGGTTGCACCCCCATGTACACTGTGCCATGAACCCTGTTAGCATTGGGATCGATTGATTTTGTTATTTTGTTTGATCGACTGTGTCCAAACTTTCTGGTATTTCTGTGGCACCTGATTAAAAGCCGTTGGGAAGCAAGCTACTGTTGATAAGGATGTAGTAGACCTTTAGGTCTCATTGAATGGCTAATTGATGTGTTTGGCGTGAGATCTTCAGAGATAAATTTGTTGATATAATTTGCTGATTACTTTGAAACTCCTAGTTGTTGGCATTAGATGGGTCATTCTGAATGACTTAACTTGATTCAAGTTGTGAGGGCTGTCCGGAAAGTTTTATCACCTTGCAACTTGAAGGTAGAAAAACGGGTACATGTTGCTCTGAAAATAAATCTGTCCCCTCTGTTATTATATTAAAAGCTAGAAACGTTCTGCTTTTCTTTTTCCTTCTGACATTGAATATAATGGTCAAACGTGCAGAAACAATTTGCTGTCTTATTTTCTCTTTAGCTTGGTAGGCTGTGGAGACTGGGGATCATGTTGCAATTTTCAGCAATGTGAGTCCTGTTAAAGAATGATTTCACCAAACTTATCAATGGTCCAGTAATTGTAGACTAGTCTTTGTCCTGATACTTAAGTGCTCTAGGATGACAACTTTGCTTCCTTGTTCTTCCCTGTCTCTCTCTCTCTCTCTTTTCTTCCAAATTTCTGAACTATCATAAATTCTACCGATATGGTCTCAGCTTACTGTTGATACTAGATACTTGCAATACATTCTGCTCCATTTTTGAATAATCCATATAATATATATTCATACCCTTGTGCTGATAATAAAAGCTTCCTTTCTTTAAGAAAGGAACTAATTGTCCTTCTGCTTTCTTTGATTATTGCATTCAGGATATACTTTGATGAATTTGGGTATTGTTTGACACAGAATGGTGTGGATAAAAGTTAATGATCTCAGCTTAAGAATTGATGCAATCTGTTGAGTACTGAATCATGGAGGATTGCTTGAAAATGCTTCAAATCTTTCTTCAAAACTGATCATGTTTAAATTTTTGTGCAATTTTACTCTTGAGGATGTACAGTGTCACTTATATCTACGAACCTTGGGTGATGTTGTATGCTCATATCTGACCCAAGTCAGCCAATGCTTTATTCTCTTTCATTGTTTCAGTTAGCATTTTTTATTTTCTTTCTTGAGTAGTCTTGGAAATAAGAAAAGGAACATTTTTCTTTGTCAAGTGAGGATTTGTGCATATGTATGTATTTTCTTATTATTACAACAAAGAAAAAATGATAAGCATCCAAATATTATAGATAATAATTAAACTAGTTATGATATCCATTCTTATATTATAAAAATATGGCTATTTTTTTCTTTGTGCTGCGTGACAGTGTTTTTTGGTTTTAGGCTTTTACATTCCTTTTGTTGTTTCACTTTTCTGCTTCTTTGACGTGTTTTGTGGTTGTAGGTTTTGAATTGCCACGATTCTGTCCTTTACATCCTAGCACCCTTGAGATATGCCACTGTGTATGGATGTTCTGATGCTACTATAGTTCTTGGAGCTGTTGGAAAGGTAATAACTTTTTCTTTTTCTTGATCCAGTGTCCGGATCACCTATCAATGCCCCATCCATTTGGTCTGTGTTAGGTATTTTAATGATGAATAGCTTACAAATATGCTTGATATCTTTCTCTGGTAAAATGGATAGAATAGCATTAATAGATTGTCGTATTTGTCCTTAATTAGTTGGGAGAGAACAAGATAGTTGCAGCTACCACATTTATGTTTAAATAGCATACTGTTTTTCATAATGAAGAGGCTAAATAAGCAGGCCTATGTGTTAGCTGTCCTTCAATATCCTATTAAAGAGTGTCACATAACCGTAGATAAATTTGTGCGCAACCATAACTTGAGCAATCTTCTTAGTCGACAAGTGGGTAGTTTATGGCATAAATGTCTTACCTACTGGTTATTCAACCTCATTGCTGCATGTGGTTCACATACTTAAAGCACATCTGTTTCTCTTGGCAATCTGGCATCTTTGTAGATAGCATCTGACATTTTTCTTGAAAGTTTATTTGTATTAGTATGCAGATGTCAGAATAACATAAACGTTATCACAAAAGATTTTTATTTTAGTTTCATTCCTATACATGGTTGATAGAATTAAATCATAGAAAACATAGAAGACCTGTTTCATCTAGGAACTGCTGAAAACAAAAGTGGAAAATGCTGGCACGCTCTTGTTTGATAATTGTCTGACCTTTTTCCTTAATCAGATTATGAACTTGTCATTAGTTTGACTTTTCTTTGTCAGCTATGTGCATTTTATTTGCAAAATTTTGCTGGTTTATTTATGCCTTTCAAATTGAGTATTTCCCCTTGTTGCTGTTTTCTGTTATTAAGATTCTAGATTCTGAACTGAAATGTATATGTACCTTCCTTGCATTGGCCAGTAATTACTTTAGAGGTTTTTTTGTTTTTTTTTTTTTAATTCAACAATTTAACCATGCGACTATTTTAGGCTGATAATATTGCCAAGTTACCTTTGTTAGGAATATTGCTTTCAAATATTACAGTTTGCGTGCTTTTCTGTGAAGCTTCATTTTTCTTTTTCCATCTTCTAGAGAAACTGATGACGTCTCTTATATGCTTTTCCTGTTCCTTACAGGCTGTTAGGATTGAACATTGCGAAAGAGTTCATGTGATTACCGCAACTAAACGAGTATGCATTGCCAATTGTCGTGAGTGCATATTCTTTCTGGGTGTTAACCAGAGACCACTTATGGTTGGTGATAACCATAAGCTTCAGGTGAGTTTGCTGCCATTCACTATGTGGCCATCTGTGTGATAGTTAGAAAACTGGCAACGCTAATATACCCAACCTCTTTGTGGTTTCATTGATCTAAATCATTTAAATTTGGATACTTTTGGCGATTCCTGTCCGCCAGATTCAGTGTCTCATGCGTACAATATCTGGTGAGTCCTTAGATTCCTTTTGGGAAGAAAGCCATTCTTCAGGACAATTATAACAAATATGTTTTTAGTTGGAAGAGAACTAAGCAGGACTAACCATGCTGTAATAATCCATGGAAATCATATGCAGACCTCTCTGCATTTTTTTTTTTTGCTGATGTAACTGTTGAGTGAACCATCTGTGGAAATACTGAATAAATGGAACATCTCTACACTTGCAAGGTTAACAAGACGTGAAGTAAATTGATGTGTGCAATGTTATAGCATATTTTTCTAGCAAAATGTGCTTATTATTGTAAATGATGACATTAACAATATTTGTGTTAAGGTTAATAAGACGTGCAGTTAAATGGATGTGTGCAATGTTGCTTATAGCATAATTTTCTTGCAAAATGTGCTTGTTGTTGTTAATGAAGACATTAAATTTACCTGTTGGATCAGTTGCTTCATCTTAACCTTCAGTTAAAGAACAACTGAGAAAGAATATGCTTAGAAATTATTCCATGTTGCAATCAGGTGTCACCTTACAATACATATTACTCAGAGTTGGAGCAGCACATGGCTGAAGTGGGCATTGATGCAACTATCAACAGATGGGATGATCCCTTGGCCTTGGGAGTGGTTGACCCACACGATTCACTATCTCATCCTGCAGGTGTCTCTGATGTTCAAGCTGAGTCAGCTGCACGCCTAGACCCTGATCAATTTACAAATTTTCTGGTATGCATTGTGCACTTATCCTATTCTGCTTGTTTGTTTCTCACAAACTTATTTAGAATATTGTTGGCTTTAGTTTTCTGCTTGGACTGTCTTATCAGTTTTACTTGAGCTCCTGTGTGTATAATGGATATTATCTAAATAAGTTTGAACTTGTCCGCTACTTGCAGTTCCTCCATTGTAGTAATGCAGTTATGTGTTACCTAAATACCTTTGCTATGTATAGAACTTTGGACTTGTATCTACATGCAGTAGTATTCATTTGCTTTTTCTTGGTGCACAGATTCCAAATTGGTTTTGTGGTGAATCTTCGGGGTCAACAAAAGATAATCCATTTCCATTGCCAGAAGCATATATGTCATCTCAGCAGAGAAACGTATGTGATTTTTATTAAAAAAGATGATCAAGCTATATATTATTTAAGTTTGCAGTTTTGATCTTTTTGATATTGCTTGGCCATTTCTTGGTGTTTGAATAATTTGACAGTGCCATAATGTGGTTAAACTGCCTTTCTTTTCATTTATCAGCAAAAGAATTTGGGGGAGATAAAGCAATTATTGAGGGAAGCTCCTCTTGAAGAAAATCGGAAGCGGGAACTATCATGCGCACTGCATTTATTATTTAAAGACTGGTTATATGGTAAAATTTCATTATCTCAGTTGGGCGTCGTAAAATTTTGATTGCATTTGCAGTCCTAAAACCATTTTGAAGGTTTATTGATATGCAACAAAATAGTATAGCATTTGTAACTTACGCCAAAATGTCCACCTTTTGGAGAATGGAGGTGACAAGGAAATAAGAAGAGAGTAAGACCATGGGGGTGGTTTTAGCTTCTATGATAATTAAATATCTTTTACATGTCTTGCAGTCTCACTGTTACTTGCTTGTAATCATGCTGATCAACCTCCTGCTTCTTTTTACTAATAGTTGGAAGTGCATTATTTTTTCAGATGCTCATATTGGGGTTTATTTAGTAAAACAAAAATCTTGCTTTCCTGAGTAGTTGAATTACAGTGTACCTTGCATTCCCACTTTAGTAAGCATCTGCATGGTCTGGGAATTTATTGGGTCATAGCTAGTACATGCCTTTTGTGTAATTAAGAATAGATAAAATCACCCACTACTAATTTCTTGATTTGAGAGTTGTTTGATATTAGTGTGTCATACACGATTACTATATGGGCCATGATCACAGAAAAAATAGCGTAGCACTTCATTAATGGTGACTTGGGGAGCACAGGTTGGTAAATAAAGTTTCGAAAAAGTGAGATTTATGTTAGTTATTTTTTGAGGAATTTAGGATGAATTTGATGATATCACTATATGTTAGATTATAGTATGTATGAGGTTTAAATTTTAGTCTCCTTTATGCCTCTTGAAAGGTTGTTGATGATTGCAAGTTTCTTAACTACTTCTTCCTTTTCAAATTTGACTTGGTTTTTGAATGTGTTTCGGATTCCAGAGTAAAGGGCTCGAACAAAAGCAGTAAATGAGGAGATAGTGGGAATTTCTTGCATGCTAAATGTGATTGCCTCTAGTGCATTCAGATCTAGACGATATCTCAACTGCATTTATCCATTGCCTGTGCTTATGCATTCCTAATTTGTTATTGTATGGTTGTGAAAGCTAGAAACAAGCATATATACTTAGAACTTATTGCATAAACTGTAGCCGTTCCGCATCATTAGGTTAATCTAGTTATTAAATATTTAAACTAGTTGATTTGTTTGATTGCATACAGCGTCAGGGAATATTCGTCAGCTTTACTGCCTACAAGGCGATTAATGTTATTGGTGAAGGTATGGCATAACTAAGATGGTAGCAGGAGGCCTTCTGGTGTTCTTTTTGTTGCATCCCCGTTTTTATTGGCACTAGAGGCAGCTGAAAATCATCCTTGTGTACTTTGGAATCGAACACATTTGTTCGATGACAGTGGTGCACAAAATACATTGGTTAAGCTAATCTCACTGTAATATTTTTTTGACGGGAAAATTCCTAATGTAATATTTGTTAACCTAGGTTCGCGATCTTGTGAATTTTTTCCTTTTTTCCCTCCTTTAAGGCGTCCATTGCTAAAGTTAAATGTTGGATTTTTTTTAGTTCATATTTCATGTTTTCCCGATTGATTGTTAATATTCATCGTCATTCTTTAGCATGGATTTCTTCTTCTTCAATGAATTGAAGTGGAATTTGCTGCTTGCTATTGGAGGATCTTAAACAACTGCCTGCTTGGTAAATGAATTGGTAGAAGTGGAAGTTTGGACAAATTTACGTGGAGCAGTTTTGAGTTTGGTTTAGTTTAAAATGAACGGGTTATATTCCTCGTTTTCATGCAGAAATAGAAACGAACGCAGCATAATCACCCAGTGAAACAGTGAAACATGGTCAATCAGTCCAAGTATAGATGCCAAAATTTTACAAAACTTTACATTCTGTTTGACAAGTAGCAATGACTACCGGGAAAAAACTTATGATCCAATTAGAATCTGACTACTGAGAAGCTCAACTATTCGATTCGAGAACAGGTTCGTCTGCAACAAAATCTCTTTCTCACTCTCTCCTTGGCCACTCTAAAACAGGGTAAAACGTCAAATTTAGCCAGCTGGGGATAGTTGAAACAGCTTCTCTGCCTGCTCTGGAAAGAAGGTGATGAACAAATATGCACCTACATCCAGTTTTGAAGTCGGAGATAAGAATTCATTTAAATTTAGTCATAATATCAGGTGATATGCTGAATGGACTTACAGATCAGTACAGTTCCAAGTACAGCTGAGATCTTGCCTTGAACTGTGACCAAACCAGCTTTGCCAGCATCTTGCAGCTCAGAAGAACCTTCTGAATCAAACATCCCTGCAATAGCATAACCCCTTTAATTTTCTTACTTTTTCCTAATGGGTCAAGTTTGTCACGGAAAGATTGTGTTCGGAAAAAGTTAAAAAAACCTGGTTTTACAGATTGAAGGCCTGATGATATGCATGCTATATTCTGGAAACCAGCTTGCTCTAATTTGTTAGCTGCAGCTGTAGACCTTCACATTAACAAGACGATATTCCATCAAATGGTTTCGAGCAAGCAAAACTGATTACGCAACATAGTTTGCATTGATGAGGAACTAAACTACTACAATCTTGAAAAAATAACAAAAAAGAATAGCATGTTAATAGACAGGATGCAGTGAAGTTACAAAGGTAGGAAAAGATGACCTTGATAGAATCTAGTAAAAGATAGAGGACTTTGAAAAGATCAAATTACAAGAGTAACAAGTACGTTGTTACATGCAGCCAAGAACAGTTTTTTCCTCCTTTCTCTTTGAGATTATTCTCTTATTTGACTATTAAATCTTAATTCCAGTGCTCTAAAAAATCATAACTTTTTCAAGAAAGTGCACCAAATCGGTTGCAATTAATACATTGTTTAAATATCACTAGACATCAATTTGCATTCTAGTATAAACAAAATTTAGCCTAGGAATATCATGCATTTGGATCCCGTAAGGAAAGAGCCATGGACAAAAAGATCTAGTCAAAGAAATTATTGAATCTCATGGTCCACCAAACTGGACTACTAAACAGCCAATTCATCACTATTCTAAAATACAAAAGATAACATCGGTATTGGCAGAGGGTTAAGTTTTTCAACAGCATTTACACAGAAACAGGAATGTCTCCAAATATCAATATTAGGTAAAAAACACAGGTATATACTATCAGTTTATAAAATTAGCAGCATATCAGTAACAAACCTTAAGCCTTCTTGGCATACAAGTAAAATTTTACTTTCAGGTGAAAATTGCTTCTTTACAGACTCTTCAAATTCAGGATTGAGCTTCGTAAATGACAATCCAAAGAACAAACCCGAAAAATTGTTGTGCACAGTCCTTTTCACGATAGTGCCTGCGTAGAATTCTCTGTAAGATGATGCATAAACGAGAACAGGTGTGCAAAGTTACAAAATTTAGAAGAAGGATCACCTAAATCATTGTCATCGTTTAAAATAAAAAGAGGAAGATGATAGCACGATTTTATATGAGCTCTATCATATTGAGTTTTGTCTCGAACGTCGATCACAACATATCCTTGATCTGCCACAAGTTTCTTTGCTTCTTCTGCATTCACATAATTCACTTCCGCTCTAATTCCAAACTTTCTCCAACTATTTGATTTCCTTTGAATGATTCTTGCACGAAGAGTACCAAATTCCGAGCAGCATGTCTGCAACTTGCTGAAAGGATAACCTTTAATTTCTTATTCCCATTTTCACCAATTGTCTATATTGAATGCAGCATCTCTCTCAATTAATTACACCAAAAATTACGAAGTTTCACACATGCTGCAGTAAATTTAATTTTGAATCTCAATGAATTTTCAAGATCAGATTATTAATAAAGAGTTTAAGAACAAAGGCAAGAAAATGGAAACAATGCGGGTTGATTATTAAAATAAGATTTGCACATTCATTTAGGGGCCAAACAATCAAATTGAGAATTCATAGCACAAAATCAAGTCAAATTAACTCAACCCATCGCAATCATAACATCAATTTTCACAATAATCGCCTGATGTTGGTTTTGGTAGCAGAACAAGTTCGTTGAAGCAAGCAAAACTTGGTATTTCAGCAAGACAGGGAGCATGAAAAAGAATCAGAGAAAATAAATAATGACCAGAACAGTTTTAATTACAAAAAGGAAAAAAAGACTGAGAGATTGATGGATTTACAGTGTAGAAGCATAATTAACAAGAAACATGAAATGGGTATTACCTTCCGGAAGAGATAGTGAGACAAGAAGCAGACATCCCCGCCATGGACACAGTTCTACCTAGCAGACTCTCGCGCCCCCTGGAAAGAGAGAGTGTCAGTTTAATTTATACTAATGGCCCATGAAATTTGAAAGAGGCAATGGGTTGCTGCCATGTGGCACTTCTTCAATCTTACAGCTTCCTGATCTTATATTTTATAAGATTTTGTCTTCTATTATTATTATTATTATTATTATTATTATTATTATTATTATTATTATTATTATTATTATTATTATTATTATTATTATTATTATTATGTTTCAGAACATCATTCAGGGCGTTATTTTCTATTTTCTGATTGGGGAAATAAATAATTCAGCACAGAATTAACAAAGATGATTTTAAATCAAACGAGTTTTGAAATTCATGAATTAAAACAATGAGGAATTAGAGGATTTTTATTTTTTTAAATTGTAGAATGTTTCTTTTCCTTACTATAAATAAGAAGATAGATGCGAAATTTGGAAGATAGTTAGGTATGATATTTAGCTATGACTTGTAGTTCTTGATAACTACGAAAAAAAATATTTTCTAAGACTCAATCAGTCGACCCAATTACACTAGTAGAACCCAAGATCCATTAGCGAAAAGGATAAAGCATGAACTGTAAGACAAGACAGAAGGGCACAATATTTGATCGGACTGATGGGATACCATATCCTATCAGTCCACTGATACAAGCTAGCGCCTATACCTTTTACCTGCTTACTGTTATATCGCCACTCACCTGCTCCAATTGCCAGTTATCACACTCCAAAGTACTCAAGTACCCGTTCTTTATCTCATATAAATAGCCAAAAGTACAATGGCTTCAGGTTTTGAACATCTGAGATTCTCTCTCTAGAAAGCTACTAACTTGAGCTTCAGAGTGCTAACGTCTGGTCCGATCATGTACTCCTTATTGCAGGATCCAGTTACCGGATCGGGCAAACCAGCTGTCAGTTTTCTTTCTTAGATAAAAATATTTTTACGCTTTATGGATCCAGTTACCCGATCAAGCACCAGAAAGAGGCCATAATGGTGAAACCAGGGCTAGAGCGATTTGAGCAGGCGGATGGGCAGAGAATGGATCCCGCGAAAGAGGTCAAAACGAGGACACTGTCAAAAGGCAAGAGTGTTCAAATAGGCACTAGTATGAGTGCAGAAGTTGAAGAGGCCGTCATGCAGGTCTTGATGATCAATCAAGCGTCTTTCATCTGAAAGCCAGAAGATATCTTCGGAATCGAACCCAATGTGATCACCCACAGACTTAATATGGATCTAACTTATCAGCCAATCCGGCAAAAGTTGCGCAGGCATGCGTCCGATCGAAGAAAATTCATTTCTAAGGAGGTGGATAGACTTTTGAAAGCGGGTACCATCCAAGAGGTTAACTACCCAAAATGGCTAGCCAATGTCGTTCTAGTAAAAAAGAAGTCGAGAAAGCTACAGATGTGTGTAGACTTCATAGATCTTAACAAAGCATGCCCAAAGGATAACTACCCTCTTCCTAGCATAGATCAACTGGTAGACGCCACTGCTGGCCACGCCATCTACTCCCTCCTTAATGCATATGCTGGATACTACCAAATTATGACATGATTGTTGGATTAGGAAAAGACCAGTTTCATTACAGACGATGGCACCTTTTTCAATAAGGCCATGCCGTTCGGTCTTAAAAATGCAGGTACCACGTATCAGCGGTTGATGAATAAAATCTTTAAAGATTAGATCGGGAAGAATATGGAAGTCTACGTGGATGATATGATCATCAAAAGCAAAAGCTCCAAAGAACATCCTGCTGATCTGGTGAAGGTCTTTAACACGTTGAATAAGTTTCGGATGAAACTTAATCCTAAGAAATGCATTTTCGAAGTGCTCTCGGGAAAATTTCTCGGCTTCATGATCTCCCAAAGAGACATTGAAGCCAATCTTGATAAAATAAAGGCCATCTTGGAGATGCAACCTCCGAGCAGTGTGAAAGATGTTCAGAAGCTGAATGGCAGAATAACAGCCATCGGAAGGTTCATCTTCTCTTCGGCCAAGCGGTGCACCCCCTTCTTTAGGAAGTTGAGGAAGAACGAAGCTTTCAACTGGAGAACCGACTATCAGCAAGCCTTTGATGAATTGAAAAAATTCCTCACTAACCCACTACTACTTAGCCGACCGCTTCCAGGTAAAAATTTGTACCTATACTTATCGACTTCTGGTGAAGCTGTTACAGGTGTCCTAGTCAGGGAAGAAAAAACCTAGCAGCTGCCCATTTATTATGTGAGCCAAGTCCTCAGGGGCCTAGAGTTAAGGAAAGATTCGGTCGAGCAACTCATTATTGGTCTCATGATGTGCACAAGAAAGCTAAGGTAGTATTTCGAAATGCACACAATAGTGGTCCGATTAGGTCAGCCTATCAGAAAAATTTTTCAGACCTCGGACCTAAAAGAAAAATGGTGGGATAGACAATCAAGCTCCAATCATGGGACGTGAGGTACGAACCTAGGAAAGCAATAAAGGCTCAGGTTTTGGTAGATTTTGTTACCGAATTTGCTGGTGAAGGAATGACCGATCAGCCCCAACGTGTAAAATGGGAAATGATCGTGGATGGAGCTGCAAACGACAGACAAGGAGGTGCGAGCATCGTAATAATAGGCCCAATGGACATTGTCATAAGGTACGCAATAAAACTCAGCTTTAAAATTTCAAATAATATGGTAGAGTATGAGGTACTTCTGCAAGGCCTGCGACTACTCCATGCCATCTGACCGGATTCGGTCATCATCAAGAGCGACTCCCAGCTCGTAACGAGCCAAGTCTTAGGCACCTATAAGGCCAGAGAAACCAACATGATTCAGTACCTGGAAAAGGTCAATGCCGCATTCAAGATGCTGGAAGAGTCCGAATTAGAATAGATCCTGTAAAAGGTGCCGAAAGATCAAACTATAGCCGCCGATCAACTTGACAAGATGTCTGCTTTCGAGCAAGGGATGATAGAGGAAAACATCACCGTTTTCGTGCAACTAACCTCCTCCTTAGACAAATCAGAAATGATAGAGATTGAGCCAGCTCAAGATACATGGATGAGCTCCCTCAAGCGGTACCTACAAACAGGGCAGTTACCCGAAAATGAGGTGAAAGCCCGAAAGGTATCCCGCAAATTCCTGAACTATTCTGTTATTAATGATGATATGTACAAGAAAGCTTTCAGTCATCCTTGGCTCAAATGCGTGACGGAGGAGGAAAGAGACTACATCCTAAGAGAAATTCATGTAGGTATGTAACAATATGAACTAAAACGATTTGCCTGAATTTTTTTTACACCAATACCCAAACTTATACAAACACAAGTCATCAAAAATTTGGGTAGCATAACAGCTACCCATCAAATGACCTCCTGAAAAATTAAATAGTAACACAACCTCCAAGAGGTACAATAATTTATCATAGACAACAAATACATAACATTTCATTATTCGCATACCAATCATATTCATTTACCGGCATAACAATAATTACTATTAATACAATAATAATCCAAAATATAGTCAAGTATGCTACCATTAGCTGAGTATATACATGCCAAAAATATCTAAAAGTATAGATAATTCTTTTCTTCAAGCTTCACTCCACTGTGTACTATGCTCCAGCACCTCTTTAGAACCTGGACGCAGTAAAAACTACGTGCTGAGCACTAGATATGCTCAGTGATGACTACCAATCCTAGAATTTTCAATTAAACAAAATTATCATATTTATGCCAATTTTTACTTTGTCTTATCAACATTCCTTTTCATATTTTTGACAGTCTTTTTAGTACATTATTAACATTTTTTGGCAGGCCTTTTACTCTGGTATTAAACAATTCAATTTACTTCAAAACACTTTCTTTTGTAATTTCAATTACAAAAGTTACGTTTCTTTTCTTACTTTTAATATTGCTTTTACTTGACTTAATGTTGACTTTTTCTATTCAATTTCTTATTTAATTAGATCAATACAAATATTAATTCTTTGATGATTTACATTATTAATTGCCACTATAATGGCAAACTTTCTATTCAATACTTAATTTCTTCATTAGTCACAATTTATCCTTTTAATAGCAAACCTACAATTTTGCTGGTAATTCCTTTATATCACTTTAGCCTTTTGATTTATTTATCAAAAAATAATCATTAACACTTTTAACACTTAATGCCCGGTAATATTATTACTTAGAAACTTTGCAATTAAGTTTTTGTTTCCTTATTTCATTATAAAATGGTACTGTTTAATTTACTTATTGCAAGAATCACCATTTCTACTTATTATTTGTAAAATAGTCATTTTTGGACTTTTAGTTACAACTTTAGCTTTATTTTACAAATTTTTATTTTCAAAGCAATAATTGGTATACAGTATACCAATTTGCTTGTTATAACTATTTCATGTAAAATTTCATTTGTCTTTTTTTTTATTACGAAATGACTAATTTATTCTTATTAAGCTTATTTTTAATTTTTAAGCTAACAGTTGATGTACATTACATCAATTTACACTTATTTTATCATATTTAAGGAAAATTACATTTTAGTCCTTGTTGGATGTAAAACTTTATTTTTAAACAGTTTAGTTATCAAATGACTATTTTACCCTTTTATAAATATTTCTTAGTAAATCTTCTCATTGATTACATTTTTTGGAAAAAATACTATTTTGCCCCTGAATTTATAGTTTCTTTCACTTTAGTCCTTTTTTACTATTAATCATCAATTTTCATTATTTTTTTATGTTTTTAACACTATATTTTTTTTATGCCCCTAGTGCAATATAACAGGACTCTCAAATAGAATATGTGGGATATGGATCCAAAGGCTCCATTACCTATCCAATAACAATTTTAATTCATTTGTTTCACTTTCAAATTTTAAATCACTTCAAACATGATTTTATAATTTTTATCACCCTGAAAATAGGTTGCACGCAAATTTTCAGCTCAATCAGAGTCCATTTTTAGTCCGATTCGATTAAATTGGTCTGATCCAAAAATACCGATATTACAAAAAAATTTACTTTTTGTGGGAAAAATAATCTACATATTATTTTAGACATAACTATAATTTTTGATAATTTTTGAAATCTATTTGCTATTTTTAAATATTTATACAAAATTGAGTCAGTTTTCATATAATAGAAATTGACTCGTTATCTTTTTCATATATTTGACTTTTGGAAGTCCATTTGACTTCAATTTCACTTCAAAGTTCAACCATGGACTCACCATGATCAATATTTTTCAATGGTCCAATAAAATATTTTTCATTTTCGGGTGTACTTTTTAGCCCGAAAAACAATATTCACTGCCGAAAAATACTATTCACGGCTAATCCAGTGTTCGAGCCATTACATTTCTTCCATACTAAAAGAAATTTTGTCCTTGAAATTTACTCAAAACAAAGAGTAGATGACACAATATGATTATCTTGTTAAAGAGTCTTTCACATTTATGGTTACAACAATATGATTATCTTGCTCATTCTTGAGCTAACCGATCTTTAAGTCAAAAATCTTTACCAATCTTACTTCATAGGTCAAATCAACCTGTATACAGATCTCTTTTATACCACAAATCTAATCAACCTTTACCGATTTCTTTACACTTAATTATGTCCAACATGTAGGACCTTGACATTTTCTTTCAAATAATACCCCAATAAAGCTATCTTCGACTGGATTGATAGCTATTATTATAAGCAAACTCTGCTAAAACAAATATTTTTCACAATTATTATCAAATTCACATACACTTTATTGAAACAATCCTCCTAATATCTGAATTATCCACTCCGATTAACCATCAGTCCGAGGGTGGATCACTATGCTAAAATGGAGATTATCAAAAGTCCCATACATGACAAAACATTTTTTTTGAAACACAGACAGGAAAATGACAAAATCCATGGCCTCTCTGTCTTAATTTTACTCTGATATCATGTACATCAAAGCAATCCAGAAGGAACCAGATTTCTCCAAGCAATCCGAAAGGAACCATATTTCTCCGCTTTTATTTATGCTCCAACTGACTATGCTCATTTTGGAGCCAGACTTTATTAACACTTATAGCTCAAATAGCTGCAATTACTATCATTAACTGTTACACTTACTCATTGTATAAATATATTTGCTTGAAAATATTTTCTTACTGGATATTCTTTCTAAGGCTAAATACATTAGCCGATGAATTATCTCTCTGGTGGTACATGGATAAATCCAAGAACTGCTCATTCGACCAGAAATCACATGAATTAATCTTAACAAATGGTTACTCTTTTTCAATATTGGCAGAACAAAGTTCAAATACTTATCACATTCTCTCAGCATCTTAGAACCCATCAGAATAACACCAATAAAGATAATCATAAACAAGTCCAAATAGGAGTAGAAAACCTTATTTATCAAGTCTATATAGGCAATCAGTACATTTGCAAATATAAATGACATGACCAATAACTCATAATAGCCATATCAAAATCAAAAAATAATTTTGGATACACTATTCCTTTTTACTTCATCACAGTACAATGGTAATCCTTTCTTGCTGTTAGGTCATCTCTACGCTCATCATATCTCCTGTCAGTTTTTCCATATCAGGTGGGGTCTATACAAATAATATGATGCAAATCAGATGCTGTCACACAATGTGAAATGCTATGTAATGAATGAATGATTTCATGTATACAATAGAATACTAACATATATTCTCGTATAATGCAGATATCATAGCCCATCCCAAAACTATGAAATATCCAATCAAGTATCCACACCTGCAAGGAATCACCGATAGATATATATATATATATATATATATATATGGCATCTTAAATAACCTCAACTTATCATCAAAACCATTTCAACTATTAGAAACTTTCTCTGACTGTATCACTTTTAATTCGATAATAATTTAAATCATGACACGTAAGTCAGGATTTTTCTATATCCCTTACAGTCTGTTTGACCTTAATATACAATTTCTTTCCAAATTTCTAACATACCCTTTTTATTGCATTCATCTACGGACGGATTCTCATTCATAATGACACATGGGCACTGTTGCGACCCTAGCAAATGCACTAGATCGATAAGTAATAAAGTGGGGTATATTTAAGACCCTCAATATCGAACTTAAGGAAATTGTGTGTGAAAATTAATTGTATGCTAAAGAATTCTCAATTGTTTGTGTGTATGAGTTGTTTAATTCATATAATGCAAACTTTAAAAACTAAAATATGCAATGAAGAGAAATGAAATTCTACTAACAGTAATTTGAGTATGTATTTAATTCAGAAAAATTAACAAGTACGAAAATGTATAGAAATTAAAACGTTGCTTAGGTTCACTCATCCACTCCATACCCACTGTGAAATAATTTTATCTAAAAGTATACATGAACGAATTCGAGATAACCCTCTTAACCCAAACTTTTCATTTCGAAGCCAGCTATTCTAGTTGCTAAACTTTCCATTCCAGAGCCAGTCCAACAACTAGTCTATGCACGGGTCTAACATCGTAAGTTTGGATTGCCTTTCCATTTCGGAGCCAAACAACCTAAATCTCATCTATTTCACTCCACACTCTTATCCTAAAATCACAATTACTGCACATTTAGAATCCCATTTCAGAGCCATCTAAAATAATACAGCATTCATGAAAGAAAAACTGAGCAAAATCATTCATAAAATTCAATCCACTAGGCTCAATACACATTCAAAGATATATGATGAAAATCATTCATCCATGTATGGAAATTAACTTAATAGATTGAAAAATCATGAAATATAAATAAGTAATAGTGAAATAGACCATTCATTCATGTAAAATAAAAATATGCTCAATATTCACATTGTGAGTAGGGGATTCAAAGCTCCCCCAAGCAACAAAGATGACTACTCACTATTCATAATATAAAAGATGAATAAAATAAGAGTGAAAACTATAAAACCCATTTGAAGCTGAAGATTTGAAGTTGATGAACCTCTTTCTCTTCTTCTCCAAACTGCACTTTGATTGTAAGCTGTAATCTTCAAACTAGAAACTAAAACTATGACTATCTTGGTGTTCTTGAAGTAAGACTAAGTTAAAAGAGTGATTTTTACAAATAAAACTATAACAATAGGTATGAAAAACCCTATTCTCTTGAAAAACTACATTTTTTCTCTACCCAAATACCCTATACATGAAACCCTAGAAAAAGACCCCCTTTAAGCAGAAAATTTTACAGCTTTTATAGAGCTATCCAGGAGGACACGGCTAGGAAGCTTTTGTCTCAGTCACGACACAAGGAGACAAAGTGGTAGGTTGCCTTAGGCACGGCTGGGACAGTTTTGTCTCAGCCGTAGTGAGCTTCTGGATCAAAAATGTGTTCGTAGGCTGCAATGGCCATGGCTGGGATAGTTTGTTTCAGCCGCGACCTTTGATGAAATGGTGAGTTTTGACTTCCGTAATGGCCACGACTGGGACAGTTTGTCTCAACTGCGACCTTTGGTGAAACGGTGAGTTTTGACTTCTGCAATGGTCACGGCTGGGATAGTTTGTCTCAGCCACGACCTTAGCAAAATTTCTTGCATAAAATGAAATTTAAGATCATTAAATACCCAAAAACTTTAAATTTATCAAAATAACTAAAATAAACGTACGAAAAATATTTTAGCACTAAAAAACTAAAAGCATGCAAGGTAAGACACTAAAACACACAAAATTATCCAGAAAACAAACATTAAAATCAAGGTTATTAGGCACTCAGGTCACACTCAAATTCAGTCAACAATTCGTCATTTTGCTTTAGCCTCTATAAGACCTTAAGTATCAACACTTTCATTCTAACTCTCTACTGTCTTTACTATGCCGAATCAATCACTTTACACCTGACAATCTCAGTCATATGTCAACTTTTCACTTTCGAACAGAATGGGGAGCAAGTACACATCAGACTCCTTAACACTTATCCACCAACTTTTGGCATGTATATACAGATAAATCTATCACTTAATCTTATCCCACTCCGATCTTAGAATCGCCTAAACCATCGCTCTGATACCACTACATGTAACACCCTTAACGGAACAGTTCTTTCCAATATGAACTAAAACGATTTGCCTGAATTTTTTTTACACCGATACCCAAACTTATACAAACACAAGTCATCGAGAATTCGGACAGCATAACGGCTACCCACTAAATGACCTCCTGAAAAATCAAATAGTAACACAGCCTGTAAGAGGCACAATAATTTATCACGGACAATAGATACATAACATTCTATTATTCGCATACCAATCATATTCATTTACTAGCATAACAATAATTACTATTAATATAATGATAATCCAAAATACAGTCAAGTCTGCTACCATTAGCTGAGTATATACATGCCAAAATACCTAAAAGTATAGACATTTCTTTTCTTCAAGCATCACCTACTGTGTACTATGCTCCAGCACCTCTTCAGAACCTGCACACAGTAAAAACTACGTGCTGAGCACTAGATATGTTCAGTGGTGACTACCAATCATAGAATTTCCAATTAAGCAGAATTATCATATTTATGCCAATTTTTACTTTGTCTTATCAACGTTCCTTTTAATAATTTTGGCAGTCTTTTTAGTACATTATTAACATTTTTGACATGATTTTTACTCTGGCACCAAACAATTCAATTTACTTCAAAACATTTTCTTTTGTAATTTCAATTGCAAAAGTTACAATTCTTTTCTTACTTTTACTATTGCTTTTACTTGACTTAACGTTGACTTTTTCTACTCAATTTCTTATTTAATCAGATCAATTCAAATATTAGTTCTTTGATGATTTACATTATTAATTGCCGTTGTAATGACAAACTTTCTATTCAATACTTAATTTCTTCATTAGTCACAATTTATCCTTTTAATAGCAAACCTACAATTTTGCTGTTAATTCCTTTATATCACTTTGGCCTTTTGATTTATTTATCAAAAGACAATCATTAACACTTTTAACACTTAATACCCAGTAATATTATTACTTAGCAACTTTGCAATTAAGCTTTTGTTTTCTTATTTCATTATAAAATGGTACTGTTTAATTTACTTATTGCAAGAATCATAATTTCTACTTATTATTTAGAAAATAATTATTTTTGGACTTTTAATTACAACTTTAGCTTTATTTTATAAATTTTCATTTTCAAAGCAATAATTGGTATACAATATACCAATTGGTCCTTGTTATAACTATTTCATGTAAAGTTTTATTTCTGTTTTTTTAATTGCGAAATAACTAATTTATTCTTATTAAGCTTATTTTTAGTTTTTAAGCTAACATTTGATGTATATTAAATCAATTTATACTTGTTTTATCATATTTAAGAAAAATTATATTTTAGTCCCTGTTGGACGTAAAACTTCATTTTTTAAACAGTTTAGCTATCAAATGACTATTTTACCCTTTTATAAACATTTCTTAGTAAATCTTCTCGTTGATTACACTTTTTGAAAACATTACTATTTTGCCATTGAATTTTTAGTTTCTTTCACTTTAGTCCTTTTTCACTATTAATCATCAATTTTTATTATCTTTTTATATTCTTAAGACTATATTTTCTTTATGCCCCTAGTGCAATATGATAGGACTCTCAAATAAGATATGCGAGACATGAATCCAAGGGCCTCACTGATAGAGAAATGACCCTTAAGGGACCATTTCTCAAAAAGCACATCACTAACACTTTCACTTTTACGCTGAAATTATGGAGATTAGAGATCCTACCCATAACAAATCAAGTTACCATGACTTGCACCGCGGTATAGGATATCTCTATGGCTAGCCAATTATATCCTGAATAAGAATATCACTATCTGGCTATTACTAAGGGCAAAAACAATCAATTGATTTTCAAAATAATTTTTACAATTCAGTAATTTTTAATTTCTTTCATTATTCTTTAAATAGTATACTTTGTTAATCGCACTCTTTTAGTGCTATTGACCATACAACAACTTTTTTCTTTTCGATTGCTTTTGCGTGAATTATTTTACAATAATTCACTATAAACATTTATTATCCTTTCGATTTTTATTTAATTATTTATTTATTTTTTTCAATATTTTTTCATATTTTGTGAATTATGTCAGGATAATTCACTCTTTTTATTTCTTGACACTTATTGAATTATTTCTTTATAATTCAATAATTTACTTTTACATTCATTTTATTCCTTTTTGACTTTTAACTAAGCCTTACTTTTTCGGTCTAAATTTATGATTGTTCGAAATTCGGAATACTTTTATATGAGTTGTGAATTATTTATAATAATTCACCATTTATTCGAATTATGAATTATTTTATAATAATTTAATATATTTATTTTATCCACTGTATTTATTTTTTTTTTCGAAAAACTGTCATTTGACTTTTTCATTTTCTTTATACGAAATATAAATTAATTATATTAATTTACTTTCTTTATTTGTCTCTTGAATTATTTTTCAATAATTCAATATTTTCATCTAACATGTACAATTTTTATTTTCACATCCATTTTCATAAATCACATAAATTCTATAAAAATTTATGTGAATATATTTCTTCAATTATTATCATATTTACTCATTTTATGAATTACATAATAATTCATCATTTACATTATAGACTTATACTTGTCCTTAGCTTAAAAATTCTTGAATAAATTTCATAAATTTTCTAAAAATTCATGGACATTATATTTCATGTTTTACCTTATTTTATTGCTTAATTTCATCAAAATGCTTAATGTACATATTCTTTCTCTTTAAGAATGTAATTCGGCCATTAAAGAAATTTTTCTTAAAAATTTATTCCAATTTAATTAAGTTTACATTTAAGCTTACTTAAGATTCAATTGCATTATTTTAAGGGTGATTTCAATATACCTCCATTTTTTTTAATTTTTTTCTTAATTACATATTCAATAAATATTTTAAAAATATTCACATAATTTCTATAAATTCCATAAAAATTTGTACATGCATTATGTCACATTTCCTATCAAATTATGGCTTAAACTCATTAAAATACTTAACATACATTTTTTTCTTCATGGTGAAATTCGGCCAACAATTCCTTACAATTTTTTTTAATTCAAATTAAGCATTCTAACATACTTAATTAAGGTCCAATTACACTATTATACAATCAATTTCAATTTTAATTAATTACACTAAATTTTTTCTTAATAAATCCTAAGAAAATTCATGAAATTAAATAAAAAATACTAAAATTTAGTATTCACTAACCCCATTCTTGCCATTAGCATTGCACAAACTTCATTTTGCTAGCCTTGAACCCATGAAAACTATTTTTCCTTCAAATCACCTTCTATGGCCAAAATTTTCACCTCTAAATTCACCAAGATAAACATAAATTTAGCTCAAAAAAATTACAAAAATATACTATAGGCACCTAAATCTAGCTATAGGTGCCTTAAAATCAAATTAAAAATCAAATATTCACTTACCTCATTTTGACCTTCATGCCTTTAACACTTATTTTCCTTAGCTTTTCTCCCTTCTATCTCTAGTTTGAGCTTAGATCCAACAACCAGAGAGGCTGAAGATTATTTTTTGTGTTTGGATCAAGAGAAAATAATGAAGAAAAAATGAAGAAATTTCGGGAGAAAGGAAAGAAATGGAGCTCGGCAATGGAGGAGAAGAAGCTAGCCAATTTCTGGAGATTTTCCATGTTAGCCACTGTTTCTCTCTTCCTTTTATAGGGTTCTCGAGTGGGCTTGGGTTAATGGACTTGGGTTTGAGCTAATTTAATTAAATCAAGGCCCATTAATTATCTAATAACAATTTTAATTCATTTATTTCACTTTTAAATTTCAAATCACTTCAAAATGATTTTATAATTTTTATCACCTCGAAAATAGGTTGCACGCAAATTTTTGGCTCAATCGGAGTCCATTTTTGATCTGGTTCGATTAAATCAGTCCGATCCAAAAATACTGGTATTACAAAAAAATTTACTTTTTGCAGGCAAAATAATATAAATATTATTTTAGGTTTAATTACAATTTTGTATAATTTTTAGAGTCTGTTTTCTATTTTTAAATATTTATACAAAGTTGAGTTAGTTTACCTATAATAGAAATTGACTCGTTATTTTTTTTCGTATTTTTAATTTTTTGAGGCTCATTTGACCTCAATTTCACTTCAAATTTTAACAATGGACTCACCATGACCACCAATATTTTCCAATTGTCAAATAAAATATTTTTCACTTTCAGGTGTACTTTTTAGCCCAGGAAATACTATTTACTGTCGGAAAATACTGTTCACGGATAACCCAGTGTTCAGACCATTACAAGGCATATGTGACACACACGAAGCTGGTAGCGCCATCGCGAGAAAAGTGCTCCAAACCGGATACTTTTGGCCAAGTATCTTAAAAAATGCCTAGGAAAAAGTAAGAAGATGCCAACAATGCCAGATCCATGGAAGAGTCATCAGACAACCGGCAGCAGATCAGTAGCCAATCAAAATTTTTTGGCCGTTCGACCAGTGAGGCCTGGACATCCTAGGACCTTTTTTCCAAGGCAAAAGATAAATGAAGTTCCTCATTGTAGCCATCGAACACTTCTTCAAATGGATCGAGGCAGAACTTTTAGCAACAATCACAGCAGAGAGAGTCAGAAATTTTGCATGGAAGGGCATCATTTGTAGGTATGGATTACCCAATGTCTTTATTACAGATAATGACAAGCAGTTCGACAGCTCGATCTTCAGAAAGTTTTGTTGAGATCTCAATATCAGGCTTAAGTTCACCTCAGTCACTCATCCACAGAGCAATGAGATGATTAAGGTTTCTAATCGAACACTCCTGGAAGGCCTAAAGAAATAACTGGGTGAGGTAAAAGGTAACTGGACTGAAGGGCTACAAAGTGTCCTATGGTCTTATAGGACCTCTCCAAGAGCGGGCACTCATTAAATGTCATTCTCTCTTGTTTATGGCTTCGAGGCAATGATACCTATAGAGATCGGCCTTTTATCCTATCAGTTTGCATTCTATTCCAACCGGATGAACATCCAGGATAGATGCCAAGATCTGGACCTGATAGAAGAAATGAGAGAAGATGCCTATGCCAAAATTGCTGCCTACAAACAAAGGGTTGCTAGATACCACAATACAAAAGTAAGGGCAAGAGCCTTCAACTCGGGTGATCTGGTACTCAGAAAGGAAGATATAGGCACAGGAAATGTCGGAGTTAGGAAGCTAATGCCAAATTGGGAAGGTCCCTGCGAAATCCTTAAGGTTCTAAACTCCAGTACATATAGGCTCAGAACCTTGGAAGGGTTGGACGTCCCTAGAAGCTGGAATGTCGAAGTATTCAAGAAGTACCATGTGTAACCTTGTATAAAAAGTTTGAATTCAATTAAGAAATTAATTTCCATCTTCGAAAAAGGTATGCTTATAACATCTTGTTTGTTAGTTTCGATATTTATTTGCAGGTTATCTGTTTTATTTCGATCGACGTTATATCCCGATCGATGTATCTATCTTAGCCATTCTAAGGCTAATGTATTAATTTTGATTGACGTTGCATCCCAATCGTTGTATTAAAAAGGGCACAGCTTATCCGTTAGGCTTGATGACTATCCCGAGCCCAAAATACGAAAGCTAAAAATCCTATCTAACTTCAGGTCTTGTTTCGATCGGTATAACTCTCTCGCTAGGTTCGATGCTTATCCCAAGCCCAAAATACGAAAGCTTTTCTCTAGTCTAAGTTTATCTGCTAGGTTCGATGTCATTCCCGAATCAAAAATGTGAGACACCTCCGATTATTCTCCACTGACTCGTTCACTAGGTTCAACGTCAACCCGAACCCAAAATGCGAAGGTCAAAATTTGAGTTAATAATCTTTTCTGGGTACCCCATGTACGAAATTGCCAAATCTTTAAGTAAATGCAAGACCGAAAGGTCATTCGCTATACTTGACTCTCCTTCGATTAGCCGATCTTGGCATCCGATCGAATAATACTCCAAGTGAATGTAGGATTGAAAAAGTCACTCGCTACGCTTGACGTCCTGCACTTAAAATCTAAGTCATAACTCACATCAGACCGACTAATTTTATCTTTTTGATCAGATCGAACGAATCGATCGTTGGAGGTATAGACTGCAATATTTGTAAAGCATTCTTAAATTTAGGAAGTACTTTCATTAATTGATTTTATGATAAATCATACATAAAATAAAAATTGCATTGAAAAGTGAGAAGGAACAATTGGAAAACAAATTATATTCATGTATAAAAGTTTGTACAAGTTACAATTCTCAACTTTACAAAAAAAAAGAAGAAAAACTTTACAATTCTATTTCTACAATTTCTATGGCTCTAGGAGCATTCGCTGAATCAGTAGTAGATTCTATAGCCTGCCCAGCAACAAGCTCTTCCTTCATCTCAGCAGAAGGTTGGGAAGGTTTGGCACTTGCTTCAGCAGCAGGCTCCGATGGTAAGGGGGCAGTAGCTTTAGGCTCAGCTGGTGTGCTTCGACGAGACTGGGGGTTTGCACTTTTCGGTCCCTCGGCTAATCCATCTTGAGGATTCTCATCCTCGTCATCATTAGAAGGAGGATCGAAAAGACTTATTCGATCCTCCATCTAGTTGAGATCAGCTTCAGGGAAATGCTACCCAACCATATAAATCAATCGAGTCAGTAGCCTTCCTTGAGCCTCGCCTAATTGATCAAGTAGCTCCTCTTTCTGAGAGTCGAGCTCTTTTGCCAGCCTCTTGCCTTAAGCTACTTCCTTCTCCGCCAGAGAGATCTCCAGGGAATCCCTCTTGATTCGGAGAAGGTCGAGCTTTGATAAAGCCTTGTCTTTGTCCGCGTTGGCATTATCTCTGTCCGCGTTGGCTTTAGCACACTTAGTTGAAAGATGTGAACATTCACCCTTCAGCCTAGCCACCTCCTCCTTGTATCACTTACACAGAGCACTGTCAACAACGAGATGCATGACATCTCCCTTCAAATGATCAACTTTTTTTTGCCAAGACTTAAGGTCTTGGGCTAGTCAGGCTCTTTCCCTCTTCAGCTCCTCCACCTCTGATCTTAAGAGCAAAAACTCCTTTTTGGCTACATCACTAATGACTTCTGCTTCCTTCATCTGACGAACAACATCCTCCCAGTTTGATCTAGCAAAGGTTGCCATACTGTGCAGACGAAGGCCCTTTTTTTATCAACTAAGAAAAAAGAAGAAGCAACAGTAAAAAAAAAGGGAAAGAAGGATGCAAGCATTACCTCTAAGCTTTGCTGTTGGAACAGCCTGAACTCTCGAGAAAACAAGTCGAACTCCTCCATAGCCTTAAGTCACTCTCTTGAGCAAAACCCTGGCAAATGAAGCTCCACACACCCCTGTTGGTCACAGACCAATCATCCTCGAATCGCTCCTTTAAGATATCATCTAGGGACAGAGCCTGCCTCTCTAGATCCCTGAAGGTCGTCAGGTGGGCTCACCCTAGATAGCTTCTTTGCCCTTCGTGGCAGTCCGAGCATCTACCACAGCGACCACCTCAGCAGCTTTTTTCTTTGCTGCCTCCTCTGCCTTCTTTTACATCGCCTCATCTATTAGAATCATTTTTCTCTGAGTGAAAGATCGAGGGCATAGGGATGGTTGTGGCTCTTCATTATTAGATTCATCTCTCAGCTACAATTGCCTAAGTGGATGCTTTCCCATCTATCCCTCAGCGATCGAAGGAGGTGCTGCTGGTCCAGTTATGGTTAGAATAAAAGAACAGGGGGGATGACCGATGCAATCGGAGCTAAAATGGCTGCAATAATGGTAGTAGCAGGAGGCGCACGAGCATTTTCCATGACCTTAGAAGAACTAACTTCCGAAGCCGGTAGGATCTTCCTTCTCTTAGTTCTTCTCTCCTCCTTGGCCAAGCGCTCGACCTCCCTCTTAGCTCTGGCCCGATCGGTAAGCTACCTTGCAACTTTATCTTTTTTTGCCATTAAGTTTGCAGCTGTATCATAGAAATAAACAAGATAAGTATCTTTTTTAAAGCAAATATATTCAATGCACATGCAATGATGAGTTGTTAAATGTACGCCCTCCCCCTCACTTCTATTATAATGCTCACATTCTGCATTAGAGCCTGAGGATTCCACCAACGTTCACAGGAGAAAATTGGAGTTGTAGGGTTGTCCTTGCCTTGCCACGACGTTCATTAGTTTTTTGATTTCATTTTCATAAAGAGCTTGACCGATAGCCTAATCTTTCAGGATGGTGGCTCCTGTCGATCGATTGAGTGGTACTCCAAACCCACCGGCCATTCCCACTAAGAAGTATCTCTTCCTGAAACCCTTCATCGAAGACAGGACAATGAAGAGTTTTCTATGCGGTAAGCTAGTAAAGTAATACTCCGACCCATTACTCCGACCAACAATATAAAAGAAGTGGGTGAATAGGTCCAGAGTTGGATCCACCGCCTCTATCTTGCACAGGATCTTAAAGCAAGCCACCGTCCTCCATCCATTCGGATGCAATTGATTGGGGGCAATTCCATAACCCCTAAGAACTGCCATCTCAAATGCACCAAAAGAAAGCCTCATTCCTGCGTTCAAGCTCCATAAATGGAAGATCAACCATTCATTCCTTTTATGGACAGAAGGCCCCTCCGTCACTGTCATGAAATTTAGGTAGGCCATCACTGACACCTCTGCAGGAAAATAATACTGTAAGGAAATTCTCGCCACTTTCTCTTCTGTCAATCGTGAAGGATGAGCGAGAGGTTCCCGATTCTTGTATTCCTCAAAGAGGCTCTTATCTATAGACTGGCTGCTGCTTGAAGCCATTTTTGGTTGAGAGAGAGAAGAAAAGAATGTGATGAACGAGAAAGAAAATCAAAGGCAGGTATTATTTACTTACTTGCATAATCTCGCAGAAACTCTAAAATCTTTGGAATTTGAAAGCCAAGAAAGGTAGGTATTATTTACTTACTTGCATAATCTCGCAGAAACTCTGACATCTTTGGAATTTGAAAGCCAATAATTGTTGCTAGAGTTTCAAAGAATAAAGGTTCACAAAGAAAATTTGGCAAGAATCGCTGAAATATGAGAAAAAATCGCACTAAATTCGCCTATTTATAGGCACAAAACTTCTAAAATACTCAAAGCGCCTCTCCACCGGATGACTGCCATGTGTCATCAATCTGTTATTACATTACGAAGAACGAAGCGTCATCCTCGGTATGTACATATGCATTAAATGCAAAACAGCTATCCGAACTGAACGAACGCGACTCTTTAGATGGGCACCTCTTGAAAATTCAAAAATCTTGTCAAAAGACTGAATTCGTCCGATCGGACCCTTTGGAGGGGGGACAAATGATAACCACGAAAAAAATATTTTTCAACGCCTAATCAGTCGGCCTAATTGCACTGGCAGGGCCCAAGGCCCATTAGCGAAAAAGACAAAGCGTGAGCTGTAAGACAAGACAGAAGGGCACAACGTCCGATCGAACTGATGGGACACCATGTCCTATCAGTTCACTGACACAAGCTAGCATCCATACCTTTCACCTGCTTTCTGTCACATTGTCGCTTATCTGCTCCAATTGCCAGTTATCACGCCCCAAAGTACTCAAATACTCCTTCTTTATCTCCTATAAATAACCAAAAGCACAATGGCTCCAGGTATTGAACATCTAAGATTCTCTCTCTAAATATTCTCTCTCTAGAAAGCTATTAACTTAAGCTTCGGAGTGCTAACTCCTAGTCCGATCGAACACTTCTTCTTGCAAGATCCAGTTACCCGATTGAGTAAATCAGCTGCCAGTTCTCTTTCTTAGATAAAGATATTTTTATGTTTTATCAGTTCTTCTGTGTTTTTTTCTTTGTGAGATTGCAAGTGACACGAGTTCAAACACCACCATCGTTATTTATTTATTTATTTTAGTATTAAAGAGGATATGGATTCAAATCCTAAAATAAAGACAAGATAAAATTTCAATCTATGACTTTATTAATTTACTTTTGCCATTGAAATAGTTAATATAATTTGATATTTATTTTTAATATTTAATAATATCTAAAAACTACTAAAATAAATAAATAAAGGTTGGTAGTGAGATTTGAATTCGCACTACCTCTAAATACACAAGGGATACATTCTAATTGGACTACAAGTATAACTTATATTATCTTTCAATGTTATTTTTTAATTTAATAATAAATACCGACATAAACTGACATGCTTGAAATTACTGTAGTTTATAGCGATTTTAGAAGAAAATATCAGAATTTTTCTGTAGATTTCACATCTGAAATCGTTATTCGACTCAGCTATTTTGTATTTCACTCCAAATTCGTAAATATTTTTTGATATGTCCTAATTATGTAATTATTTTTAAAAAACATTAATTAAAAAAATGTCCCAATTTGTAGCATATAATATGCCAATACATCTCATGAATTGGGATTTTTTTCAACTGCTTCCTCATATGACAATGTTTATACTACTCCGTTTATCTATTTGCACAAGAACAAATTAAATTCAACCAGCTCAGTTAAATTGGTTTAGTATCGGTAGTCCTTCATCTTTTTGTTATCTCCAACATCATGATAGAAGGGTCGATCTCCAACAAGATGCAGCATTAAGCAATTGCATATATGGTACATTAGTAACTTTCTGCAATCCCCATGCTGCATGATAACTTCACGAATATTTAAAATAAGTTCTTGAAGGCAGCTTCCACAAATTCATAGTGATTTTCAATCTTAAACACTAAACAGCACAAATTTGCATTTTTTTCTTTATTCCCTATTTCCTTTGTTTAGATTGATTACAGGGCAGCTGTTATTACATAGGACAAACATATAATCTAGAAACTTTCCACAAGAAATCAGTTGCTTCAAATGAGAAATTTAAGATCTCACTAATTTTCACCAATAACTCTGTAACTTGGAACAATGTGAAAAATAATTGTCCCCTACCTATCCCATCTTCAAAGTGCCTTGATCATTATTTTCTCTTTTAGTTTTATCACAAACCAATAGCTGTCTCATAATGACAAATGAACATCTAATAGATCTTTTCAACAAAAAAGCTAAGAGTATTTATTTTGATCACTCGTTGAAGCATCAAGAGGAGACATAGTGAGATAGGAGATCCAAGATGCATCATGCATCTCTTAAAACAAACATACATGTGATTCAGGAAACATTAAACTCCTGCCATTAACTTGCCAGCATCTTGGGTAGTACTCCTTGCCGTTATCTATTCTGGTTGTCTGACCGCCGGCATCAATTACTGAAGAAGTGACTGCTAGAGCTGAGCCAGCTTGAATAGCTGTTTTTATGCTCCTCCCTGCAAAAGAAACAGCATCACAATCATTGCAATTTACAAGTAGAATTAACACAGCCAACATGTAATAGAGCTTCAAGAGAACAGCATCAATTATGTATTGGTCAGACCAGTATATGTGCATAGAAGAATTTGTTTATTAGAATCTTCCAATAAAATAAATATTTCAGAACACAATACTTAACATGCTTGAATATGCTCTTTGGTTCTATACAGATATAGAAATGCTGCATAGGACATATTAGTGAAGCATAAAATTATTATGGATTCAATTGCTTTTAGCTTCAACAACAGCCAACAACTTAATATTAACAAGGATACTAATGCAAATATTGGGATCTGGGCAAGGATGATCAGTAAATAAGACCATGAATTTGAGACAATTAGAGCTTATTCAAAGAGGCCAAAGACCAATCAGCATGCCCCGATAATAAGGTCAAATAGATTACCGTGTCCCACTCCATGTTATAACATAATACTTAGTCAGACTTTCTTTGAGAAACTAAGCTCCAAAAACAATGCACCTGCATTACAGACTTTCTTTGAGAAACTATACTCCAGAATCAATGCACCTGCATTCTCTCAGTAAAAGACCCTCTCCCATATTGGTGCATCTAATGCTATCAAAACTCATCCTAGTATCAAGCTACAGAAGTGATAACTGAATGTTTAACTATTTCGAAAATTATTTTTAATAAATATCTGGAATGTTAGCAAACACTAGATGCATTTTGTATTGATCAAATTTGAGCAGCAAGCTTTTTGTCCACAGGTTACACTATATAAAAACTTTCATTTAAACCATCTGTTTTTAATTTTATGCACTAAAATTTGCCAGTAGACAAACTTTAAATTATTAACAAAAAGCTCTCAAAATAAGTAGCGTCTATGATTTGCAATAAAAGCTATCAATCCCACCAGTGTCTGAAGAACAAATACTTCTAGAGAAAAAGATATTTCCTATGCCCATTTTCTATGCAAGCTAAACCAAAAACCTGTTTTTCCAAAGTTTATAATTCGTATAGAACTTCAATCAGAACTCCTTAAAAAGAATCATCCAGTTGACTGAAATCCTTACCTTTGAAGCCTAATACGGAGGCCCCAGCAACAAAGCCCCCAACAGCTCCATTGACAAAATCTCTCTTCATCCTAGCGTTCTGCACCAGCTGCTCAACTCCGATATAAACTCCTCCAATTGCTGCAAAAGTCAAGCCATGGTTACCCATCATCTTGAGGGTTCTTATTAGACCAGGAAGTGCAACATGTTTCTCAACTCGAGGCACATCTAGCCAAGTGGCAACAACAGTTCCCCAGATAGTTCCAGCAACTAAACCCATAGTTGCACCCTTGAATGTTTTCGCCATGGGTGTATCATCATCCTCCAAATACCTTTGCTCTGAAGGATCCATATTCACTTAAACTGGACATATAACACAGACAAATTGATAGACAAGTCAGGATTGCAATTTTCCCTCTAAAAATGAAATTGTATTTCGAAGATAATCCCCAAATACAGAAGGCAAAAATTTTGCTCCATTTCCTTCAAACATCCAATTTTTCTCGAAATACAGCTATAATATTGCCAAGAAGCACCTTCAATTATACTACAGATGCCGAAGCAATAAATTATCTCAACTCTGCTTTATGTTTGAGAAAGCAATGGCCAAAATGCATAAAAAATAATAAACAAAAAGCTCCAGTCGAATGTAGCTTAAGCAAACAATTCCCATACGGGGAAAAAATACAACAATGATGAAATGCCTGATAAAAGCAAAAGCCCAAAGTCCAAATGAGATTAACTTTGAGGATGGGAAATTAGTTCCCCAAGAAAAAAGAAATTACAACATTTCACTCTGCGGCGATTAGAGAAAACAACCGAATCACATCATTGAATAATGGACATTTCGCACGCAAGCATGATTAGATTCGTATTTAAACCCTAGATAACAATATACAGGCATCCAATAAGAGAAATTAGGAGATTATGAACGTAATTAATTCAAACAAATGCCAAAATACGAAATTGGTTATGGTTGTGTAAACTTACCCTACGAATTTGATTCCGTCCGGTTACGACAGAAAGAGCGATCTCCAGCGCGATTGCATGCCTCATTCATCAACTCAACTGTTATACTTCACAAACAGTAAAACATTCTGTAGTTACAATATTACCCTCGCTCTTTTCCCCTTTTTACCTTAACGCTTTTCTTTATAAGAAAAATTAGTCATTTTGTATTTCTTTTTGACTGCAAATTACAAATCATTTCATCCTTTTCTTACTTTGGGTTTTACCATCAATTTGTTAAAATTTCATAACCTATTATTTAAATTAAATTCATAAAAATTAATTTTTTTAAAAATTAAAATCTAAATTCAGTTTATAAGATAACCACTAAATATAATTGGATAATCATTGACTATTACTTAACCGTTAAAAAAAGTAAATATAAATTTTATATAAAATATTTTAATTCATCCATCAAATTAAAATATACAATTTTTAAATTTTAAAGATAAAATATAAGTAATTCAAATTTAATAACAATAAACTAAAATAAAATTAAATAAATATTAATTTATTAGTTATCAATTTTTTAATACTATGATAGAATATTGATACATGTAAAAATTATTCTTATATCCATATATAAATAAAGCTAGTTAACCATTAATCAACTAATTAATTAGGTACTTAAATTTAAGTTCAAGTCTATTAATCATAATTTTAAAAATTAAAGTTCACATTCACATTTAACTGGTTAAACATTAAAATCAGTTTGAACTCAATTTTTTTGTTAAATTAAATTAATTGATTTTCGTTTTTTTTAATCTGTCCTAGTTCAAATATTATAAACAATAAATTAGGCAATTAGCATTTTTGAATTGCTAATATTTTATTTTAAAGTACCATGTAAGCTGGATTAGTATTTAATGAGTATAATTATAAAAGTATTGAATAAGCTAATGTATCATTTTACATGAATCATACAAAAAATGATTTAATAAAAACTAAAAACAGGCATGAACAATTAGCAAATTGATTTACTAATAATTATTTTATTTGGACAACCGAATCATTAAGACAATTAAAAATAGGTAAAAATTATTTTTTGAAATTTATATGTCATCATGTCCAGAGCCATAGACAAAATTACAGAGCAAGGTATAAAGAGTAATTACACAACGCAGAATATCGACTCCTTAACTTTTATAGTCTACAGTGTGTCGTGTGAGAGTGTAATTTTCTGGATTTGAAGAAATGCAGAGTCAGGAAGACATTCGCAATCTCCCAATTGATATCACATTTTCTCGTCTAGGAGGTATCTCTTCTACAATTTCTCTCCTTCGATTTTCATCTACTTTTAATTCTATGATTTTAATTATTGTATTCCTTTTGGATTGAAAAGAATGGCTGGTTGATCGAAAAAGAATTCCCGCCGATTGGAGAAAACGGATTGCCGCCGTCAGAGCTCGAATTTTTAAAGAGTTCTCTTCTTTGCCTAAGGATATCGATCCCTATTTTCAAACCCTTGACCCTGACGGTTCGTTTCTTATTGTTTTATTATCAAATGTCCACTTGCTTTTTTTTTTCCATGGCTTTAATTCGTCTTCTGTTGACCTTGTTAATGGAGTGCTTGGAACTTAATTGCTGTGTTTAGTTGGTGAAAATTGAGATAAGTAGCTTGGTCTAGAGCTCACAAAGTCACAACGGACTGGTCTTATAGCTTGTACAGATGTAGATGAATTCGCATGTACATCTCATGTTATATTGTTATTACAATGAGTGCTCACTTTAATGCCTGTAGTTTATTTTCTTACTTCATTGAAAGGACTGAGGGAGACTAAATAATATTCATATTTTATGCTATATCTATGTAATAACAGATGCATAAAAAATAATATATATATATATATAACAGTTGCTTAAGAAGTTAAAAGCAAAAGGTTCTTAGCAGGCAGGGGCTTTAGTTTAGTGCATTGCTGGTGACCGAATGAAGGTTTTCTAATTTTGTATTTTTTATTTTCTGTTAAGAGGGGCTGGATGTTGAATCCATGACCTCACAAGCAAATACCTGAATGAAGTTTTAGATTCTTCAATTGGCCCTCATCCAATCCTTATTTGGAATAATTTGTAATAGATGCTTGCATGTGCACTTTTGGGTGCAGAATACTTTTTCTAAACAAATTAAGAAACGTGTTGGAGAGGTTAGTTTGGATGATTAAGAACATATAGACAGTTTAATTAGTACAAGAGAAGGTTTAAAGCTCACTGTATAAAGAATGGGGTATTTGAGTTTTTCTTTATGATTGGAGGATTCTACTTCTACAGCTGTTACTTTGATCCTTCCTGACCCTAACACATCCCCTTTTTCCCCTACCTCCCATAACTTCACCTAAGAATGGCTGCATAGCTGCAAATGCTTTGAATTTTGACGGAGGTGGGAAGTATTTCTCATTGTTGGATCGACCAAGTAGCCAAAATTGCACTGCATACTTAAATTATTCAGAGAATGTTGATCTCATATCTCTCTGTCACAACTGAATCAAAATAACTCAAGAATGATCAATTTAACTATCATACTCAAGAATGATCAATCTCATTATCATACTTGTTCACTGAGAATTTGTTTCAAAACTGGGTTCTGATTTACTTTGTACTGTGTGGATTTCAATTATCAGCAATATATCTTATTGAACATATTATGTATTAGGAGCACATTGCATATGATATACATGAGTATACTTGTGGCTCATTGTCAGAGACTGAGTATTGATCCAGATTTTTAAGTGTTGACTTGAGATATTTTTGAATCAAAGAGGCAATGAGTTCTCATAAATTCATGTTGTGGTCCAGTAGACAGGATTTTCTTTTGACTGGAGCTTAAAGGACTGAAATTTCCTAATTCTGAGATGTTTAGTCCCAAAAACTTTATGACGTTTTTCAGGGATTGGGTACTTGGAGGCAAAGAAAATTTATGATATTCTCATGAAAAAAACTCCAGAAAGCCGGAATATATTTGGCCGGCTATCTGGTGCTGCTGTAAGACTTTCTTCTCTCTCTCTCTGTCTGCCCCCACCCTCATCCAACCACTTGCTAACCCGCCTCTATTTTGTACATTTCATGACTGTTTAATGTAGCTTAACCTTCTATAGGGTGCTTGGGAGGCAATTGTGCATTCTTTTGAGAAAGACTATATCTACCTAGGTGAGGCTGCACAAATAATTATTCAAAATGTGAACTATGAAATGTAAGTATGATAATTTCTGGTTGCCTGCTTGATTTTAGAAAAGAGAGTATAATACTTGTGCTACTTGGATTGTTATTTTTGACAACTTTTGTTTTTATTTTATTTTATTTAATGATGAAGACCATATCAGAAGAAGCACATGCAAAAGATTCAACAACAATTAGCAGAATTAGAGCGCAGAGAAGCTGATATAAAAAGAAGTGCATCTCTTTCAGCAGCTAAATATATTGAGGCTTGTCAGGAGCTTGGGTTGCAGGTTAGATCTTGCTCATTCTGCTAATGGTTGTAAAGATGGTAGGTGTCTTTGATCTTGTGATCTGTGGTTTACTACTGCTGTTTGAATCTGCAGGGAAACAACGTTAGATCTGAACTTTTAGATACTGCAAAATCACTTCCAAGCACATTTGGCCAGATTCTAGAAGTTATGAACAGTGATTCCATGTTGCAGGCAATAGAGTATTATTCCACTTTCATTAAAGACATTCACAAAGAAAAGGATGTAAGATGAAAACTTTTTACCCCTTGATCTCCTGAAGCATGCATTGTTTTATATTTTGCACCATAAATGTAGAGTTTTTTTCCTGCTGACTTTGCAAGTGTTATTTATTCAGTCCATGGAAAATAATTTATCATAGCCAATGATTGTAATAATCAATGACTTGAACAATGAACTATTAGATAATTCATGCCTCACAGTTATTGGGAAAACTATATTGAGTTGGGTCTTTTATTTGATGGAATATTGAGTTGGCTCTTATCTTGCATAATTCTCAACAGCTGGCCATTTGACTTGAGTTATTTATGTCTATAAAATGTTGATAATCCTCGAATTACTGCTGAAACTAATTTTTCTTTTTTATTTCTCTTATTTTAAAACCACATTATATTAGTTTTTGCTGCCCCACTTGATTTTCTAATGGTTTGAACTGAGTTCCATTTCCGTGATTTGTATGGCACTTAACTATTTAAGATTGTAAATCTTATTTAATATAACATTTATTATCATTTGATGACCAAAGGTTATCAGCGAACCTGCACCAAATTTTAATTAGTCAGGACTGCATTGTAAAACCTTAAAAAAATTTAGATTTGGGATTTGCGCCCATATTGTGGAGATGAGGTCGAATATATGGATTTATTTCACAAATTAATTCAGCTTTTAACTGTTGTTGCAGAAACCTTCGCAGGCAGTGTTGCTGAACTTGAAAGAGATTTGTGAAAATCCCCCTTCTTTAAATGTTTTTGCCACCCCAGAGGTTGTTAAAGCTGAAAATGTTCAGTTAAGTTTTGATGAGCCAAGCAATAGGAGAGTGGATATGGATGCTGCCGCAGATAACATTGATTGGGATATATCAGTTGATAGTGCTCAGATTGACTGGGACATTGGTGTTGTGGAAGAAACAGATGATGGTGGAAATGGTTTTGGTCCTTATGAAATCGTTGATGCTAGTGACATCTTGCCAAATTCTTTGCAAAATGAAGCTGTAGAATCTGATCAACATCCTCCAAATAAAGGAGAAGACAGCTTGAACCCAGAGATTTCTGTATCAGAAATATCTTGGGATATTAGCGTGGAAACACCTCAAGTTGATGTGATTGATGATGTCAATTTGGCAAATAGTAGCTTGGAAAATAAGACAATAGTTCCAGATTCTGTAGCTCAAAACCCAGAAATGAAGGAAGAAAGGAGCCAACTCTTGGAGACTGACTACAGGAACAAACTTCTTGATGACTTGTATGAGGTATAGTGTTATTTGTCGCATTTCAATACCTGGTTGGTTTATGTTGCTACATTATTATTATTTTTTATAATGTTATTGCTTGTTTTACACATTTATTAAACTGTTGATGTTTGGTAGTAGTTGAAAGCATTTCTGAGCCAACGATTGGCTGAGTTGAGAAATGAGGAGTCCTTGTCCTTGCAACATCAGGTGCAGTCGGTTGCTCCATTGATACTGCAGCAATATACTCTTGATGCCATTGAGAAAATGTTTTCTGGCGTTTTCTTGGCCATTACTTTACTGGCGAATCGTAAAACTCAAGACCTCATCATGATTCTTAACTCCAAGAGGTGCTGACACACAATTTACATTTGTTTTACTATTGAAATTTTACATCTTTCCATTTTTGTAATAGACAATATAGTCTCTTATGTTATCTGTACAAGTATGATGGGAAAAACAAGGTATGCCCAGTGTGGTTTTCTCTTCAAGTTCAAAAGAAATTATGGGCTTGCATCACATAAGCAAACTACATGGCCTTTTGCTGTCTGAAAATAACTTATGTATTAATCAGACAATTATCGGTTTGACCTGCAACATAGCTAACTAGTATCCTTTCTTTGTCATTTACAAGATAAAGATGTGAAAGTGGATCATTGCTCAATGAAAAAAATTAAAAATCTGATTCTTGCGGAGGTGCTCAACTTTTTCTTTTTTCTTTAACCATAAATTTGGGATTGAGGTGTACTAGAGTTATATTAAGTTTTTATTGTTCTCTCTCTCTCTCTCTGTGTGTGATGTGGATGGGTTGGCGGGATAAGTTCAGATATATCCTCACATTGAGAGAATTACCGCACACAGCTTGTTTGGCCACATTAGTTGTCTTTTAGTTTATTGGTTTTCTACTATAATTGTGATATTTCTATGGCTACTTAACTCCAATTTATCTGCCTGAATTCCAGATTTCTGGATAGGCTGGTAAATACATTGGAGGAAAAGAAGCACCATGAATTGAAGTTAAAGGAAGGGTTGAAGGACTTGGTTGCTAGACGCATGGAGCTTCACAATTCATTGTCTTCGTCATGGCCAAAGCAAGTGAGTTTCTCTATAAAATTAATTGTTCTTCCAGGTTGCCTTAGTTACTCCATAAAGTGAGTTTCTCCATAAAGTGCTTATCTATTGTATTAAGGGAATCTTTAGATATGTTTCACATCTTCAGGTTGCCTCCTAGTTGCTCTTCATAAACTCTTACTTCGATATTCTCCCAACACTTTGAATTTTTCCCAAGGGAGAAAAAAAGAAGATACTTTTGTTTGGACCTTAACTTCTTGTATTCTGGAGCATGCGACCAGAAGAACTCTTGTTCATAACTATTGAATGATAAATGTTATAATTTCCAATTTTTGATGTGGACCACATTGTAAAGTTTCAAGAATCTGCATCTGTAGGGTTCTTTAACTCAATAGTATCTTGTAAAAATTTGGAGATTGCATACTGCTATAATAGCTCCGAATAAATTAAATAAATGCATTAAGATACGAAGGCTTCTTATTTCACAACAAAAAAGCACTTTTTTACTCTTTCATAGACTATGGGATTTCGCTTGGAAAAGAAAATGTTCTATACTAATGGATTCAGGTCCATTACCATAGGTTCCAATGGACGGGATCTTGTAGTATTTACCAATGAGGCCATATTGATTAGTAAAATACAGAAAAAATCAATTATAGACACTAAAATAATTAAATATGCTGTTCATAGACAAACTTGGGTGGTGTCATCAATTCTGCAGCTTTTTCTCACATTGATGCATTGTAAGTTATGTAGGTTCTATTTGAATCCTTATTCATATCATTGATGCTGGTTTTGCATTTCTTTAATGTCTCCTATGAACTATATGTGGAGGGAATTAAAGAAGAGTTGATTATTGTGATGTTGAATTTGGAGAAATAATTATTGAGGAAATGCTGTTTCAATTGCAGGAGGCAGCTCTTGTGAAAACCAGGGAGCTGAAGAATCTCTGTGAGAGTAAACTTTCGTCCATGTTTGATGGAAGACCTGTTAATATCATTGGTGAGATCAATACCCTATTGAACAGTGGCGTCAGCACATGAACTCCTGAAAAGCTTTTTCTTCAAAATATGGATGAGATGGAAGGTGGAAAATAACTGTTACTCATTTTAACAATTTTTTTTTTTTTTTTTTGCTTTTTCAAACTGTTGCTGTATGCTGAAGTTCATAGTAATAATAATAGGGGAAAAAAAAAGAAAAATTCACTTTTGATACTGTTTTCTTCCATTTAACTGAAGAGTTGTAAACGTGAAAGGATTAAGGGAGTGTGCCTTTCGCGGGCTTTTACGTTTGATCTCGATTAATCAACAAAGGCAGCACTCGCCCCAAAATTTTGTGTTTATGGTTTAAACAAGAGAACCTCTAATTTATGGTTTAAACAATTTTATTGGGATGCCTGTTGTTTCAGATATAAATATAATTGTGCAAATACTTCACACTTAATGTTTTAAATATGCAATTAATATTCGATTCTAATGATTATCTTTACAGCAAAGAAATCAAGGTAGAAGATGACTGATAAACAAACTGTTGTATTATATTGTGGAATCAAACTGAGCAAAAAAGGGCATTTGTATTAAAATTCAATAGCATCAGTGATGCGAGGAGAGCCCTCCTCCGATTCACTGCAGTAAAGAACTAGAGAGACTAATCCTGTGGTTAAAATACAATTTGTTGACAATGAGAGTTGCGGAAGACAGATTTGGAAATCAATTCTTGTTATATGAATTGATCACCTGAGCTATCAGATGGAGTTAAAGCTCACTGTGGGAGAGCTTATCATGCAAGACGTGGTTGTGTGGAAAGACCTGTCAATGGTTTCAACTTCAACAATATCTACAGCACTGCTTTTAGCGTAGGTGAACTTTTGCAGCATCCGTGTCAGAGATTCTACGATTTCAGACATTGGTGGCCGGAATAGCTTCTCAGGCTGCATGTTTTCGTAGAGTAACAAATCAGAATTACTAAAATGTAATGGTTTCAAATCCAAGTTTTGCAATCAACTCAAATCTCATAAATCATATTTTCTATGCATATGGCAGTACCTGAATACAAAGGGAGACTACATCTGCAAATCGAGAGAGAACCTTAGGAGATAGTGTTCTTCTGATAACTGGGTCGACCATCTGCACCAAATATGCACCATCATGAAGCCGGGAGGAAGCCCATTTAGACAGTGATTGCTCTTCTCTCGGTCGAGAGCTGTGTCAAGAGACAAATGTTCAAAGTCAAGAAATATGTTAGAAGTGTAAGAGACTGGTTATGTGTAAACAAGATAATAAATAAAAGGCATGAGCCATACCTATCAAAAGGCTTCCTTCCTGTTAATAGCTCCAGAAGCAAGACTCCAAAAGCATATATGTCACCCCTTGTGTTATCCGTTCCTGGTTCCCCATGTTCAGGTGCAATGTAGCCAGTATCGCCAACAGCAATTTCAGATGCCTGTTTATAAGAGTCTTCACATGAGTCTTTATTCGTTCCCTACTCCTAAATTTTAAGTGAACTCTATTGGATGGCACTTAATGCAGCCTGAATAAAAGAATTGGCAGGTTGAGTAGAAGATCGTGGTAATTAAATCAAACCTTAAAGTTTATGCAGCTAAAGCATTTAAAAATGTGGCGTTTCCAAAATTCTTTAAATAAAATATCTCCTGGTAAACTTACGTTCCAGATACTAAATCAACGTTACTTATGCTATTATTGACCAATTCTTGCAATTTTGTGTCAGTAAAAGAAATATTTGAGGACACTAAGTAGCTACCGTAAGCTTAACACTGTTGCTTGTCAGTGGCCTCAGAACTGCAATCCCACAGTCGCAGAGGTATGGCTTAAATTCTTCATCGAGTAAAATGTTGGCAGCTTTTATGTTGCCGTGAGCAATAGGTGGGGAGAAAGTAGAGTGCAAGTAGCTGAAACAACCATTTCGAAGATGGAAAAAATTAAAAATATGGAGAAGAAGAAATTCAACATATAACCAGGTCTCCTGCTTCATCTACCTCCTCAGCAATGCAACATTAACTAAGCTGTTCTCACTTCAATTTCTTTTTTCTGCAAGATTCTGAATTACATAATAGTATAGCTCAATTTAAAATTGCAAGTAAGATGACATGTTATAATATGTGAAACGATGCCAATTCCTACATTCCTCTAAGCTGAACTAAAAGATAAGAACTGTGCAGAGAACCAATTACATTAGATACTCACTCGAGGGCACGAGCAACGCCTAATGCAATACTGAGACGAACAGTCCATGATAAAGGTCGGTATGGTCCACCGTGCAGAACATCATCAAGACTGGAACTCTTGATATACTCATACACAAGGAGATGCTGTCCATGTTCTACACAGTAGCCAACAAGGGTTACCATGTTTGGGTGCCTCAGTCGAGATGCAGTCCAGATCACATCCATGAATTGTTCTTCTTCATGGAAAGACAGTGATACCATGCTGATGTTTCTCACAGCCAATATCTGGGCAGAGATGAAAAGGGTGAGGGTTTGTAGAATAGGGTTGAAGTATGTCTAATGACTTGCTTCAATGTGAAAAGGTAAAAAGGCAATTAACAAGTTCAAATGTATACTTGGCCATCAGGGAACTCAGCTTTGTAAACAGAACCGAGAGATCCTTTCCCAAGAAGATTTTCAACACTAAAATTGTTTGTTGCTGATTGAAGCTCTGCTACAGTGTAAACTTTGGCACTTGCTGGAGCTTTATCTTTTTTAACAAAGCTTTTTCTTTTGGACATCCTCTCAGTTTTAATATGACGAGGAAAAGGTGCATGGCTCAGGCCAAGAACGGGCGGAGAAGTGATTGGCAAGAGGTGTGGGCTTGTATCGTATGCTGGTAAAGAATCTTCTAAATGCGAAGAGTAAAATTGTCAAAAATTATTAATAAGGATGCGCACTTGATGATTCAGAAGTTTAATGCATTCTCAGTAAACTTCAAACAATAAATAACCTGTGAACCAACTCACTTTAAGAGAACTTGAGGTATAACTTAAAAAATCATCTAAAGCACCAGTGAAATGGAAAAATAAATAATAGATAAGCATAGTAATTGCGAAAATAAATAAACAGAAAAGCATGCATCAGTAGTATATGAGATTTTTTAATTAACAAAATAGTAATTTATACTGCTGTAAGCACTCATATATGCATACCAGATATTAAAACCTAAAATTTATATTCTTCTGAGAAATACTAATTGCCAACTAAGCAGAAGAGTTTACGTACATGACACCAACATTTATGCGAGACAAAAAATAAATATGAATGGCAAGATCTGAATCGAATTTTCTTTCAAGTAACAAACATTCAGAAATCTCACCTCTGGTATTAATGCCTGGACGAACATGTAATCGCTTCTGACGAATTGCAACCAAAATTGCTGCACAAGTCACTCCAAGAGTTACCGCACCGACTGTACAAGCTATTCCTCCAGGGCCCAACCTTCTTTTCATTTTTGCAGCTGCCTTAGGTTTGGGATGGTTCTCAATGGCACTTGATTGTGTTGCTGGGGGACTACTAAAGTTTTCACCAATAGAAGCATTTTCCAGAGGAAGTTTCCAGGGTGGATAATTGACGGATATATGGAATTTATTCCCATCAATCCTAGCAAGGAGTTAACCACAAGGGAATCAATAATTGGTATCTAGAACAATCACTAAAAACTAAAAGCAGATTAAACCTCTTGATAACTTACCAGAGATTTGGAATTGATTGAAATTGACTTGGAATAACACCACTGAAATGATTAGATTGGATGTTCCTGAAGATAGAAATGATTGAGAAAAGGATCAAAAGGTCATGAGAGTCTAACTCTGCAAAACACTAACAAAGGGAAAAAAACAATAGAAAAACATGGAGGAACGTACAGGTCTATTAGGGAGAGTTCAGACAGGTACCAAACAGAACCAGTAAATTGGTTGTTCTGCAAGAACCTGCAGATTTGGAAGGAAAACCAAATGAGAGCCATTTGGCTTGGCATATTAAATGAGAAATACATTTATTGCTTAATTTAATGGAAGTTCAATTAAACTCACAATCTAGTAAGATTTTTAAGAGTTCCAAAAGAAGGTGGTAAATCTCCAGTAAATTCATTGTATGATAGATCCCTGCGACAACATATCAACATTAACAGCGAAGCCTCTAAAGAGAAAGGTTGCCATGCAAAGGAATAGGAAAACTTCAACGCATCATGTACTAAGTGTTCAAGATGCTATTCCAATACATGACATTAAATTCAATTGCATTGTCGCTTAAATAATGGCAATAAGGAAACTGAACGAGTTATTCTTACTTCCTTGTGATCCAATTATTAAGACTACGCTAAGCCAGTACCATTGTTTTGATCAATTAATTTCTTCTTTATTTATCAAATATAATTATCAGAACTATAGCGATGGCTATAGCATTAGAAAAAGATTCAAGATTTTGCAAACACCCTATTAGCATTCACAACTTATCTATCTGGTCATTAAGCACCTATATGAATGCTTTAACGTTGCAATAGAACCCAAAAAGTAAGAAACATACATCTCCTTTAGATTCTTCAGGCCACTGAAGACATTGCCAATGGGCCCAGACAACAAATTGTGGCTTAGATTCCTGGAGAAGAAAAATCAAGGCAATAATGAATTGTAACTGAACTTTCTTAGAAACTAGAAAAATAAGCAGCAGAGGTTAACTTACAGATGGCGGAGATCTTTTAAGCTGGATAGAGAATGGGGCAAATTTTGGTTCAACTTGTTGCTAGCTAAATTGCTGCATTGATTAAGAATCAAATATGAGCATCCATGAACGTACAAAGATATGCATAATTTCACTTGATAGAAAGGTAACTGATGATAAAGAATAGAACGCTCAACAGAGTGGACATACATGTGAGTGGCATTAGGGGGAAGGCTATACGGAATTTCACCAATTATATAGTTGGAGCTTATATCACTGTCAGAAAAGAAATCATATTGAATAATATATTGTAGTTGGTGCTTTGATAACAAAATCGAAGACAGAAAATTCACTCACAGGTGCTTCAAATTATGGAGATTGTGAAGTTGGGTTCCAAGGTAGCCACTAAGGTTTAGTCCGTGGAGTTTACTGCATAGCATGAGAAAATAAATTAGTGTTGGCACAGATGAAGGTGTTATAGAAAATGAATGAATCAAATACAGTTACATGTATATCACAGATGATCCAGCACATGAGACTCCAGTCCATGACTCCTCACAGGGATCTCCTCCATACAATCTCCACCCCTTAAGCTTTGGGGTCTTATTCATTGCTATGAACATATTTTCAAGGGCCGTGACTGCATGAGGTTGAAGGAGAATCTTAATCATTGCATTTTAAGAAAAAAGTACGCCTTATCCAGCAGAAAATTAAACAGTTTTCTACAAATTAACAATATTTAACTTATGCCAAAAACCAAAACATTAAGAAACAAGGTAGACAGCTAAAGAGGAGGTTAAGACTATTCGTGGAAACCATAATGATTTTATGGCCATAATCTGATTTACCAGGGACTTCTTATTTAACATTTCTAATTCGTACTCACGTACGGTTGATTACAGAACCACATGGGTTCCACACGATTAACTAGCAAGCTAACACCCACTGGATATATATGTAATGGCTGGTGATTAGATAATTGAACACCAAATACCAATCAGTTATTTTCGCTCCACTTCTTCCCCGCCTGGCATAATTACAAAAAAAAAAAAAAAAAAAGAAGAAAAGATATCCGGAGCCTATGTAGCATTCTGTTTGGTTGCTGAGAAAACATGGAGAAAGGAAAATTGAACTCAAAATCTTGATTTGTTCACAGTAAGACCAAAAGATAAAGACTGCAACTATCTCTTGACCAGTCTCTGAAATGAAAAAAATTTCCATTCTACCCGAAGATCCAAACAGTGGACAGTTAAGCTTAACCGTTTTCCCTCACCATTAATATGCAAATTCTTTAAGGAAGAAAACTTCCTGATCACGAAAAAAAAAAAAAGAAACCGACGTATTAGAGAAATAGTTTAAGTAGTAGATTTTACCATCAGAAGGTTCTGTTAATGCCCATGCCTGCGAAACCAGAATCGCGGAGATAGCGATTACAGTAAAATGCCAAACCAATATCTCTTTAGCCATTAGCATCTTGTAGAACAAAACTTTATCACAGGTCCTAATTAGTTCACATGGCCAAAGAACAAATTAATTAACAATAGGGTAAGCTTGAAGCCATTAGCTTTTTTGTCATATATATTATTTCACATTTACCACAAGATTTATCCTGTTTGGTTGCCGAGAAAAGAAAGACAAAAAAAAAAAATCGTAAGCGATATAGTTCTTGCTCGCAGCATGCACGTCTAGGAGACAAAAGTTCGAGTAGTGTTTCAAAAGTAAAAGTTAATTTCCCTTCATTTTCCTTTTTGTTTTCTCGGAGACCAAACAAGGAGAGAAAAAGTAAAGGGAAAATGCAAGGTAAGTACGTACTACGTAGGATTTTGGAGTACCTCCAAAGAAGCAATGATCTCTTCCTGAACTTGGTGGAGAGCGCGAAAGAGAGAGAGAAAGAGGTTTTACAATTTTTTCCCTTTTTTTAATTGGTTTAGTTACACAAAAGAGAAGACTGATCTTGACGGCGATCGCGTGATTTGTAGAACTGAAGCAGCTATGTGCCATGTCAGCAGAAAACCGTTATGGTTGTTGATGACACGTGCCGCGCGTTTCATCAGGGTCATATCAGGCTGAGTTGGGCTTGTAATTGGGCCCAATTTTGGCCCATTGACTGCAACCACGAGTTTTCTTTTCTCTCTGCCCCTAAGGTCTCAGTAATGGCGGAATCAAGAAATAACCAGACAGTAAATGAGGGAGAGGAAGACGAAGATTACATGGGAGACCTCTCTCAGTTCCTTCCTCCCGAAACCTTGCTCCTCGTTTTGTGAGGAAGCATTAAAACGAAAAATTAGATTTGGATTGTTGTATAGCGAATGGTTAAGTTTAGGTGCCTATCTAATCTTATTTTACTGAGGCAAAGAGTGATCATGGTCATTCGTGCAGATGTCAACCAACCGAACTTAAGCTATTCAATCGTCCAAGAAGAAGTCCAAAAACATCAGCTGGCACGAGCAACGTAGACTTGAAAGAGAGAGAAAACAGCAAGAAGAGGATGAAAGAACCTTAGCAAATATAGAAGCTCCAATTCCACAATCCAACATTGGGTTTAAGTTGTTAAAGCAAATGGGTTATACCCCTGGTTCAGCTCTTGGTAAAGAAGGCGCTGGGAGAGCTGAGCCTGTGGGAATTGAGATTCGGCGGACACGAGTTGGGATTGGAAGGGAGGATCCACACAAGGAGAAGAGGAAAAGAGAGGAGCTTGAGGCTGAGAGGAAGAGATGGAAGGAAGAGGCTTTGATGGAGGCATTCGGGTCTAGGCAGAAGTCACAATGGCGGAGTAAGAAGGTTGTAGTGAATTTCAGAAAAGCAAAAGCAGCTCTAGATCAGTTGGAGAACAAAGAGGTCGTGGAGGCAAAAAAGAACGAGGACGAGGAGAATGAACAAGATGAAGAGGAGGAAGTGATAACAGAAGAGGTATGTTCTCAAAATCATTTTCTTCTTACTTTTTTTCAAGTTGTTTGAAAGATGTGATTGAAATCAGTTGAGGAGAGTGTTTAAATTGATTTGCTTGCAACAACACATTGTTTTTACAAGCAAATCCTCACACCATATAAATTGATATTGACCTTATATTGTTCGTGGCTGTCACACAGAAAGTGCTCTAACTATGATGAAATTGTTGATGGACTGGCTACCAAACTCTTATGTTAATCAGTTCTTATCATCTTTTTAATGTAGATTACGATTACACTTTTTCATCTATCTAGAAAAAGTTTCTTTTTAATAGATAAGGAAAAGATGCTTTTAGATTTTACCTTTTTTCTATGTAAAAAGAAGTGATGTGATGATCGCCTATTTTGATTAGAGTGAAATGCATACCGATAGCTTCTCTTAGCTGTGCTTCAACCTTCTCTTTCATTTTCCTGATTCTTTGAAGGAGTGCTCCATTCTAGTGCATTTCGATTCTCATTTCAAAAAATAATTGGTGGCTTTTAATCAATTTCCCATATATTATCACGGCCTAAATTGACTCTAGGGCAAAGCTGTTTAAATTTTCATCTCCTTTTGTTTCTTGAGGTTATGAAAAAAAAAATCCTGTAAAATAGATTCTTTTGGAGGCAGGTAAGGCCAAAGGGGCCATTGGTCAAATTTTAGTATGTCTAATCCTACTTCTTGACTAGTTGGTGATAGTGGACTGAGACAGAAAGGTCTAGCAGATGGTATATATACCTCGTGTACAAGTTTACATTAATGCAAATACCATTACTTTGGCACTAGTAATTAACCTTTAAATATATATATAAATGATTTTATGGTTTATTCCCTTCCGTTTTTCATATTAATTTCATCTTGTCTTCGTCACATGGAATAAATTCGTGGGACTATTTGTGGCAATGAACTTGTGGATGCAGGATTTGCAAGAAATATTGATGAAACTGACAGAAGAATATAGATATTGCTTGTTTTGTGGATTTCAGGCAAGTCACTGTCGCTCAATCTAGCTGAAAGCATTCCGTAATTTTTGACGTAGATTCGTGCATGTGCACGCACAAACACACACGCATGCCACTAATTGCAAATTGGATACACAAGTTCATGACAATAGACTTGCTACTGGTTTCAGTACGAAACAGAGGAAGCTCTTGTGTCCAACTGCCCTGGAATGGATGAAGATGATCACTAGACTAGACTAGACTTTGCTGTTCAATGGAGCCCCCAAGATGCAAATCCTTCACAAGATTCAGAAGTTCGATTCCATTTCTCTCATGTTAGCAACTTCATAGAATTTTCTGCATTTCAATGGTGCTTTACAGAGAGAATGTTGGTACAAGGCTAAAAAGTCACCCAGTTCCATTCGTTTGCACGTTGACGCCGAATACTGGATCACATTAACATTTAGCGTATGCTCTTCCAAGTCCAGGGATGGATAGCTGCGCAGTTGTACAATTTGCCCGTGCTCTGTTGATTAATTAGACTTTATGATTGCATTTTTTGCCAATAGTAAATTGAAAAATTATTGTTACTCAAAAGATTCACGTTTAGGTATGGTATCACCATTTTACACTGTTGTCATTGAGCGGATCAGCATTTCTCTGCTAGATTTTGAGAGTTCTGATGAGAGGGTCAGTCAGCACTTCAGGCATAGCTGCTAAGTTAAGGTTTTGGTGTTTGGAACCGCTCTGATTATTCTAGCATGTTTCGTTGCAATGTACTTTCTTAATATTAAAAGCTCAGCTGCCTTCTAGCATTCGTAATACATGGCTTTTAAAATGCATTTTAATGCACCAATCCCATAATATAAATTAATATCTCATGAATATGAAATTGCCACCAAATGAAAATAAGCCTTGGGAGCTTGTGCAATTTTTGGACTTTATTTGATAACTAAAGAAAGTAGGCTTCGTTGCAACCTCACAACCCTGTAGAAACTTTGAATTTTGACTATTTTTAATAATGATAAATAACATGTTAACCCCGTTTTATGCCCACTCTAAGAAGCCTTTCTGTTGGCTTCCCTTGTTCCAACGAACAGTATCAATTCGTAACAATTATCACCGGGCTTTAACTTGAAAGAAATTGAAGAGCTGCACTACCCAATTTCCAGAGCAGCTTAAGATCTCTGTAGACTTCATTACAAATCTAATTTGCTTTAGCCATTCCAACTATCAGATAATTGTCAATAAACAGTAGCAGATTACTTACAGGTAAGTCCATTTCTAGACTATATTTTACTATCACATACAAGTAAATGATCAAGAGTCAAAAGAGAAAGGTTCATCCCAACAAAAGATCAGGCATAAGATCACCTGTCCCATATGAGTGTTCTAATACATTATTTAAACAGTAGTCCAAAGACTTGCATAATAACAGGAAAAAAGGGAAAGCTTAAAGCAACCACTGCATGTGCTGAGTAGAAGAGTCATAAGCTCTGGAGTGATCAAGTTCCATGTACTGCCTGGTATTCTGTTGAGATAGCTCAAGCTCACCAGCGAAATGACTATTCAAAGGCTGTGAAATTTGCCCCAGTCCAAGACCAGGGCACATCTCATGTGAACTACTATTACCTTCACTGCTCTTGAAACCCCAAGAGTGGTTCGGATATTGATCGACATCTGCAGAATGATGAGTTGCTGATTGAGCCATAGGTGCTTCTTGGGTGTTAACCCGAAGCCCAGATGCTTGGTTCCTTGAGCCCCATGGTTGATTTGACAGAAGAGAGAGAGCACAGCTTGAGTCGGCAATGCCAACTCCTGTGAAGCATTCTCCCGAAGGAATCCCAGAACTGGCAAAACCAGTCCCATTTGGAGAACCTTGCAGGTAAAGGTGGGATTGAGGATTATGAGAGCTACCCTGCCATGGACTAGGAATAGACCTTCCTGTGACCGTTGTTTGACTATTAGGTACACGCTCAGACGATCTAGCAGCTGGCCATGCATCTCTCCCAGCATGCCTCGAGTAAGCACTGAAGTCCACAAGAAAGCCTCCAGTTCTGCTGCCGTTATCTATCATCAAATGGACCAAACAATCACATACATACCAAAACCAAATGAGCTTTGAAGATGATTCAGTGGTAAAGTCTCACCAAAAACTGTTGAAGATAGTCGGCTATAACGAGATGACAACAGTGATCCAGGTGGTGGCTTCCTTCGACGCTCATTGTGGCCAGCTAGGCGTCTACGGCAACTTCGTTTTCCTTGGTCAAATTCAGAAAGTTGATGAAATCTGATAGTAGGCTAACAAAGAATTTGTTAGTAGGCATCGTCACCAGCTAGCACCACATTATGTATATACAGACTTCCAATGAACAGGAAAAAAAAAGGATTGAGCTGAATAGGGCTTCTGATCCATGGAAAATGGGTATAAGAGAGTTCAAGAATCCCTTCTTTTCATCCCAAGCCTAAGCATAGGAAGATATTTTACATTTTAACTCTGGCAATCTGAAAGTTTTGAAGCTTGAACAGTTGGATTGGTACTTTATTTAAAATTACTACTAATACATTCCAGGGGTATCTCTAAAAAATTAAAAAGAACATAAATTGAAGCTGCTGAGAATGGAACTACATCTTCCTGATTTTGCAAACCAAACAAACAAACTTTAAGTCGTAAAGAGAAACATCAGAATTGGCAACAAAGCCAAAACAACAAAGGAAAATCAGAAGTAGATGCCCACAATATGTCAAAATAAACAAGCAAACAAGCTAAACAAACCAACCATTGAGTAAAATTCATTTTTTCAAATAAATAAATAACTAAAACAAACAAACAATGATGTTGATGAAATGCTAATGATTATACTATCGAATTTAGCTATACATCACTATGAAGAATTTTCAGAAGCACTTGCACTGCCAGCCAGTTACAATGATGGCAGGACTTAATATTGCACCACAATCCACTCTTATTGACGAAATTTTAACTGAAACTGATTCCTTGGGATAGAATATTGATCTTATCACCCATCAGTATAAATGTGTTCAACTACCATAGCAGAAGCCCAGTGTAATCACCAAGGCCAATGCGTTGTTTCAGATATTCAAATTGAGATTTAATACCGGAATCCATTCAATATCTGATGAAAGGAGTCAAATATATTTGAGATCATGTTTGCTTGCACCTAGCAATTATAGTTTCACAAGATGAAGAAACAATTGACTTTTTTGCTTGTATCATGCATTTACATGCTCCTTACAAAATCAAAATGCCAGCCTATCCTGCCTAATTGATTAAGCTTAACACCAGGGAAATCTATATCACCAAACACGATAACCTTACATCTTAATAAACCTTTCTGAGGTCGGAGAATATCTAGCACATGGAAAGAGTTGAGGAACACGGCTAGACATGAGACAGCAAAAAGGGTCATAATTACGAAATGTTGATGCCAAAAACAAAATTGCATGAATGATATTGGAGATATCCCTAAATGGTATGTAGTGACTTGCATGCAAATGGAGAATCATAGATCAGGTTGAATATAGACATGAATGGACCAAAACAATCTAGCCTAACTAATCTTTCAACTGAACTTCAAATAGAATGTTTTTGGATGAGAAGCTTCGAGACTAGCTTCAGAATGTTGTGTTCAGCAAGATAGTCATAATTGTTGCCAAATGATAGAAAGTGCCATATCAAGCAGCAAAAAACATCTGATCGTCCTAAGACTTTGTGCAAACAATCTCCAAAAAGGGCCAAACCAATGATTCTCAACCTAAAATAGTATTGCTTGACCCTACATTCTTAGAACTTGTGCTTGGTCTGAACACAAGGATGATAGCTGCATGTCCATGAATCTTCAAACATGTAAAAGCTTAGCAGAAGCTGGTTACAATAAGCAAATGATTGTTTAACTCTTCCATTGAATTCTCTAAGAAGCCTGCATAAACTGCTTGAATATATAGATCTCTGTCCAGTCTGCATTTCTCTAATATATCTCATTATCTAACAACAGCAGTCTGTTATGGGTCCAGGCCATTAATCAAGCTCATCAAAGGAAGCTTGTACCTTTGAGCTCTATAAAGGAAGCAAGAACCTTTGGAACTCTATATCAGAGATTAGCCTGACTCTTGTATTTTTGTACTGGAAAATTATGGCTTGTTTTATTGATTAAATTCTGCCTCTTTAAATAGAGTTTAGAGCCCTAGAAATATCTATTTAAAATAGGAATTCCTTTCTAACTAAGAAACTGTGAATTACTTTTAGGAAATACTAAGATAGGAAGATTAAATGAAGATATAGAAATAAACCACTTGTAATTGAGAAATACTAAAATAGGAAGACTTTAGGAAAACATAGAAATACACTTTTTGCATTTGCTATAGCTAAGGGTATTTGATCATTTTAACTTTGTTGGCATACTGAAAAATGCAAGAACCCACGTCAAAGTAATAAAAATTTATATATTACTTTTGGGATCAAGTGCATTGATTCAGGGAACTGCCCTGCCCCATTTCCACTGCCCCAAACAAAACAAATATATCGCAGTCAATGGAAAATCATGGAATTCACATTCATCAAATGTGAAGGCTCCATTGAGAAAGTGCCTCATATCAAAGGAGGCATCTTATCAGATGAGGAATTAGGGGAGGCAGACGATAAGATGTCATTCAAATGTCTAAACAGACCCTCTGAAAATCTCCCTTCAACATAGAAAACTGAGAGAAAAACTTACTAAATAATAGAATGAAGTCCAGTGAGATTAGCTAATTTCAGCATCCTAAAACCACAGGGAAAAAAATAAGTCAAGAATATTATAGGATCATCATAAGAAGTCTTAATAAAATTCTTAATGTGGCTACCGATGCTAATAATATCACATAAAAAGAGCACTACTGGCTGTTCATCTTAAATGTTGATTACAAATACAAACTACCAAAATGGGTAATTATTACAGCCATAATTATATGACACTAGAACCACATGCAATCAAAGCAGGCAAAGACATTATGACAGGATGACTCCACTGAAATTCTGGACCACCTCTCATCTGGGCCCACCAGAAATTACAAGGTCCTACACGTCATAGATGAGTCCAAAACTATCAATCTTAATCTGTATCCATAAAAAAAATAGAGTTGCATGTCTGATATCCCTTCAATTATTTAACAGAGTATACCACGGAGCAAGATTTCTCCACGATTTGAGGATTAATAAGCGGTTGAATACTTTATCTATTTTACAGTACAAGCTATCAGGTATTCATGCTGCTGTCGCCCTTCTTCCTCCAAAGGAGAAAATAAAAGAGTTGAACAGAAGGAAGAAACTTTTACATTTTCTGAAACCGCACATATAAATAAAACTATCACCTATAAACAAGGTGCATTCTACTGCAGTCCATGCTATCAGAAATGTCCAAAACAGAGCAAAACGACTGCAAAGCAGATATTTCTACTTTCAAATTCGGACAGGATTAACAGCTTATACAGCCCAAAACTCAATTGGCTCTTGACAGAACAAAAGGAAAAAAAACAAATGTTTGCCATGAATGATCAGTTTTTCTAATTGCTATATTACAAGTCACTTAGGTTTGAGATTTTTTTCCTTAATGAAAAGTTTATGCAAAGATATATATTATCAGTTCTTAAAAAATAAAATTCCAAATGGAGATTTCGATTGGAAAGACCTATATACTTCTACCTTCAGAACATTATACCCCAAGGGAAAAGTAAAATATCAAGCCATGACCATAACTAACTTTAACTTGCCAGAGAGAGACTCAAACATAAATGCTCCCCCGTCCCTACATTAAAAGAAGCAGAAACTGATGAAGTCAACAACTTTCAACTTCTTCATCCACAAAAAGAAACTATAGATTCCATTATCACATAACTAAGAACAAACTATTTACCAGAAAATAAGCCAACCAGTAAACAACTAACCCCAATCGAATTTCATTTAAAGTTCTCAAGTCTACCTAATTTGATGGCCTAATAAATCCAAAAGCCCATCACTCAATGATTGAAAACAAAAAGAAAGGGGAAGAAAGCAACAAAAGATAGAAACAAAGTTGCGAAGTACCATCCACGATGACAGAAAAATCACCACAAAAACCAACCTCAAAGGCATTGAAAGCTACATAACTTCTTCCCTAATCAATTACATACTCAATACACTAATGAAAATAATCATTTCAAAACTAGCTCAAGCAAAACTCATCCCCTTTATTCAGCACACCTAAGAGTTCCATATCAACACAGTCAAGAACAACAATAAACACAACCAAATAAAGAACCATTAATTCCAACAACAAAACTATAGCCATCAAAAATTCCACCAAAATTCGGACTTTATTTCTGGTGATTACAAAAATTCGAACTTTAGCAAAATAGAAGCCAGAATACATGTAATAAAAACAAAAAAAGAAAAAAAAACAATAAGCATTTTAAAAGAAAATAAGAAACTTAAAACCCCAACTGACCTGCTACACTGCTGGCAAAATCTTTGCTCCAAACCAGCAACAATGACCTTAGGAGACTTGGAGTGCATACCACAAACTTTGTGCCTGGAATAGTAAGCCTTGGCATCACTCAGATCCACATTACATCCTTCAACTTGGCACCTGGGTGGCTGCTGCTGTCCACCATGAACCTTCCTGGGCGGGGCCCCAGACCCTGACGATGATGATGATGATGAACCGGGTGAACACTTGGGCTGAGCCCCAGCCCCGGAGACAGCCCCTGCATTCTCAAAATAGATCTTTTGGCCAAATTTCAATCCATTTATTGAATCGGAGGGTGGAGATGAAGAAGAGGCTTTGGAGTTACCTGACTCGGTCAAAGAGCCTGAACCCATTTCCATAAGTGGTGCTTACAGTTCATTCATGGCGGTTTTGTGGGTCATTGACAAGAACTAAGAGATTCCCTGTTGCCTCCTTGCTTTATGTTTGTGTAATGTAAATTAATAAAAGTAATAATAATAACAAGAGGACAGAGAGGGAGAGAGATGGGGAGATCAGAGGTTCAGTAAAAGAGAAAAAAAGTAGCTAAAAGCAGACACCTGACACTGGCCCATGCTAGCAAATGGAATTAGTACACTGACTGAACAAAAAAAAGAAAGCAAAGCAAAGAAAAGAAAGCCAAGCCCTCTTTCTCTCTCTGGCTTTGAAAAATAATAATTATTTATTGAGAAAAAGCAGATATGGGAAAGGAGAAGGAGAAAGATTGGAACTTTGAGGAGTTCTACGAAGAAAACTATCATGGGCAACTAAAACTAACTGTCGTTTTTTAAATTAGAGCTTTTATTTCCTGTTTCTTCTGGTTGGCTTTGTTGTTTTTAAAAGCGTGTCCTCTCTCTTTCACCTCGATTGTCACTGCCACCCCTGCAGATAAAGAGGGAGATATGACTGATACTGCTGTGGTTTTAGTGCCCACTTCAACGCCTCCATTTGATTAATTTTGCTATGAAAGGTCACAAACACCCTTCTCCTCCTCCACCTCCCCCTCCTCCTTGTTTGGTGAGCATCAATTTTAGGGGGAAGGATGAGCTAGTTATATTAGTTAAACTAGTACAACATATAGCTTTATTAATTTGGAAATTTGATGATTGATGATGCTTTTCTATATTTCCTTTACTAAACTTTTGTTTAACTACTATAATTGGTAGTTGGTATAAATAGTAAGAATAAATTAATAATTTTTTTGACTATTAGTTTTCAGTTTTGGTTTTAAATAATTTGTAAATAAAAAAGGCTTTTTCTTTTTCTTTTTGGAATCCACATAAAAAAAAAGTTATCATGTTTAACGCATTATTTAAATTTATAATATAATTTATTATCCTTTTAGTGTAAATTTATGATGTTTGGTTTTACATTTCCGCATATTTCATTTAATTGGCTTAATTTTTTTAACCAAAATTTTAATTTCAAAGTATATAGATAAAAATAAAAAAATGCATAAATTGGAGCAGATATGTAAATCTTTTTATTCAAAATATGGATGAGAAATAATTTAGTAAATTTGAATATTTTTTTAGAAATAAAGGAGGTTGCTCAATTTTTTACAATTTAATAATAGTATTAACAATGAAATATTTTCAAAAGAAATATAATAAATTGTTAAAATTTAGCTTTTCTGGACTCTAAATTTAGATTGTTGTCCTTTTGTTTTGTATTTATATTTTTTTAAAAGCGAGAAATGATAAAATTTAAATTTTAGTCAATTATTTTCTTCGTTTTTTTATTAGTCACTTTTATTATTTTTATTAAAATTAAAAAATAATAAATATATTTAAATTTAATATTAAATTACGTGATCAATACTAAATTATTAAATTTGATTGGTTTTAACTTTATTGAAAAAGAAAAATAAATTAAATTACATTGAAAATTTAAAAATAACAGATAAATAAAAAATAAATTTAACTTAAAATGATAGATAAAAAAGAAATGAGTGAGTAGGAAATAAAATGTGATTTCTGTGTATTATTATTATCAAAGTTACAAAATTCTTTTCTTTTTTTCCCTCTCTATAATAATATTTTGAATATAAATTGGGGGTGATAATGGATGATGGGCAAAATCGTCTCAGAAAAATAGAGAAGTGAGGAGGAGAGGGGGCACCCATGTCCACCCAAAGAATATAATTCAAGTACTATATGATAATAAGATGTGAGGCTTTTGGGGACTAGTGGTGTTGGCAAATGTGACACACAATTATTAGATAATAGGAGAGGATATTTTTCTACATAGTTAGAAATAGTGTTTATTTATTAATTAAAATATAATATTTTTATTTTTTTTAAATATTCATATTTAAAATATATTAAGTACGTTGAACATAAACAATGCAAATTAAAAAAGTACTAATAATAATGCTTTAAGGCCACATTTAATTTACTAAATTACACATAAAATAGCATAAAATAGTACAAACTAATATAAGTACGATATTTAAAATAAGTTTTGAAAAATTAATGTGAGAATAATATAATATAGTATAAGTCTAATTATCCCACATATACTGTATAAAATAATATATCACAAATCATTAGATTTGTGTAATACGGTAAATATCGTATTAATATTAAATATCATTTCACTACCATTATTGTTGCTACTACCACTACTACCACTACCACATTCTATCATCGCCGCCGCCACCACATCCTGTCATCGCCATCAACACCACCACCATTGCCGCCACCACTATCGCCGCCGTCACCACCTCCGCCGCCACCACCACACTACCGCCACCGCCATCGATACCACCACAACTACCGTCATCACCATCGTCACCACCAACATCACCCCCACCACCTATATCGTCGCCACCACCATCGCTCCCATCACTATATCATCGCCACCACTATTGTCACGCTACTGTCAATACCACCATCATCATCATCGCCGTCGCCATCCCTGCCGTCGCCATCGATAACACCACAATCACTACCGACATCACCACCCCCACCACCATATTGCCTGACACCACCGCCACGTCATTGCTGACACCAAAATCACTACAGCCATCACCATTGCTATCACCTTCGCTGTCGCCGCCACCACCACTACCACTACCACCATCACCATCGTAGCCACCATCGCTCCCTACCACCACACCACCACCACTACCACACTCTCGCTACCACTACCACATTCCTCCACCTCCACCACCACCACCATACCCTTGCCTCTGACACCACCACTACTGGTTAAACCATCACACTGCAAGTACTGCCACCGTCGCTACCACCGTCGTCGCTGCCACCACACCCCCACACTACCTCTGCCACCGCCACCACACTATCATCATTATTACCACACCACCACATCACCGTCGCTGCCACCACCACTCAATCGTCGTCACAACCGCCGCTGCTATCACCATCGCTGCAGCCACCACCACAACTATTATCACATTATAACCAAATTTTTAAATTTATAATATTGAATATATAAGCTAGTAGTTATTATATAAAAATTATATTATAATTGATAAATTCTTTTATTTTTGTCCAAATATTTCTTCAAATTCGTCGTTTAGATTTTTTATCTAATCTTAATTTTAGAAATGTCGATTTTTCTAGTAATATATAGTCATTTTTTATTATTTTTTTATTTTTTAATAAAAAATTGATGTATTAAAATTTATATTTTATAATTATAAATTTTTATTTAAATTAGTTACAATAAAATTAATTTAATTGTATCTATTTTTAATTTTTTTTAAAAAATAATATATTACAACATTATATATCAAATACAATATATAATAGTATAGGATAATATAATTTTGTATCAAATATTGTATAATATAATACAAATCAATACTATACAGACTAATACTATACAAGTTAATATAATACATATTAATACTATACGTATTACTATAATACGGTAAACAAAACATGACCCAATTTGTTTTAAAAGGTAGAAACCTAGTTGCCCGTAAAGCCTTAAATTTCTAAAAGAACAGCCACGAGGCCATTAGGTTAGTTTTTTCTTTTGGTTTGGTCAGCCCTTTGTTACAACTTCGGTTATTGTCTTTTTTCTTTTTAGTTTTTAGGGTTAGAGCATTCATTTACTTCCAACTCACACGAGTGAACTCCAATTTAAAATGAAATTATTTTTATAATTAATTTGTAATAAATTAAACATAAAGTTAATTTTCAGTTAATCTAGTTGGAATTTTAAATATTTGGCATCAATAATCAATTCATTTTTATATTATCTTCGTATAGTAACTCATTCTCTCGGAAAGCATAGTTTTTTCTATGTGGAACAAAAAAAATATCTATTTAAATGTTTATCACCGCACTACTTTTTTCGATTAACTTTATGTACATGTTATTTAAATGAGTTAAGCCATTAATTTATAAATAATTATTGACTGAATCCAATTTAGACTTAGAAGTCGGGATTATACATAATATTAAATATAATTTTTTGAAGAAATTTAAAATTAATTGTTTTGGAAATAAAGGTATTCTTAAAATTCTGAAAGGGATTTATGAATTAGCAAGCGGTGAAAAGTTAAATAATAATGATAAAGTAGACTACTACAAGGAGTGGTTAAAGAAGGAAATAGCGTAATGATTATTATAGGAAAGCCTCCAGATATAGAGGAAGCCTCAAATACCAGAAAGGCATTCGCCATAACTAGATAAAGATTTATGATTACCACAATTAGATAAACTGTTCAAAACTTCCCAATAGATTTTTCAATTTTTTTTTTATTTTTTTAAATACCGTACTGAAAAGACTATTTGATATTTCTTCATTCTCAATATAATATATTAGATATGCAAAGGTGAAGGAATCATTTTAATTCTCTAATGTTTTCTGTTTGCGGAGCAACCACCTAGTTTTTTTACCACAAAAAGTAATAGTCGATTCTACCAAAATAGTAATGCAAACATCAATTTTGTAAGATTCGTTCTAAAAATTCGATCCCTTTTGTCTTTTATTTATGAATTAACTAAAAAAAGAATTGAGGAGGTATCTTTTACAAACCAAAGTTAATTGACATTGCATAAAACATATTTAAGAAACAACCGGTTACAGTATCAATCGTCGAATCCGATCAGATTGACATCTCCAAACAACTTAATTTAATTGATCATGAGCTTATTAGGCTCCAGATCTTATCGTATTTTGGGTTGAAAAATAACGAGTATTATCAATAATAATATATAAATGCCTTTTCATTTAGAAAAAGATAGATCTAATTTTTACTTCGCATCTAATTCAAAAATATTAAACTATTTTTCTAGCATTAAGATCCTTTTTATACATACTAATATACAAGTATTTTATAATTCAAATTTTTTTGACTCTAGGGTAACTAGTCATTGTTACATGGCCATTAAAATTCGTTTCATGGATTCATAAAAAAATGACTGATAAATATAATATATTCATTTCAACTTCTTCAATACAATAAAAAGAAAAACAAAATAAAAAACTTAAAAGTTGAATTTTAGAACTTTATGTGTGGCTTCAAAATTCGAGTGGCATTAGAATATTTTTAATATGTAAATAATACTTTTAATATCGGTTTGCAATGATCAATTTGTTGAGATTGCGATACGAGTCAACATTACTTTTAGATTTTTAAATTAATAATTTTTATATAAAGTATATTCCGAAGATGAATAATAAAAATTTAATATAAATAGATGTATATAAAATAATAATAATAATATCTTGGAAAGTCCATAGAAATTTCTGGACAAAAATACTATGATCACAAATTTACAAGGAAAAAGAACAATTAGAGAAAATATAAGAGAAAAAGAGAGGAAAAAGAAAGAAATAAAACAGAGAGAGAGGAAGGGAGGATCGAAAAAAGGAGAATGCAGTCCAAAGTTTCCATCAATCGGTGGCGCCACACCAGCTGCTCCACCACCGCGATTCCCCAATTATCGATCCCTCCACCAGCTATGACGTCTAACGCCTCCGCCCTTCCTCGATTCATCTTCTTAGGTCGAGCTTTCTCCCTTCATTTTCGGTGAACCACAACGGCAACCAACGACGTGATCCATATCGGTGAGCTCTTGGCGGTTAGGCGAGTCCAGTAGTATCTTCCTCCGATTATCATTCACTGAAACCAAGCAGATCGGTGACAAATGCATCTGTGATTTTCGATGTAGATTCAGGCCATGAATGGAGTCCGTTGGGTACATGACCATCGTAGTTAGACTCTGACCGATGTTAGCAACCTCCAGGTGCTCTCGGGTTCACACCGATCAGGCTTCAACGAAGCTTCGATAACCAGTCCAGCGAGCACAATGATGATATAATTGAGGGAAAAAATTGTAGGAATTGGCTTTAACCGGTATATGACTATTAAAATTATCTTTCCTTATTTTTTTTATATATAAATGGAGCTAGTTGCAAAATTTTATTTTTTAAAAAAAGAAATAAATGTGTGATTTTTTTTTTTTAATTTTCCTATCCCGTTGAACATGAAATTGAGTTATTTGTTAGTTGTAGCAATTGATGGATATAGGATTGCTAGAGGTTACTTCATGTATATTTGAGAAGCTTTAATACAATGCTAAACGGATAATTTTAATAAATGATAAGTTTATGTGTAATAGAGATTAGATGAAATCTTGGTGGGCAATGATGATATCGCTGGTTGGTCATAGTTGAATAATTTGATAGCTAAATTGATTCATTTGTTCCTTGCACGGTTTTGTGCATCTTCACTAAGTTTTAGTTATTTTGGTAATTTGTTTATTAGATTAATGGGTTAAATTGTATATTTAATTAGTAATATTACTTAGTAGAAATAGAGATATTAGATGGAATCATAATTTATGGTAGCTGAGGTTATAACTGTAATTTAGTTAGTATTTGAATTGTAGTAAAATGTTGTTAGTGTAAGCCCTAGCCCCAATGCATTGTAATAAAGCACTTTGAATTAATAAAATGAGGCATTTGTTTTATCCTTTGTATTTCTGTGCATCTCAATTTATAAAACTATCCAAGAGTGTTGTTTCGGTTTAAGTTATCATGTGTGAGGCACATGGTTGTAAGACCTTGAAACAAATGAGACATCATTCTAAATATCCCTGGTCAGTCATTGTTATGGGAATAACAATGAATTAAGACTAGTATGCTCTCTCTGATATTATGAGTTCTGTCTTACGGATCATTAGGACAAGAGTGTCAATCAGAGATCATAGATACATGTTAAAGAACATGGTATCTGGATACGATCCGCTCATGGGAACACTACATGGTACTAGTCATAAGTGTTTCTCATATGCAAGTTTTGTATCGGAGTTCTTAGACCTAAAATCTCTATGAAACTCTTTATGAATTACTGTGTACTTTGACATACACCTAACGTGCTCGTAACAGAGTGACAAGTACGGGTATGATTGGGTATGCATTGATTCATGTTAGAGAGCATGAGAGAAGTGAAGGGATTACCCCTCTCAATAAGAGAGAAAATATCATCGGCCACTTGATCAGTGAACTGAGAAGTGTATGGCCATACCGAGATGAAATAATGAGTAATCATTATTTATCTGAGAGTTCAGTGTCACTGGAATATCAAGAAAGGAATTAATAAATATAAGGATGACTAGTTCCATGCCTTATATTAATTCTGATATTTATGGGTAAGGGACTATGCAAAATTGCATTAGGTCACTAAATGCCATATGGATTTTCATTTAATTTGGAATGCTATAATATCTTGCTAGAGAATATATATAGCCTTTGAATTAATTTATTAATTCATTGCCAACATTAAATGGACCTATAGGATTGCACACAAAGCATTGGGCTTAAAATACTTAAATTAAGTATTGGGCATTAATTTGGACTTTTAATTAAAGTCAAATTAATGTATGTAATGGGTTATAAAATTGCTACTGGGCTTTGGTCCATGAGAGAGAGAAATTCAGCCCACAAGGTTTAATTTCAATTAATTAATTATGTTACATTAATTAAGTTAATTGAGTATTAAAGCCTAAAGGAATTTAAATTAAATTAAATCACTTATATAATTGATGAAGTGGCCGAAATTCCAAGAGGAAAATCAAGGAATTTCGGCACATGTTTATTATTTATATTAAGTGTTTTCATTTAATTAAATGTCTTATGTTTTATTTCAAATTTGAATTTAAATTCAAAGGAGTTTAAATTCAAAATATATTACTTATCTTTAGGAAGTGATAGAGTTTGAATTAATTATCTTAGGATAGTTGAATTCAGATCAAAGACTTGCCAAAGGATAAGCATATATATTAAAAGAAATAAAACCCTAGATAGACAAGGAGAAGTTGGCGTGAAAACAAAGAAAAAAAACCCTAATCTTCTATGTATTTGGCGTGAACTCTCTCTCTCTCCCAATTAATTTCTTTTAGCCAATTTTCACAAGGAGAAAGGATAGTTCCTCATTCTCTTGTGATCTTGGGTAGTAATAGCAACCTAAGAGAAGTACAAAATCAAATTTTGTAGCTTCAAAGTATAGCCATTACATAATACCTTAAAAGAGAGCTAGCAATCTCGATTTTAAGCCGTCGGTACAATTGTGTGTGTGAGAATAGAGGAGTGACGTAAAAGGCCGTTCCTTGGCATTGGTGATCAAGATCTAAGGCGGATAAAGTCATCTCGGTTGCTTATCATCACCAAACTCAAGGTTTACAAGGCATCCAAAGTTGTAAGTTTTAAACCCTAAAATTGCATGTTTCGTTTCTTACTTTGGAATTGTATGGTATGTATGATAAAAATTTTTTGTTTTTTTCGCTGTGCTATCATCACATTCATACCATGTCATATTCCATCAAATGTAATTAAGGAAGTGGCCAATTAGATGTATTTTGTCAAAGGTGGAAATTCTCATATGCTTAAAAAAATTGGCTAATTAATATTAATATGCTTTTGATAATATAAGATACGATTTAAAATACTGAAAATGGTTTAAAAAGCTAAATGAAAATTTTGATTGAATTGTTGGTGCATTACCTTTCATAAATGTAATCACAGCAAGAAGAAATGAAGTTCTAACCGGTGCTTGATGTATAAAAAATTTAATTAAATAAATTGTTGTGGGCTCCTAAATAAGATAATAAATATGCGAGGCCCCAACCAGATTATAGAAGATTAACGACAATTATGGTTAAATAAGGTGAAATAGATTATTTTGCATTACTGAAATTAAGTCCCATAAGGCGTATTTTGATAATTACGATATGTGTGTAACTTGGATATAGTTAAATTATAAGGAAGGATGCAATTGAATTAAAATAGAAGTTTATGTTTAAATTGTAAGAATTATAAGTTATTAGGGGTAAAAGAGTATAAGGGCAATTTTGGAAAGATAATTTTGGGATATTTACCCCATGAACTCCTGTAAAATCTTATTGAAGAAGAAATTTTATTGGTTTTAAGAGGTAGAGATCGGCTCAAGAAGGAAAGAAGGAAGATGCAACCTCATTCTGGCTCTTTCTCTCTCTCTTTATTTGGTTACGGATTGGAGAAGAAGATAGGTTAGAGCTTGATGAGTTATTCTCTTCAAAGTAATGTTCCTTCTCTCTTGCAATCCTTCTTCTCTTATTTCCTTAATTTAATTTCTAGACATGAGGGATTAAGAAAATCATACTTGTTACCATTTTGTGTAAGGGAAGGAAGAATCAACCTTTAAGAGATGGATTAAGAGTGTTAAAGGAGGATTTGAAGCCTTAATACTAGGTATGTGAACTAGGCTTACTAAATTTTTCATGTGAATTTGTTACTAGAACTTTGTTCTCTTTTTATATGTGGGTGTCTTCCTTGATGAGGTTAAAGATCTAGAATGGTTTTGTAGATGAGTAATTAGTGAATCCCTTATATGTGTTTGGTTTAAGTCTTAGTGGTTTAAAGAGGATGAACTAAGGCTAATGGACATGTAGAATCAAAGGATTCTAGTAAGGAAGGAAGAACAAACATTGTAATTACTGAGATTATAGATTTGTTTACTTGAGTCATTGATTTGGTTTTGTTACAATAATAGAATGAATTATTGATAAGATTAGGGGAATTATTAATGAACCTTAATTCTCAAGTTAGAGTTATTGAGAGATGAGGGAGCTACCAATTGTTAGTGGGCATAATGAGCCACTTATAATTGAATTTCATTTGAAATTCATAAAAATAAATTTGAAGTTTGATGTATTACAAATTTAAGATTTGTCTAAAGATATTTAAAGGCAAGATAATGTATAAATAATTGAGGTCTAATGCTAGAAAAGTGAGTAATGGTGAATGATTGTAAGTATGATGGATGATTGTGAGAAGGGGGTGAAAGATTTCAAGTTTGGTTCTGAAAAGTAAAGGAGCACTCAATTGAGTGCCATGATCGCTCAGTCGAGTGTTGTGAACGTCAGCCGAGTGCCACAATCACTCAGCCGAGTGATTTTTCACTCTCCCAAGTGGAACGTCACGGGTTGCTCAATTCGTTTTCCCTTTTGTGCTATAACATCCACCTTAGCATATATCTTTCTGTAAAATTGTTTTGGATATAGTTTTCCATGTGTTATAAGCAATATAGTTTCCTTAATCACTCAAGCTTGATATGTATATCTATGGCATAAAAATATGAGGATTTATAGTAAAGAAATGGTGAGGGTAAACAAGTTAGACCCGTCATAAACTTTGAAGTTCGAAAGTACGGCTACCATGAATATTGATACAATATTGTCTTAACTTACATTCATATATTTTTGGACATGTTATATGATAAGAATTTACTTGGTTATGGTATTGGAGGAATTTGTATTGAGTAACTATTGTTTAAATGAATTATTGATCATCACGATCTAATAGACTATAAAAGAGAATTATGGTGTTATAGTATGAAGTAAGTAAAATCTCCGAAACACAATGTACATGCCAAAATATCGTAAAGATAATTAAAAGAGCCCAAGAGCATCCACCACAAAGTCCTTCTACTTCACTGTTGTGACTCGAATTTTGATGTAGATTTGTTATCAACTATCTTCAAAAATTTCTTCAAACTTATGTGCAGAAATAAAATCGCGAGCTAAACATATTGTTTAATGGTGTTCAAGCAATTCTATTTTTTCAATAATATAAAATATTTAACTAAAACATACTCAAAATTTCATATTTTTTTCTAAATTAAAGTTTAATTAATGTTATAGTCCAAAAAGGTAACTAGTTAATCATTTTCAGTTAAAAATCTCAAGTTATTTAAATAAGGATTTAATATTATATTTTGTATTTGCCCTAAGTAAAATCAAGCGAAATTCCGTTGAGTTGAATAAACTGAATTTAAATACGGGATCGAGTTCTGGAAACTATACGGTCCATTCAATATCATTTTCTCGATATTGACATTCATAATTTCACCATTACTATATATATGTGTGTGTGTGTGTGTGTGTGTGTGTGTGGATTGAGTTCTTGGAACCATACAACCAACAATTTTGATTAATTACATCAATCAGATGAGTTTTTGGACTCATACAATATGATAATCACATTAAGATGCACTACTGCTAAATTTTCCTAATTGACATGTCAATCTTATCCCATTACTCCAATTTTTGTTTAATTTTATTAAGGGCAAATATTATAAATTTTCAATCTATATAAATATTTGCACAATATTATTTAGTCTTGAGTAATGGAACTTTTATCTTAAATTTATTTTCTAACAAATCTCAGGTTAAAGCTTTCTTCTGTTTCTCCCTTTACTTTAGGAAATCTTCACATTTTATTTGATTCTTTAGCATTCAAGTAAATATTTCGCAGGTGTATCATATGTAGTCTAGCTAACTAAATGCATTATTTATACATATTTTTCATCTTTACACTCCATGCCTAATTTCAAAGATTCATTCAGACATACGTATTAAGAATCTCAAATAATTTAACTTATAAATTAAACATTCAAGAACTTATTAGATGTGCACCCATTAAGTCAAATTCCAATTATAACTCTAAAGATAAAATTTATCACATATACAACTCTTTTTAACATCTAATTAGTTATTTACAACATTAATTTTATACAAACCTAATTCATTCCTTAAAAACCATAACTTACCTAATACATATTATTTGACCATTTGCAATTTTAGTCCCTTTTAATTTAATTAAATCACCTCATAGTATTCATTTGTTACTCAAATAATAATTTATAACATTATTTCCAAATTATCTTACTTCATCTACCATAAACATATACTTACATAATACACAATTTTAAAGAAAAATAAAATTGCACGAACACATACCAAAATTTGGTGCCAATTCCTTCAATTTATACTTCAAAAGGCTTCAATCCACCTTTATTTTTGCATTTCCTTCTCATTCATCACCATCTCACCTTCCTTTTTATTATAAATTCAATAAAATCAACATAAATTTCTTAACCACAATATTTAAGCATTTTAATTAAGCAACTCTAGCTAATTATTCATTCTTAGTGTAACATCTCAAATTTTAATTACCCGAATAATAATCGGACCAATCCAATTTTTATCTAGATTTGGTAATAATATAAATATAAAATGATGAGGGTCAAAAAAAAAGTTACAAGTTAAGTTATTATTGATTTGGGGCTTAATTGTTAAAGTATATAAGTTAGAGGGCTCAAATAAAATTTTGCGGGACCAAAATTGAAACTTTGCCAAAACTATGTCGTTTTGGCCCTTATTTTCTTTCTTCTTTCTTCCGTTTCCTCTTTTTCCTTCCGATAATGTCCTCATCCTCATCCTCACCTCCCTTTGCCGCACCATCGCTCCCTGTCTGCAGCAACCCCCTTCGACTTCCTTTTCCTTCTCCCGTCTTCTCTTTATTTGTTGAGCAAGGAGAGCAACCTGCCTCATTCCTTTTATGCTTCAAGTTCTTCATTTTTTTGTTCTTTTAGCAATAAATTCTCTATTAATTCATAAGCTAAGCTTCATTAATTATTTATTTGGTGAATTTTGGGAAGAATTTGGAGGATAGATAAAAAATTTTAGATCTAAGGATTTTAGGAAAAAATTGGGAAAAATGTTAGATTTAAGGGTTATTGAGTTATTTGAAGAAATTAAACAAATAATTAGTTAGAATTACTTTAATTTAAGTATCTAGATAAAAATTGGAGCAATAGGATAAGGTTGAAATGCCAATTAGGGATGTTTAGCAGCACTGCATCGTAATGTGATTATCGGATTGAATGGTTTCGAAAGCTCTTCCAATGGATGTGTTTAAATTGAGTCGTGGACTGAATGACTCCGAGAGCTTGATCCACATGTGTATGCTTATATAAATATATGATTAATGATAATATTATAAATGTTAAAATTAAAAAGATATTTAATGGACCGAATGGTTCCGAGAACTCAGTCCCGTATTAATTTTCATTTATGCAGCTCGGCGTACAATTTCATTGAATTTTACTTGGGGTATATACAAACATAAATATTAAGCGTTTATAAATTGGAGATTTTTTTTTTAATTTGAAAGTAATTAATTGGTTAACCCTTGGACTATAATATTGATTAAACTTTAAATTAGAGAAAATTGGATAAAAATGCGGATTATATACTTTTAAGATTTCTTACAATAGATTTATGATAGTTCTGTTTAAAAGTAAGTGAAAATTTTTATAATTGGTAATTTGTGAAATTCCCAGTATGTTTTCGTTAAATATTTTATGTTGTTGAAAAAATAGAATTGCTTGAATACCACTAAGCAAAATGCTTAGCGCGTGGTTTTCTATCCGCATATAGGTTTGAAGAAAGTTTTTGAAATTAGTTAGAGGTAGAGATCTACATTAAAAATTTGAGTCACACCAAAAAAGTGAAAAATTTTGAGGTGGATGCACAATTTGAACCTTTTGTTATCTTTAAAATATTTTGGCATGTACATAGAATTATAGTGATGTAAATTTTATGTAAATATTTATGGATTTTGACGTTGTAAATTATATGGAGAATAGTAGAAAGTTAAATATGTGTTTTTTTAAATATTTGCTAAATTTTGAGTTTTGAAACAACGGAGGATAAGTAACAACTTGTGTTGGGGTTTGAACTAAAAGAATAGGGTAGGATACACCCTATTAGAAGTATTTTGAATATTGTCTTTTCAGGGGGGGTTTAAAGCATTTTATGAGAAATTCTGCTGAAATTTTTATAAAATAAATAGTAATTGGTCAAGTGATAAAGCTTTTAAATAGAAACTTATTTTGACCATTATAAAAAGAGTCTAAACCCGAGTGTGATATCCACTATCCGAATCTTTTAACTGATCGGGTATAGGATGTTACACTTAGTTTCAAAATAACTTAAGTGTATATATAAATCTAATATTTTTCCCCAATATCAAAAATTCCTAACTCTAGATCTCTTTACTTCCTTTCAATTTTTCTATCATAACAACAATTAAAGGGGAAAAATAAGAATTACCTAACAAATATTGGAAGAGAAACAGCAAATAAATGGGGCAAATTTGAGAGGAGATCGAGCAAGAGAGGTGGACAGCAAAAGGAATCACGACCATTGTCACTTGAGAGGGAGAGGTGAAAAAACAATAACATCGGTGGGCTGCTCAGATGGAGGCAACGACGATGGTACAGTGGGGTAACTTGATCGAATAGGAGAGGGGAAAGAGAGAGAAAGGAGAGAGGGATGGTGAGGAATGGGGAAAGAACCCGATAGTTCCAACAAAAGAAGAAGAAAAGGGACTAAGCCAAAATGACATAGTTTTGGCTAATGTCCCCTTTGGTCCCTCTAACTTATACAATTTAATAAGTAAGCCCCAATTCTTTTTCTATGTGCATTTAAATCCACAAACCAAATATAATTCAACCTATAATTCCTTTTTTTTACTCTCATTATTTTATATTTATATTATTACAGAGTTTACACAAAAATTGGATCAGTCTAATTATATTCAGATAATTAAAATTTAGGATGTTACAAAATTAGCTTAACCTTGGTGTGTTAATATATTAAAAGGTTTAATCAATTGGATTCCCTTTCGGTGGAATAGTTTTATAATATCTATTTGGGTTAGTTGTAAAGTTTAAACAGATGTCATTCTTCTAACTACAAGAATGTGTTATTTCCTTACTTGTTAATATCCTATTATTGCAAACTATCATTTTAAGAAATTGAGATTATAATAAGAGAATGTATTGTTTTAAAGCATTTACAAAGATAAATATGTATATCTTGAGTTAAATGAATTCTTAATGATCACTGTGTGAACTAGACTGATCTACATACTCAAAATCATAATGAGTGCATAACTATGTCCACAAAACTTATATGTATAATTTGAACGAATTAACTGATGTAAAGTTTGCAAATTGATGATAATTCAAGACTAAAAAGGGTGACAAGTACAACACTATGGTGCCTATGATAATAAGAACGATGAAAGCAAATATATATATATATATGGCACTATTTGTTTTATTTAATGATGAGTTTATATTTTTTCTTAGTAAAACTAGATAGGAATTGGAGTAATGAGATAAGATTGACATTTCAAATAGGAAAATTTAGCAGTACTGCATTTTAATATGAATACCGGATTGAATGGCTCCGAGTATAAAGACTACTCTAACGTTTATTTCCTTGTTACTGTGCATATCATTTTTCATATAAAATGATTGTACTGCATTTCATTAGCACCAATAACATGTTATATAAGTTACTTATAATCATAACATTGTATTGAAATAAACTACATATGTAATGGCCTCAACACCGGTCTGGCCGTAAACAGTAAATTCCAATGGTGAATAGTGCACCAGGACCGTAAAACGGACCCGAAAGTGAAAAATATTTTATTTGACCATCGGGGTATTGGTCATGGTAAGTCCGGGGTTGAAATTTGAAGTGAAATCGAGGTCAAATAGATCTCCGAAAGTCGAAAATACGAAAAAGGTAGCGAGTCAATTTTCCTGGTAGGGAAGGTGACTTGATTTTGCATAAATTTTTAAAAATAGCAAATGAACTCCAAAAATTGCCATATTTTTCAGATCTTCACGAAATTTCATTTAGAATAATTTGGTATAAAGAAATGAATTTTTCGGCGATGTCGACAGTTGTCGAATCGAACCAGTTTGGTTGAATCGGACCAGTAATGGACTCCGATTGAGCCAAAATTTTGTGTACTACCTAATTTTGATGTGATAAGAATTATGGAATTAAAATTGGAGTTATTTGGAGTGAGAAAATGGGAGAAATAATTTTGGGCTTTAAATTAGGTTGTTAATGAGCTTTAACTAATTAACTAAGCCCATTAACCTAATCCAAGCCCATAAAGCCCATAAGCCATCATATATAAAGTGTGAATTTTCTGGAACAAGCCAGCAAAGCATCTCCCTCCTTATCTCCTCCTCTTGGCCGAAACTCCCTTCACCATTATTGCTTGAGATTTCTTCATTTCTCTCTCCATTTCACACAAAATCAAGCCACCCAATAGTAATCTCTGCCTCTCTAGTTAAGTTTTATGACCTCCTCTCTTCAAATCAAGGAAGAAAATCAAGAAAAATTAGGAGAGAGAGTTTAGGGTTTCATTTGAGGTAAGTGAAACCAAGGGGTTTAAAATTTTTTCTATGGTGCCTACTTATGTTTTTGGATGCCTAGACTTCATTTATGATGTTATTTTTAGCATTTGAGGTTGAAAAACTAGAGTTTTAATGGCTTGAAATTTTGGTTCTCTTAGGTAATCAAGGAGAATTGCAAGCTTCCAAGGCTAAAGGCAAGAAAAAGGAAGCTTAGGCATCCTAGAGCAAGAAAAGAAGGTTAGTGACTAATAAATCTTAGTAATTTCTTTGATTCCAATTAAGTAACCTTTATGTAAGTTAGGGTTTAGGTGATAAAATGGTGATCTAATGGAAATTAATGATGAAATAGTGTAACTAGACCTTGAATAAGTATGTTTAAATGCCTAAATGATTTATTGAATAATTGTATGACATACTTACCTTGATGGCCGAATTGCACCCTAAAGAAAACCTAAGTGTATTTTGTGAATTTTGATGAATTTAAGCTTTTAAATGATATTAGAAATGAAATAATATGCCTAGGAATTTTTATGGAATTTATTGAAATTAAATGAATATTTTAGAGAATAATTTCAATTATGTAAGTAGTGGAAATAAGGAATTTATATGAAATAATATGCAATTTGATGAGAAAGTGAATGATTTTGGTGAATTATGGTAGAATAATTCACAATCTATGTGAAAGAATGGAAAGAAATAAATACGAGCATTTTCGAGTAGTAAAACAATGGAAAAATTAAAGTTTGATTGCAATTTTTATGAAATTGTGCCCTTAGAATTAGTCTGGCAGTAAAAGTCTAGCTCAGGATATAATTGGCTAGCCATAGGGACATCTGTACCGCGGTGCAAGTCACGGTGACTTGCTTAGTTATGGTAGGATCACTGATCACCATAGCTTCTGTTTGTACCTGGTATCTGCTACGTGAAAAAATGGTCGTTGAGATCATTTTTCAGTTTATATGTGGCCCATGGGGGTCCACGTCCCGAGTATTCAGTCTGAGAATTTATGTCGGCACTGTACTAGGGGCATGAAAGGAAATGAAAGTGATAATAAGTTAAAAGAAATGAAAAGAATGATGAAAATGAAGTTTAAAATGGAAAAAGGACTTAAATGAAAGAAAATGAAAGTTCAGGGGCAAAATGATAATTTTACAAAAATGGGTAATTAATAAGTAAATATAAGTGAGAAATGATTAACAAGGGCAAAATAGTAATTTTGGAGACCTAACAGTGTCAATAAGATAAAATTTTATGGTACAGGGACTAAACCGTAATTTTACCCAAAGGTAGTGAAGTAAAGAATAAATGACGAATAATGGTGAAACTTGTATAATGAAAATGAAAATAAATGACTATAATGGCAAAATCATAAATATTAAGACAAAAAGGACATTTTTGGAATGTAGCACAATTTTGAGGACTAAAAAGGAAAATTAATCAACCGTTATGAAATAAATGAGAAAAAGTGTAAATAATGTGAAAACAATTGTTTCCATTTGAACTTAATGAAAATTGCATAATTGTACTCACATAGAATTTAATTGATTAGATATAGTATAATAAAGAAATAAATATTGCAAAGAAAGTATTAGGATTGTTTGTCACCACTGGGCATAGTTTATGCTCAGCATGTAGTTTTACTGCATGCAGGTACAGAGCCGGAGGAGCGGTAATGCACGGATGAAAAGCAAAGAAATTATGTTGTTCAGTAGATTATGTAGTTTTGGCATGTATATAAATGACTGATATGTATAAGTATTTGGATATGTAAAAATATGTAAATAGATGTGTGTGTAATTATGATTATGATCTGTTTTGAAGTATTCGATGTTTGATGGAAGTGGAGAAATGGAATGATTGTTATAGAAGTGTTGTGCCTCTGAGAGGCTGTATTTTGTCTGATTTTTCAGGAGGCTAGTTAAAATACAGCCGTTATATTGCCGAAATTTCATTATGTGAATAGTAATCAGGGACAGTTATAGGTCATTGAATACCTAGGTAATTGGTAATATCGAACTTTGGTATTATTTAAAAGTTAATTAAAAAAGAAAAAAAAATTTCGATTTACATGCACTGTTTCGTATGATCGGAGTGATAAGGGTGTTACAATTTTATTGGTATCAGAGCAAAGGTTTAGACGGTTCTAAGATCGGAGTGGGTATTAATTGATTTGTCTGATATACATGCCAATTATGTTTGGGAAGTGAATGTTTTGGAACTAATGTGCATCTGCTCCTTTTGTTTTATAGTGAAAAGATGTCTACTGATCGAGAACAACAGTCAGCTGACAGCAGGAGTGAGGCATCGAGTAATATTGGGCGACAAGAGGCCCCACAACAGAACCCTCCTCCTGTAGCACCGCCTCCTTACCCTCAGCCGAACTTTCTTGATTTAATGGCTGACTACATTCAGCAGAGATTGTAGGCAGCTCCAACTCCGGCGCCACCTCAGCCGACAGTAGTACAGATTTAGCCAGCGCCGCCTAGGCGGAGACCTATACTGGAACAATTAAAGAGACTGGGGGCAGAAGACTTTTCTGGTAGAGAACCTTTGACACCTGCAGTGGCTGAAGAATGGCTATACAAGATAAAGAGATTGTTTGAAATAACCCACAGCCCACTGGAAGAAAAATTTGAAGGTGCTTTAGCCTTACTTCAGGGTTCTGCATTCATTTGGTGGGATTCCGTTAGAAGACATACTCCTGCAGATCAGTTGAGTTGGGAGTATTTTTTGGACTAGTTTGAGAAGAAATACATTGGGTCCGAGTATAAGGCCACTATGCAAGAGGCTTTCTGGAGATTAAAACAGGGAAACAAGACAGTGGCAGAGTATGAGAGAGAATTTGAGCGGTTGAGTGCTTACCTGGATGAAGGCCAGGCTACAGAGGAGAAATTATGTTACAGATTTGAAAGAGGCCTGCATACTGAGCTTAAACAGATCATTGGAGCTCAGAAGTATCCTACCTTGCGTGCTATGGTGGAAGCAACCATAAAGTTAGAGACGACTCAGGCTGAGCAGGCTGAGAGACAGTCCCGATTTCAGCAAAAGAGGAAGCAGGGACAGTTCAGTGGTAAAGGGAAGAAAGCAAAGGGATCTCAGGCATTTCAGGGACAGTCACCTGTAGCAGCAGGTCGAGGTCAGGGTGGTGCATCTCGAGGCAGAGCTCCGATTGTTAGTACTCCTCGGGACCGAGATAGTGATAATGCAGTGGCTTGTGAGCACTGTGGTAAGTTTCACTCTGGAGAGTGCAGATTTCTGACAGGAGCCATTTTCAGATGTGGATCCAGAGATCATCGGATCCGAGACTGTCCTGCCATGCAGACTACCTTAGTTAATTCACCAGCATCAGGTACAGGATCCTCAGCTCCTAGAGGTCGTGGTAGGGGAGCCGCCCCTCACACTTCAGCCTCCCGACCTGTTGGACAGACATCACAGGGTCAGAGGAGAGTATCAGGTCAGACCTATGCTGTCAGAGCACGTGAAGATGAGGACGCTCCAGATGTAATAATTGGTACGTTTCTCTTGTTATCTGATTCGGTGCATGCATTGATTGATCCGGGTTCCACGCATTCTTACATTAGCATTGCCTTAGCACGGGATAGAGGGATGCAAGAGGAATGCTTGGACCAGGATGTTTTGGTGAGCAATCCTCTGGGGCATAGTGTAGTGGTAGATAAAGTGTTCAGACAGTGTCCTATTAGTGCCCAGGGACACATCTTCCTGGCAAACCTGATCGCTTTGCCTTTCCATGAGTTCGACGTGATTCTGGGGATGGATTGGTTATCCGCCCACCAAGCGACTGTTGATTGCAGAAAGAAGAGAGTCACTTTAAAGCTTAGCGATGATCGAGAAGTTACAGTGGTAGGTGTGAGAACTGATTTTTCTGTCCGATGTGATATCCGCCACTGCTGCTAAAAGGTTGATTAGAAAAGGATGTGTGGCTTACATGTGTTATGCAGTGGAAGCAAAGAAAGTCAGTCCAAAGATGTCAGAAGTACCTACTGTCAGGGAGTTTCAGGATGTCTTTCCTGATGAATTGCCTGGTTTACCACCTGATAGGGAATTAGAATTTTCTATTGATATTGCTCCAGATACTGTACCTATTTCTATTGCTCCCTATAGGATGGCACCTGCAGAGTTAAAAAAATTGAAAATTCAGTTGCAAGAATTGTTAGATAAGGGGTTTATTAGGCCCAGTGTTTCTCCCTGGGGAGCGCCAGTCCTGTTTGTCAAGAAGAAAGATGGTACACTCAGGTTGTGCATTGACTATAGGCAACTGAATAAAGTTACCATTAAGAACAAGTATCCTCTCCCTCGCATTGAAGACTTGTTTGATCAGCTTAAGGGAGCAGGTGTTTTCTCGAAGATTGACTTGAGATAAGGCTATTATCAAATGGGAGTGAAAGAAGCAGATGTGCCGAAGACTGCTTTTCGTACCAGGTATGGCCACTATGAGTTTCTGGTTATGCCTTTTGGGCTTACAAATGCTCCAGCCGCCTTTATGGACTTGATGAATAGGGTTTTTCATCCCTATTTGGACCAGTTTGTAGTAGTTTTTATTGATGACATTCTGGTCTACTCCAAGACGCCGGAAGAACATGATAAGCATCTGAAGCTTGTTCTGCAAGTCCTAAGGGAAAAACAGTTATACGCTAAGTTTAGTAAATGTGATTTCTGGTTAAATGAGGTGTCTTTTCTGGGTCATGTAATTTCGGAAGAAGGTATTAAAGTGGATCCTTCAAAGATTGATGTGATTATCCAATGGAAACCGCCCAAGAATGTTACGAAAGTGAGGAGTTTTCTGGGTTTAGCCGGATACTATAGGAGATACATTAAAGGTTTTTCTACTATTGCAATACCTTTAACCCGGTTACTACAGAAGAATGTTAGATTTGTGTGGACTGATGCTTGTCAGAAATGTTTTGAAAGACTTAAAAGTATGTTGACTGAAGCTCCAATTCTTACTCAACCTAAATCGGGTAAGGATTTTGTGGTCTATAGCGATGCATCCAGGAATGGATTAGGGTGTGTTTTGATGCAGGAAGGCAGGGTGATTGCATATGCCTCCCGACAGTTGAAAACACATGAGAAGAATTACCCCACCCATGATCTGGAGTTAGCAGCCATTGTTCTTGCGCTGAAAATTTGGAGACATTATTTATATGGCGAGAGATGCTATATCTACTCAGATCATAAGAGTTTAAAATATCTTCTTACTCAGAAAGAACTTAACCTTAGACAAAGGCGCTGGTTGGAATTGATCAAGGATTATGATTGCTACATCGATTACCACCCAGGAAAAGCTAATGTAGTAGCTGATGCACTTAGCGGGAAATTTATGTCAGGTGATATGAATACCCTTAAGTAATTAGTATAAGTGATTGTTTTGCTTTAGTAATTGATTGTTTTGTTTGCAGCTCTCCGAGCTATGAATGTCCATTTAAGTTTAGCTTCAGATGGAGCCCTGGTAGCTGAATTACAAGTAAAGCCTGACTTTGTGCATCAAGTTAAGACTGCTCAGAAAGAAGATGATCGGTTGATGAGCATTAAGAATAGACTTCAGAATGGCAGTGTAGAGAATTACTCCTTGAGTGATGATGGGAGCCTTTATTTTAAGCAAAGGCTTTGTGTTCCAAACCAGGAAGAGTTGAAGAAAGGTATTCTAACTGAAGCACATCATAGCAGTTATGCAATGCATCCTGGAGGCAATAAAATGTATCAAGGTTTGAAAGCTTTCTATTGGTGGCCAGGTATGAAGCGAGATGTGACAGAATTTGTAAGTAAATGTCTGATCTGTCAGCAAGTAAAAGCTGAGCACCATGTTCCTTCAGGGTTGTTGCATCCTTTGTTAGTACCAGAGTGGAAATGGGACCGAGTGACCATGGATTTTGTGACAGGCTTGCCACTGACTCAGAAGAAGCATGATGCCATCTGGGTGATTATAGATCGACTTACCAAATCAGCTCACTTTCTGCCCGTACGGATGGACTATCCTTTGTCTAAACTAGCAGAATTGTACATTAATGAGATAGTAAGATTGCATGGAGTGCCATCTTCCATTGTTTCTGACAGGGATCCGAGGTTTACTTCTCGATTCTGGCACAGTTTTCAAGATGCTTTGGGTACGAGGCTTCACTTTAGTACAACCTTTCACCCTCAGACAAATGGCCAGTCCGAGAGAGTGATCCAGGTTTTGGAGGATATGCTCAGATGTTGCATTCTAGAGTTTGGATCCAGTTGGGAAAAGCATTTACCTTTGGCAGAGTTTGCATACAATAACAGTCACCAATCCAGCTTGAAAATGGCTCCTTTTGAAGCACTGTATGGTAGAAAATGCAGAACTCCTCTATGTTGGACCGAATTTAGTGAAAGGAAGTTAGTAGGTTCTGATTTGATCCGTGATTTTGAAGAGAAAGTTCGAGTCATTAAAGGTAGATTGAAAGAAGTTGCGGATCGTCAGAAGTCCTATGCTGATTTGAAGAGAAAAGACATAGAGTTTCAGGTGGGAGATCGAGTTTTCCTGAAAGTATCTCCGTGGAGAAAGATCTTAAGATTTGGAAAGAAGGACAAGTTAAGTCCTAGATTTATTGGCCCTTATGAGATACTTCAGCGAGTGGGTCCCGTAGCGTATCGATTAAAGTTGCCTTCTGAACTAGAAAAGATACATGACGTGTTCCACGTGTCTATGCTCCGTAGATACAGATCGGATCCTAGTCACGTGATTACACAGGAAGAGATTCAAGTGGCTGATGACATGACCTATGAAGAGGAACTAATGAAAATCTTAGCAAGAGAAGTCCGTCAACTCAGAAACAAGCAGGTTCCATTAGTGAAAGTACTATGGCACCATCATAATGTTGAAGAAGTTACTTGTGAACCAGAAGCTACTATGAGATATCAGTATCCCCACCTCTTCAATACAGGTAAATTTCGAGGACGAAATTTATTTTAGTAGGAGAGAATTATAATGGCCTCAACACCGGTCTGGCCGTGAACAGTAAATTTCGATGGTGAATAGTGCACCCGGGCCGTAAAACGGATCCAAAAGTGAAAAATATTTTATTTGACCATCGGGAAGTATTGGTCACGGTGAGTCCGGGGTTGAAATTTGAAGTGAAATCGAGGTCAAATAGATCTCCGAAAGTCGAAAATACGACAAAGGTAGCGAGTCAATTTTCCTGTTAGGGAAGGTGACTTGATTTTGCATAAATTTTTAAAAATAGCAAATAAACTCCAAAAATTACCATATTTTTCAGATCTTCATGAAATTTCATGTAGAATATTTTGGTATAAAGAAATAAATTTTTCGGCGATGTCGACAGTTATCGAATCGAACCAATTTGGTTGAATCGGACCAGTAACGGACTCCGATTGAGCCGAAATTTTGTGTACTACCTAATTTTGATGTGATAAAAATTATGGAATTAAAATTGAAGTGATTTGGAGTGAGAAAAGGGGAGAAATAATTTTGGGCTTTAAATTAGGTTGTTAATGGGCTTTAACTAATTAACTAAGCCCATTAACCTAATCCAAGCCCATAAATCCCATAAGCCATCATATATAAAGTGTGAATTTTCTGAAACAAGCCAGCAAAGCATCTCCCTCCTTATCTCCTCCTCTTGGCCGAAACTCCCTTCACCATTATTGCTTGAGATTTCTTCATTTCTCTCTCCATTTCACACCAAATCAAGCCACCCAATAGTAGTCTCTGCCTCTCTAGTTAATTTTTATGACCTCCTCTCTTCAAATCAAGGAAGAAAATCAAGAAAAATTAGGAGAGAGAGTTTAGGGTTTCATTTGAGGTAAGTGAAACCAAGGGGTTTAAAATTTTTTCTATGGTGCCTACTTATATTTTTGGATGCCTAGACTTCATTTATGATGTTATTTTTAACATTTGAGGTTGAAAAACTAGAGTTTTAATGGCTTGAAATTTCGGTTCTCTTAGGTAATCAAGGAGAATTGCAAGCTTCCAAGGCTAAAGGCAAGGAAAAGGAAGCTTAGGCATCCTAGAGCAAGAAAGGAAGGTTATTGACTAATAAATCTTAGTAATTTCTTTGATTCCAATTAAGTAACCTTTATGTAAGTTAGGGTTTAGGTGATAAAATGGTGATCTAATGGAAATTAATGATGAAATAGTGTAACTAGACCTTGAATAAGTATGTTTAAATGCCTAAATGATTTATTGAATAATTGTATGACATACTTACCTTGATGGCCGAATTGCACCCTAAAGAAAACCTAAGTGTATTTTGTGAATTTTGATGAATTTAAGCTTTTAAATGATATTAGAAATGAAATAATATGCTTAGGAATTTTTATGGAATTTATTAAAATTAAATGAATATTTTAGAGAATAATTTCAATTATGTAAGTAGTGGAAATAAGGAATTTATATGAAATAATATGCAATTTGATGAGAAAGTGAATGATTTTGGTGAATTATGGTATAATAATTCACAATCTATGTGAAAGAATGGAAAGAAATAAATACGAGCATTTTCGAGTAGTAAAATAATGGAAAAATTAAAGTTTGATTGCAATTTTTATGAAATTGTGCCCTTAGAATTAGTCTGACAGTAAAAGCCTAGCTCAGGATATAATTGGCTAGCCATAGGGACATCTGTACCGCGGTGCAAGTCACGGCCACTTGCTTAGTTATGGTAGGATCACTGATCACCATAGCTTCTGTTTGTACCTGGTATCTGCTATGTGGAAAAATGGTCGTTGAGATCATTTTTCAGTTTATATGTGGCCCATGGGGGTCCACGTCCCGAGTATACAGTCTGAAAATTTCTGTCGGCACTGTACTAGGGGCATGAAAGGAAATGAAAGTGATAATAAGTTAAAAGAAATTAAAAGAATGATGAAAATGAAGTTTAAAGTGAAAAAAAGACTTAAATGAAAGAAAATGAAAGTTCATGGGTAAAATGGTAATTTTGCAAAAATGGATAATTAATAAGTAAATATAAGTGAGAAATGATTAACAAGGGCAAAATAGTAATTTTGAAGACCTAACAGTGTCAATAAGATAAAATTTTATGGTAAAGGGACTAAACCATAATTTTACCCAAAGGTAGTGAAGTAAAGAATAAATGACGAATAATGGTGAAACTTGTATAATGAAAATGAAAATAAATGACTATAATGACAAAATCGTAAATATTAAGACAAAAAGGACATTTTTGGAATGTAGCACAATTTTGAGGACTAAAAAGAAAAATTAATCAACCGTTATGAAATAAATGAGAAAAAGTGTAAATAATGTGAAAACAATTGTTTCCATTTGAACTTAATGAAAATTGCATAATTGTACTCATATAGAATTTAATTGATTAGATATAGTATAATAAAGAAATAAATATTGCAAAGAAAGTATTAGGATTGTTTGTCACCACTGGGCATAGTTTATGCTCAGCATGTAGTTTTACTGCATGCAGGTACAGAGCTGGAGGAGCGGCGATGCACGGATGAAAAGCAAAAAATTTATGTTGTTCAGTAGATTATGTAGTTTTGGCATGTATATAAATGACTGATATGTATAAGTATTTGGATATGTAAAAATATGTAAACAGATGTGTGTGTGATTATGATTATGATCTGTTTTGAAGTATTAGATGTTTGATGGAAGTGGAGAAATAGAATGATTGTTATAGAAGTGTTGTGCCTCTGAGAGGCTGTGTTTTGTCTGATTTTTCAAGAGGCTAGTTAAAATACAGCCATTATATTGCCGAAATTTCATTATGTGAATAGTAATCCGGGACAGTTATAGGTCATTGAATACCTAGGTAATTGGTAATATTGAACTTTGGTGTTATTTAAAAGTTAATTAAAAAAGAAAAAAAATTTTCGATTTGCGTGCACTGTTCCGTATGATCGGAGTGATAAGGGTGTTACAACATACAAGAAAACCTTCTAAAACATCATAATTCTAATAACTATGCTAGTATATTGTACTTTACTTGACAAAATCAGAAATTTACAATAGTAAAATAAAACAAAAGACAATTTCATTCATAATTTAACTTTTCTTATTGCTAGTGTTAGCTTTCTCACTGTTGGCTTGGTCCTTGTTGAAGAATTCTATCTCTATTTTGCATACCTACATAGATTAACACCCGTGTTAAGCTACACAGCTTAGTGAAAAACAATAAAGATGTGAACAACCACTCATAGCGGTCATTCTCTCTCTCTCTCACACACACACACACACACACTATATATATATATATATAATGATAACAAGAAATAATCATATTAATTAGAAACCATATCTTGATAAATTAAGTAAACATTGCCGTATGTAAGGTTAATCATATAAATAACATATCATCAATTTGCGTATAATATTTATCATACATCTTTCCATTTATCATTTCCTATGAATGTCTGCCTAAGTTCTCTAGGTGTGGATAACGGATGCTGGAGATACCCATAGGTATCAGTCATATGAATACCCGAAGGTATTATTCCTGTAGATCCAAACAGGGTCAGGACTATGGCAGATACATATATATCATATAGGCATGCCTATCTATCCACAACCATGCTCTAATTGCAAGCACTCTATCATTTCTCAAGTTATCTCATTCGATGTATCTAATTCATCATAACATATGGTTGGGTAATCAAAGATTCATTAATAATTATAACAGTGTAATGGAAATATCATATTATAATTTCAATGGTTTAAATATACCTAGCCATGTACATTATCTAATTGAAGTGATATAAATCATGTATAACCTTTTTATCCATTGACATAAGTTAAATATGCATCCACCAATCTTCATGCATCTATTTATATCTAGGGATGATTATGGGATGGGGACGGGGGTGGGGAATGGCTTCCCACCTACTGCCCTGCGTGGAGAAAGGGGTGGGGCTGTCCCCAAAAGTATTTCGAGAGGAAAATTACCCCCGTCCCCGTGGGGATCCCCATCCCTACATAAAAAATATTTTATATTTTTTTTAAAATATAATTATAATTAAAATACAATATTTAACAATTAATTATAATTAAAATATAATATTTAATAATTAAAAAAATAAAAATTCAATTACAAATTAAATTATATAAATTTTAACAATTGACAAAACTAAAATTAAATATAATTTAAAACTAAATTATATAAATATAATTAAATTTAATTACTAAATATCATGGGTGGGGACCATAATCCCTATCCCCAGCCTAAATTCTAAGTTGTAAAATATTTTTCCCCTATCCCCGCCATTATGGGGGAAATTTTGAAAATTTTTTTGCCCTATTCAGGGCGTTCCCCACCAAGGACGGGGATTCTCCGCCCCATGATCATCCCTATTTGTATCCCCTTACATTTTTGTAGCCCATACACTTTTCATGTCTTCAAAATCATTTAATTCTATGTTTAATATTTCTTAAGTGGGTTTAGGAAAGTCTAAATGGGTAATTAAAGACCTAAATGGAATGTTTGTATCATGTACTAAGTGGCTCGATGGAGGAAAATTTACCTCAGCTGAGGAGTTGACCTTACCTTTATACAGTAGGCATTGACTCGATGGAGTGGAAAAGTCACTCTATCAAGTGGGTGGCTACCTTATACAGAGGGCATTATCTCGATGGAGTGGAAAAGTCAATCTACTGAGTGGGTTGCTACTCGGTGGAGCGGAAAAGTCACTCTATTGAGTGGATCGTTAGCAAAAATTCTATCCAATTTTGTATGGACTATTGCACCTAGTAAATGATGTTTCTGGGCTAAATGGCATTCTACAAAGTTTTTTCTATATGTTTCTAGTTTCTGTAACATCAATAATCATCTCATTTTCCCATCTAAATCTCAAGATATTCAAGAAACACTACATGTTGTTCCTAATGATAGGGCAGCATGCATAACCGGTTTTCAAACCATTTTATAACCATTTTAGAGATAGAGGTAGAATTTGATATCTTCATATGAATTTTAGGTATGGAAGTTTAGTTTCTAACCCAACTAGAATCACGTAATTTTCTGCTCTCTAACTCAAATTATAGGTAAAATAGTTCAGCTAGGTCGATCATTAAATCTTAGAATAGATTTTTCTTATCTCAAGCAATACTCTCAAATTCCAACTTTTACGTTCATTTCTAATTTACATACACATACACCATGAAAAAGAGTTTGCATATCTTGATGACAACACCTTCTTCAAGCTCTTTCTCCTTCCTTATCCTTACCTTTAGTTCTTTCTCCTTGTACAGATAATAAGTTATAGCTTTAAACATATATATATATATATATATATATATATATATATATATATATATATATATATATATATATATATATATATATCAGTTATTAATGTATAGAATAAAAGATGAAATGAAGGAATAGCTCGTTTCTTTAATAAGCCTTAATCATTAACTAAACTCTCCATTTCTCTTTACAAACCATATGCTAGGATTATGGAGTTATCTAATGGTAAAAATGAATTTTTCTTAAGAATAATATAATTGAGGTGAATTTCCCTTAAAGTGACCGACTCTTGGCCCTTTTTTCCCTTTTTTCATACTTTATTTGCTTTTCTCTCGAGTTTTCTAGAAATAGGCTATGAGTTGTTGGTTGGGCCTCATCCCATAAGCCAACTTATGGTTTGGGTTTGTTATTCTCTTCATCTATTGGGTTGACCTAACTCTCTCTCTCTTTTTCTTTTCTCTCAATTTACATGCATTAATAAATTATGATTTAATTTCACTCAATCCTCCTAGGGTATAAGAAAGGACCTCATAATTCTCTCCCTTAAAGAATTTTATCCTTGAAATTTATACCTGGTTTAAATAATTACAAACACTGGGTTTTCATCACTGATCCTGGCTCCCACGTGGCCTCTTGTATGTCGTGGTGTTGACACAGTATCTTAACTAAAGGAATCTTTTTGTTTTGTAGTTGTCTAACTTCCTTGACCAAAATTTCTTTTGGTTCTTCATCATATGTGTAGTTTGATTGAACCCTTATGTCTCGCAAGGATACGATATGAGATTCGTGTGATCGATATTGCCAGAGTATAAAAATATGGAAGACATCGTGTAACTTTGATAACTCTATTAGAAGAGCCAATTTACAGGCTATGACCGATGTCTAACAAGTGTACTAAATTGGCTAGTAATATAGAAAAATATAGATTAAGATTCCAAATATCATACCCAAGGAAATATGGATTGCTAATCCAAATATCCTTAAGTGAGTTAAATTAATCTGAGATTATTCCCCAAGTTTTTTATTTTAAAGATAAGAATTAAACTAAATTAACAATAAAACAAAATAAAAACAAAAATTAGACTAACATGAATTAAACACAGAGCAATAACTAAAATAATTCTTTCAAAAAATTTTTCACCTCAATGGAGTGGAAAAGTCACTCTACCGAGTGGGTTGCTACTCTGTGGAGTGAAAAAGTCACTCTATTGAGTGGATCGTTGGCAACAATTCTGTCCAATTTTGTATGAACTATTTCACCTAGTAGATAAGGTTTCTAGGATAAATAGTCTTCCACAAAGTTGTTGTTCTATGTTTCTAGTTTCTGTAACATTAAGAATCATCTCATTTTCTCCTTTAAATCTCGAGATATTCAAGAAACACTACATGCCGTTCCCAATGACAGGGTAGTAAGCATACCCAATTTTCAAGCCATTTTATGACTACCTTAGAGATAGAGTTAGAAGTCAATGTCTTCATATGAATTTTAGGTATGGAAGTGTAACAACCTTATCACACCTATCACTGTTCTGGTATGTTATAGGCCGAATTTTTTTTAAACTCTTTTCCTTATAACTTATTCTTCTTACTTTTAACTTCTTAGGTTTATAAATTAAGTCCAGTAATTTTTTAGAAGTCCGTCATTGACCTATAACTATTCAATTTACTATGTTCTTAATAAAATTTTGGCAATATAACGGCTGTAAAGTGTACTAGCCCCTTGAAAAATAGACAATTCACACAACCTCTCAAAGGCACAACAACAATACTATAACAATCACATTCATTTATTTTCATATCATACATACAATAAAACATAATTCATCCATCATAATCCTTCACTAATAAAAACTCTTGTCCACATATTACATATCCAAAATATTAACTTTATATACATGCCAAAGTATTAATAGCAAAAACATCTAAAAGAAGTCTTGTAGGGCGTAATCTTGCTCCCGCTCCTGATTACCTGCACGCAGTAATAACTACGCGCTGAGCACTCAACATGCTCAATGGTGACTAATAATCGATACATTTCCTACAATTACAAACATAACTTAAAACAATCCATTTTTGGCACATTCACATAAAACCATTTATTTGCTTATTAAAACATTAAATTTAATTTATTTACAATATTATTCAATTTGACTTAATTTTAGTCTTTAAGCTCACAATTAATATACATTACGTTATTTAATACTTATTTTGACATTTTTATGCAAACTTTTAGTTTAGTCTCTGACGACAATAAAACTTCATTTTTAAGCAATTTAACCACTAATTGATTATTTTACCCTTAATTAAGTAGTTCTTAATTAATTTGCTTAATTTTTATACTTTTGGAAAATTTTACTATTTTGCCCCTAAACTTTCATTTTCTTTTACTTTAGTCCTTTTTTACTTTTAACTGTCATTTCTCATTATCTTTTCATATTTTTAGCATTTTACTTGTATTATGCCCCTAGTATAGACCCGAAAGAAAATCTCAAATCGGATACACGGAACGTGGACCTCATGAGCCACTACTAATAGAGAAATGATCCCAAAGGAATCATTTCTCAAAGAACATTGTACATACACTTTCACTTTACACTGAAGCTATGGAGATCAGAGATCCTACCCATAGCAACGTAATTCGCCATTACTTGTACTGCGGTAAAGTATTTCTATGGCTAGCCGATTATATCTTAAACTAGTTTTTATTGTCTGACTATTCCTAAGGGCACGGTTAAAATTATTTTATTAACCTTTTTAATCCTGAAAAATTTGTCGGTTGACTTTTCATTTCGTTTTTTCATGGAATATGAATTAATTTCATGTTACTCACCAACTTTTACATTTTTATTTAATTATTCCTTAAAGATTCAATATTTTATACTAAACATATTCACTTTTATTTCTCAAAAATATTCTAATAATTTCAATAAATTCTATAAAAATTCATATATGCATTATATTACAATTACTACCATTTTTCACTTATTTTATGAATTGTTTCACAATAATTCATAAATTTTACTATATAAATACACATTAAATAAACTTAAAAATTCTCAAATTAATTCCAAAAATTCTTTAAAAATTCATGGGCACTAATTATTATACTTAGGGTTAATTTTAACTATTATTTATTAATTACATGCAAAATTTCAATAATTTTCCTTAGAGAGGAATTCGGCCACCGATACTAAATCCCCCTAAAAATTTTTCTTCTTTACCTTAAACATTCAATTAGTCTTATACATAGCTAAATTTCATTTTTCCCACACCAATTTCAATATTTAAACAATTTAACAATTTTTACCCTAATTACATAAAGAAATTAAATTCAAAATCATAGAAAATGTAAAGAGCCTAAACCTCATTTTCCTTGCCTTTGTCCCTTGCCATTCTTTCTCCTTCTTCCTTACCTACCATGGCCGGCCAAACAAGCTCAGTAATCTTTTTTTTACCTCTAATGCAAAAAAATTGAGCTCATATTTGAACTCTACACCTCAAAATCTATGGAAAAATATTAAAGAAATACTTTAATCATCTAATTTCTTTAAGTTTACCTTAAACCCTTTTTCTTTCCTAACTTGATTTCTCCACTTTGTTTTCTCAAATCAACCAATAGAGACTACCTTGGTGATCTAAAAAGATGGAACTTCAAATCTTATGTTGGAATTCAAGAGAAATTTGGAGTGGATTTGAAGCAAATTAAAGAGAGAAAGGGAGAAAGTATATTCGGACTAAATAATGGGCTTAACCCAATTAAGTTCAAAGGCCCATTTTAGGCTATTTAGGGCCTAATCCGAATTCTCTCACTTTTAACCTTCAAATCACTCCAAAAATAATTCTATCACTCTCATCACATAAAAAATAGGTAGTATACAAATTTTCAGCTCAATCGGAGTCCGTTATCGGTTCAATTCAAACTTATTACTCCGATTCGATAATTACTGGTGTCACTGAAAAAATCAATTCTCATTATCAAAATATTCTAAATAAAATTTAAGGAAAGTATTCAAAATATAAAAAATTTTGGAGTTCGTTTACTAATTTAAAAAAAATTATGCAAAACTAAGTCACATTTCTTGTCAGAGAAATTAACTTGCTATCTTTTTTCATTTTTTTATTTTTCGAGATCCATTTGACTCTGGTTTCACTTCAAATTTACACCGAACTCACTATGACCAATACTTTTCAATGTTCCAATAAAATATTTTTGACTTCTGGGTGTAATTTCGGGCCCAAAAAGCACTATTTACTATCGAAAAGTACTATTCACGACTGACCTGGTGTTAAGGCTATTACAGGAAGTCTAATTTCCAAACCAACTAGAATCATGCAATTTTCTATTCTTTAACTCAAATTATAGGCAAAACAGGTCAGCTAGGTCCATTACATCCTATAGCAGATTTTTCTTATCTCAAGCAACACTCTCAAATTCCAAATCTTATGTTCATTTCTAGCTTACATACGCATACACAATGAAAATGAGTTTGGTACCTTGATGACAACACCTTCTTCAAGCTCTTTCTTTTTCCTTCTCCTTGCCTTTAGATCTTTTTCCTTTTACAGATAATAAGTTATAGCTTTAAACATTCATTTAATATATATATGTGTGTGTGTGTGTGTGTGTGTGTGTTATTAATGCATGAAATAAAGGAAGAAATAAAGGAAAAACTCATTACCTTAATAAGGCTTAATCAATAACTAAGCTCTCTCTTTCTCTCTACAAACCATATGCTAGGATTAGGGAGTTATCTAATGGTAAATTGGGTGTTTCTTAAGAAAAAGATAATAGAGTTTAATTTCCTCTAAGATGATCGACTCTTAGCCATTCTTTCTCCTTTTTCATGCTTTATCTGCTTTTCTCTTGATTTTCTAGAAATAGACCATGGGTTGTTGGTTGGGCCTCATCCCATAGGCTAACTTATGGTTTGGGCTTGTTATTCTCTTCATCTCTTGGGTTGGCCTAACTCTCTCTCTTTTTATTTTCTTTCAATTTACATGTATTAATAAATTATGATTTAATTTCACTCAATCTTCCTAGGTTATAAGCAGAGGCCTCACACCAAGAGCTTTTTGATGGATGTGATTAATCTGAATTGTGAGCTGAATGGCTTCGAGATCTCGATCCACATGTGTATGTACATATAAATATATAAATATACGATTAATGGTAATATTATGAATGTTGAAAATAAGAAAATATTGAATGGATCGAATGGTTTCGAGAACTCGATCTTGTATTTAAATTCTGTTTATCCAACTTGGCAAAAATTTTGCCAAATTTTTCTGGGGCAAATATCGAAAATGAATAAGTAGGTGGAACTCTTATAAAAACACTTTAATGAATAAAGTAAATAGCTTATTTATACCGTGGTTGATTATGTATTATATAATTTGGTATAATCTAATACCAATAGGAATATACATACATACATACATACATACATACATACATACATACATACATACATACATACATACATACATACATACAAGAATATGTGTGCATGCAATTGTGTGTGAATGTTTGAGATTTGATGTTCGTATCCAATTGGTATATTTAGCGAATAACTTTTGTGAATTAAGGTGTCGATTTTGAAAATAACAATTTATTATAACAACATTTTCACTATAAATAGGCTAATTATTATTCACCATTTAATCTTATGTAATTTATAAGTAATTAAGTACACTTTGAAGAAATCATTTATACAAATTACATGTGAAGTTTTAATATTGATTGCTTATACTTATGTGCTTTATAAGTTTGGAATTTACGACCTTTATATATATTTTATGATTTTGTATGTGAATATTTTAAATGTATTTTTAAACTGTACAACCGAAGAGGTAAATTTGGTAGTCACCACTAAGCTTTTGGCTTAGCGCGTGGTTTCTTTTTCGCGCATAGATTGAGGACATAAATTTAACCTATATGCTGAAAATTTCAGGATTACCTACAACTATCCATGTCAAGGAATTGGATTGGAGCATGACAACTAAATTTGGTTGTATGATTATTGTTTTATTTTGGCATGTACACAGTTAAAGTTTAGTTTGTAACAATTGTTGATGTTTTTGTTGGTGTTAATAAAGAAATTTTGTAGTTGTTACAGTTGTATGATGAAATTTTATAGATAAAGTCGAGAATAGAGATATCTGTGTAATATTAATATGACAGGTGAAATTTGATTTGATTGTTTATTGAAAAGGATGAAAAAATAGTGTTAGAGTTCATTTGAAGCTGTGGATTTAGCTATATGATCATAGAATTGTTTTCAAAACTTTTCTTACAGGAGGTTTTGGAAGGTTTAAGGGGAAATCCTGCCCAAATTTTTATAAAACAAACAACAATTGTTAAAGTAATATGGTTTTTAAATAGAAAACTTTGTATCGACTCATTTAAAGGAATTTAAATCAAGTGTAACATTCGATATCCGAATCTTTTAACTGACCAGATATAGGATGTTACACTTTATTTCTCTGTTTAAGGATTTTTCATTTAGTGATTGATAATCCTAAAATTATCGAAATGAGAAAGTAGGTGTGAGTCGAATCAGATTGTGGACCTAAAACCTGCAAGAATGCTAGTCCGAATGGTCCGGACGTTAGCACTCCAAATTTTAAGTCAGTGAGAGACTTTAGAGAGAGAAAGAGTGGAGAGAAAGTGTTAAGAGCAAAATATTTAAAGGTCTCAAGGATTGAGCTATTTATAAGACATAAGGCTTACTAAATACGGATACTTAAGTGGGAGTGGTTGGTAGGCAGATGATATAATTTGACAGTGATTTGACTGTTTATACCTTGTTGAGTATATCGTTACGACTAATACAACATGACTTTGTTAGTTGAATCAGATTTAGTGGTGGCTGATAAACTTGATCTGATGGATTTCACATGTCGGATGTAACTTTGTTTTATGTGGGTTTCGGTCTGGAATGGACTGTGGACCTTATAGATCTTGTAGAATAATATGTATTACCAGTATTACTAATAATGTATTATTTATGTTGATAGTATTAAATTTAATTAAATGACAACATTATGAGAATATATAATTAAAATAAGAAGATTTTAAAATGGGAAAAGTTCAATAAATCAAATATCCTAAATTCTTTCAATTTCCAAGGCAATGGAGGTCGATATTGGCATTTGCATGTCACATGGCTAACATTCTTGTTACAGTGTATAGCCGGATGCCCAAAAGCCAACATATTGTCAATAACAATATTTCAAAACAAAATTAGTTTTATGGCTTTTTAAAAATTTTTACTCTAATTTTCTTACAATAAATCCAATTTAAAATTAATTAGTATAAAATATTGAAATACTCTATAAAATTTTATTTTTAGTTTGGTCATTTTACCTTCAATATCTTTTATTGATTTGTTACAAATACAATTAAGTTGACAGTAAAATTAAAGTTTGCTGTATTTACAAAATTACATTTTCACTTAATTTAACTTTGGCCAAATTAGGAAACATCATACTAGCATAAGTCGAGTGTTAAGTTAATGCACACTATTCGATTAAAAGATAATATTTAATCTTACTGTTAGCAACGCATCCAACCATTATACCTAATCTAATAATATGGTTAGCACTTGGCACCCATACACCCATCATTATGCTTAATATACTCTACTCAGTAATGAATATGAAAACAAAAATTTGTTAAATGCCAAATTCAACTCTTAATTTAGGGATGGATTTGATAGTGTGCGTCTGTGCCAAGTGCCCATTGACATCTGGCCAGTGTAGGGCAGTGCGCACTTGGTTGATTTAACATCACTCTAACAAACCATGTTTGGCAATATGTATAATGCCATCTTGTTTCTGCTACAAAGCAGAATTAGTTAATCAAAGGAATAACCTGAAAAATCCAATAAAGGTAAAATGATAAACACTTGTGCAATTTCTGAATGAGATTGCATCAATTATGTTGCAAGGACAAGACAATGCATACACTGAACTGAGGTTATTTCAGGATGGACAATGCTTCCTGAAACCTTCTGGTTTACCATTCATGTCACCAGTAGAAGTAAATTTAAAAAAATGGCGACCTAAAGTACTCATCAAAGCTACAGATTTCTTTGTATTATCTTTTCAGGAAAAATACAAAAAGCTTAGGCTTCTGAGATCAATGGCAAAGCCTTGTGTTTGATCATAAAAGCCAGTCATCTATCTCATCATATGAAGTATGGTCAGTCTTGCAGCCTCCCTAGCAAAATTATCTATTCCTAACAAATGAATCAAGAATTGCAATAACACATAGCATACGACTCGAGAAATATCTAAAATCATATTTAACCACCAGAATTAAAACAACAAATTGAACTTCACTTGCATTCAACAACAGCCTCAGCTGCTCTTCGTGGCTTGCTCTTTCGTCTGCTCCCATTTTGCCTGAACCCAATACTGATTGCTGAGTTACTGGTACTCAATTTTGCTTCCATGCCATTTTCCTCTTTGAATGAATCTGTATTTTCTTTCGTTTGTCCCGGTCTCTTCCTTTTTAGTCCATTTTCAGCGGCAGCCAGATTTGTCACATCTTTGTTAGAGATGGAATCTTTTGCATCCTTACCATCTTCTTTAATCTCTGCAGCTTCTTCTTCTCCTTCATTATCATCCTTCAACGGTTTATTTGGCCTTCCTCTTCTTCGGTAAGCTGACACCTTTTCTTCTTCACCGCTGCCAGGATCTTCCTGTGAAGCAATTACAGTTCGCTTCTTCCCTTTGCCTCTGCCTCTTCCCACCATAGTTTGAAGTCTGATAGTCTTCGTTGATTAAAGATTCCTATATATATATATATATGGACGGATAGAGACCTGAATCAACAATGTGAAACATTACATTAAGCTTTTCATTTCCAAATTGAGAATAAATAATGGAATGAACTTCAGTTCCAGATTGAACAACACAATTATGAAAATCACAATATGCACATTTCTAAAAGCAATATGAGGGCAACTGATACGAGAACAATTCACCCTATGAAGGAACCCAAATGAGCAATATTCAGACTCACAAAAGAAAAAAAGTAAGAAGGCTGCATTACTGTTTATATTATTTTGGAATCTTAAAAGACTCAATTCATCCATACTAAAGAGTTAACAAGATTTTATTTCAGAAGGCCCAAGGTAAAAGAAGATCGAAAATTTTGATTCTTTTTCCTACATTGAAAATTTTGATTCTCTTTCCTACCTTCATCTTCAATGGGGAAAAAGATCAAAGCTTTACTCAAAATCCTTCGTGAAATTATGAATCCATAAGATATTACAAAGGTTTGGTATAACAAACCCAGGAAAAGAAAATTAAAAATCAAATTCCAGATCAACAATCAATTTATAGCCAAAAAAGTCTCAAACTCAATTCAAGGAATAGTATAACAATGATTCAGTTTAGGCAAGACTAAGGGCCAGAAACGAAATAAAAATTTCAATATTTGATTTGCCCAACAACCTCTGGAGAATGAAAGTTGTTACTCATATGCTTAAATAGAGGCAAACCCAATAACATTCAAAGATCCAAAACTAATTTCTTTCAGCAATCAAACAAAGCATTGAACCACAACATTAAGTAGGATTTGCATTTCCACCAGAAAAATCACATTACATAGGGAAAGGAAGAAATGGAGCTGACCTCATAAGTCATAACAAATATCCATTACTTGAACCTTCGTTGGCAAAAATCCACTAATCAGAAATTTCAAATCAAGAAACTATCAGAAAACTAATGAGTTTTGGTTAAGCACTAAAAAGAGGCAAAAACAAGGATCTGAATGGGAATTTAAACATAACCCAGATCAGATATTAAGTATATCAAGATGAGCAGCACCAAGAGATCGAAACTTTAAGGAGTGTAATCAAAGCTTGAGAGCTCAGATGCATATATCTGGAGGCTGGGAGAACCGTATACAAACCGCACAAGAGAGAAAGCAGAGGACTTTGTTGAAGACGCGTATAAATATATTTCCTCTTTACTTCATGCTTGATAGGGTTTTATTTTATTTATTTATTTTTTCGGACTCAGAAATTCGTTAAAAAAAATTGCTGGAATAATAAATATACTATTATATTAGCCACCACCAGTTGAATAAAATTGATTAATGCTTCAATTATATCATTTTCTATAATTAGAAAAATCGAAAAGAGAAGAGTGAGATTTAAACAATCATTAATTAGAAAAGAAAAAGAAAAAAACCAAACTCTCAAATATTTAAGAACTATTTGAGGTTCTTCTTATATTTGAGTTCCTTAAAAACATTTTGTCTTATCCTTAAAAAGTATTTGAGTTTCTTTTTATTGTCCCATATCTTATTTCTGTATGAAAAATAATGTTGACTTAGTAGGGGTGTGTTCCAGTGACTCGCAATGTTCTGGTACACACCTTTAAATAAAATATTGAATTTTTTAAAAATATTTTTTTTTGATTGGTCGCAGCAATTTATCATCTGAAATTTAATAAAAAAAATAATTAACTTGCTAATATTTATTTGCTACAATATTTTTTTCAAAATTTATAAATTGAAACAATATCATCTAAAAATTGATAAATCCGTTATTTTAACTATTTTTCAATTAATTGCTAACGTAATATTAAAATTATATTAACAAAATACATATAGCAAGATTGAATTTGTAAATATATATATATATATATATATTAAAAAGAGCAATTTATTTTTTAAAATTTATAAATTAAGATAATTTAATTTTTATTAAAATATCACACTTACGTTACATCAATAGTTAACTAGTAAAAAATAATTAAAATAATAAATTTATCGATTTTGAGATGATATTATTTTAATTTATAAATTTTGTAAAAATATCGTATCAAAATAAATATTAAAAATTAATTATTTTTTTTTTATTAAATTTCAGATGTTAGATTTTACTGTGAGACTTTCAGCCTTTTTATTCAATGGTGCATGCTAACACGTGTTAGTACACTGATGAACAACTGCTTTTATTGTTACCAGTACCTAGTCAGAGTAACTGCTTTTACATTAAAAAGAGAAGTGTTTTTTACAAATTCAAATCTCAATTTTAAGATGATTTTCAGTTTCAGCTCTAAATTTTTTATGGCATTGCCATTATGAGACTCCATTAAAAATCCTGTTAAGTCTTAATGGAAATGCTAAGTCAGCATATTTGTGGGATTCTTGATTGTCAGAAGTTCACTGGGGGATAATGGCCACGGCCAGGATGCAGCTGCTACCATGAGGGCGTCACCCTCATCACTCATGCGCTCAACGGAGATTAGACTTTGCTATAATAGGCAGAAAACCAAACAGCACCACCACTTTCGATCTGCTTGCCAGTGGCGAAGGGCAGCTACGAACGGAGGCATTTTACCGCTAGGAGTCTAGTCAGAAGCTTTCAGTTTCTCTCAGAGGAGAGGGAAAATGGCAGGAAGAGAACAGATGGTGTAAGGGGAATTTCATCGTCTTTTGCAATAGCAGAGAGACAGCAAAGCAAAAGAGCTTCATAATTGTTGGCGGATGGAGCTTGGCAGAAAGCTGACTGGCGTAGTGGCTTCCAATACAGGATCTCAGTGAAGAAGGCAATCACAAATTACCTTCTGTAGTTAACTAATAGACCAATAATAAAATTCATTTTACCATTGAATTAGCTAAAATTTGGAAAAATAGCCCAAACTAATTTCTTTTTTTTTTTTTTTCAGGAAAATTAACTAATATGAAACTTCTAAGATGTTTTATTGAACTTCCACAGTAAATACAATTTTTCTGTCAATTTTCAACTAATTAGTTCAATATTAGTTTAAAATTTTCATACATAACTTATTTGGCATGTCACTATTTGTCGTGCTCATAGTGCTGTTCTCCGAATTAGAGAGCTACTGCATTGGGATTGGCAAGTCCAATTGCGTCCTGTGTGTCGAGAGGCTAATGCGGCTGCTAACTTCTTGGCAAACTGGACTTTCAGTCAAGACCATAAGTTCTTTTGGCATTCTACTTATCCTGCCGGTTTAAGTTCTACTTTAGCCATTGATGCAATGAGAGTTTCTTTTCCTAGGCTTTTTTTTTTTTATGTAATTCTGTGTTTTTTTTTTCTTCTTCATAAAAAAAAAATATCACTTAAAACATAGGAAAACCAACAAATAAATTCAAGATTTTCCACTGTGGCGATCATAAATATTGGTAACGGATTAATAGCAAGTAAAAAATCTCTTCATAAGCGGGGAGTCAAATTGGCAAATTCCAAATGCAGTGTTAGTACTGGATATTGCCAGATTTGCTTTAATCTAATTCACAAATTGCTTCCATTTAAATTGTGATGTAAATACAATTAGCAATAATAGAACAGCCAGTATCAGGGTCTCCACTTCATCAAACGCAGCTTTCTCACAAGTCATATGTATATGCTCATAGCCATAAGCGAATGAAAATAAAAACAGATGAGCATCAATTTATGTCAGATTCAACCAAAATCAACAGAAATGAGATAACGGAAACTAACAGAACAGATCTCACATAAAGCAGCATCTCTCAATGGCAGTCTTCTTCTGGCTCAGTTTAGCTGTCAGTTGGAGTAAAATCAATTGGAATTTCTATTTAATGGTTTCATTCACTATCCTTTAAATGATTAATCACAAGCAAAAACATGAGTTAGTTTCACCGGTGGTCACTGAACTTGTAGAAAATTACGCAACAATAGTAATTTTTTTTCATAATAATTAATGAACTTTACACAAATATACATAAAAATTATTTTGACCAATTTCCGGCTGTAACATCCTAAATTTAAAGAGCATGAATAATTATTTTAGGATAAATTTCGGAGTAATCGGAATTGAATAAGACAGGAAAATTAGAAAATGCTTAAGGGTTAAATGTGCTTAGGTTAGGAAAAGCAGAGGATGGGTGATCCAGCGGACAATTTGATTTAAAAGTAATTTATGAAAATAGGTGTTAAACAGAGTCCGGTGGTATAATTTGAGGAGAAAATGAGCTTAAATAGATCCTTAAAATGGATAGAGAAGTTTGTACTCGGTACCATAAAAAAGGTTAATCAAAACTTTGACCGGACTCAGAATCATTGTACAGATCTCCGAAAATTATTTTAATTACATAGTTATGTTAGGAATAACCTAAGTAAACTATTTGAAGTGAAAAATAAAATATTTGGCAGTTTCGAAATTTCGAATTTCGGACCAGCTGATTAGGCTACCAAAGCCAAAAGTATACCGCAACGGTGTTGGAATGGACTGAAATTTTAACCACATGTTCTTAGATATACTAGGACAATCGGAAAAAAATATTAGGGCATTCTGATATATGAAACGAAAATTTTAGAAAACGAGTACAAAATTGAGACTGAATTAATTAATAGATTTAATTAGTGTATTTTAAGTATTTGAGGATATGGAGGTCATTAAAATAAAGTTATAATCAGATGTGTGTAAGCCTAGGATGAATGAATGTGTAGGGATGGAGGAGATGATGCCAAGTGGCTTAATTTCAAGCCATTAGATCAAATAGTTAGAGATCAAATCTAGCCCCTTCCTTTTATCCATTAAAAGATGAGGTGGAATAGTGGAGAAAAATATGGAAATCTCCCAAAAACTTCAGATTTTTCACCCTTCTTCCCTTGCAAATCCGAACCTAGCCATTTTACCTCCACTCCACCATTTTTGCTTCACTCAAGCTTCCTCCCACCAAATTCCAAGCTCATATTTCATCCTCACACATAAAAAAAGACCTCCTCCTCAACCTAGAAAGAGAATTGCAGCAATAGAAACTTGGGAATCAAAGAAATAAGGTGAGAGAAACTTAACCTAGTTTTGTAGTTTTGTGAGTTTTTGGTGGAATTAATTGGGAAAATTTATATAGAAATGTAGAGCATGATTAGGAGAGTTATGTAGCAGTTTTTAATTGCTTTAAATTATGACATAAACTCATGAATTTTCACCTTTCATATTCAGCCTAAAGAAGAAAAGCAAGAGGAACAGATAGCCAAGAAGGCAAAGGCAAGGAGAAGGAAGAGTAAGAGTAATTCAAGCTATCTAGAGGTTAGTGGGTACAATTTACATTAAATTATATATATATATATATATATATATAGAGAGAGAGAGAGAGAGAGTAGGGATGATCACGGGGAGAATCCCTGAATTTTTTCCCCCGCGGGGATGGGAGAAAAAAATTTTCCATTATGGGAGCGTGGACGGGGAATGGGGTATCCACCCCACAGGGATTCCCGTCCCGCAAAAAATATTTTTTTTATTTTAAAATATAATATTTTATAAATAATTAAAATTAAAATATAACTTAATTTTATAACTATTAAGTTTTAAATTATACTTAATTTTAAATTTATGAATGGTTAAAATTTATATTAATTTAAATTATGATTGATTTTAAATTTTTTATTTATTAAATGTTATATTTTAATTTTAATTATTTATAAAATATTATATTTTAAAATTAAAAAAATAAAAAATTCGGGGGACGGGGGGATTTCCTCCCCGTTCTAGAGTCGGGGCGGGAATGGGGATCCCCAACCCCGGCAGGATAGTGAGTGGGGATACAATCCCCGGCCCCGCCCCGTGAGCACCCCTAAAAGAGAGAGAGAGAGTGTGTGTGTGTATTTTTCATAAATATTACACTATGCAATTACACATAACTTAGTGAACTTGTGAAATAAATTGATATAACATGATATAATGATGAAATAGACCATTAGGAACTTGAATTAGTGAAGAAATTTGATGCTTAATTGGGTATTTAATGGTAATTAGACAAATTAAGGCATGAGGAATATAATACTAATGATTAGGATGAAAAAATAATTAATATACCTAATTATGTATAAGTCACATAATGATGGAAGTTAGTGAAACTTAAGAATTTTAATGTGAATTAGGTATATTTCATCATATTAGTGATTAAAATGAATAAAGAACTATGTATGGTATAAAATTGAAAGATGAAATATTGTGTATGTATGATTTCACCTAGTGGCCGAATGGTGTATGTGGTATTAATGGCATGTTTTAGTTATTTCCTTATGGCATTGAGCATATATATGAAAAATGTATAATTAGCAAGCTTGAATAGATGCAAAATAAGCCAGGATGGTGTTAACATAACGTAATTAGTATGAATAATAGTGTAAAAATGTAATGCATTATAAGAATTATTAATGTCCTTAGTCTACAGTGGGTAATCCAGGATCGTAAGATAGAATGGCTAGCCATATAGACATATCCACCGCGTTATTACCATGAGTTTATCAAAATTTTATCATGAAATGTGATTATGTGATATATGAAGGATTAGCCGGCACAATATATGATTAACTGAAGAATTTGGTTTGAGAATTTCAACTGGTTACAACTAGGTGCAAAATTGTAAATTTGCAAGTAAATAGGACAAAAGAGGTAAATATTGCATTAAAGATGTTGTATGTGTAAATAAATAAGAAATAATGTAAAAAATGAGACTAATATGTCAAAGAAGGGTAAAAAGATAAATAAGCAATAAATCAGGGGTAAAATTATAATTTAATGTTAAAAATGTAAATAAAAAGGTTAAAATAGTTAAATGGACCAAAAAGGGTAAAATCATAAATAAGGTAAAGTTTAGGGTCAAAACGTAATTTACCATCTTAAGAGAAATTTTAGGGAGTAAATTAAAATTTTATACACCTAAATTAAATTTAAAGTCAAAGAAGTCAAACTAGTAAAAAATGAAGTCAATTTTGTCAAAATAAAATAAAAATCAAACTTTAAGGACTTAAGGGTAATTTTTCACTTAATTATGGACATAAATAAAATTAAGCAAAAAAAATAATTATTAAGGAAATTTGGAGTAAATTATAGTGTAAAGAGAACAAATTATAAAATAATTTAATAAAAATAAATTTTAAGGATAAAATAACAAGGGTGTTTAAATTAAGAAAATAAATATGTAAGTGAAATTTTATGTAAATATATCTACCACTAAACGATAATGTTGCTTAGCACGTGATTGTTTTGACTGCGTGTAGGGACTGGAAGATGAGACAGTTTGAAGAAGGATCTTTGGCATAAATATATGAAAGGCTTTTGGATTTTAATTATTTAAAACTTGTGTATGGCATGTAATATAATGATACTTATAACTTAGTAATATTTAAGGAGTGATGTATGTAATGTGTGTGTGATTTGTGATTGGGATGAGAATTGAATTTTTGAAGTGCTATGCTTGTAAAAGGAGTAATGGAGGTGGATGAAATTAATTGGGAGTGTAAATTTGATTAATTGCATGTTTGGGTAGCATGATTTTTAAACCGTCATACTGCTAAAAATATTACCAAGTGAATAGTAATTTAACGGTACTTATATGATAAATTGATTAACTTAAATATTTATATAAAAATTTATAAACAAAATAAAATACTAATTGAGTGATATTAAAGATAGATTAAATTAAATACAAATTATTTTAGTTATATATTCATATATATAGAATAATTATTATAATAATTAAATTTTTATTCTTAATAATTAAAATATTTATTTTAATTTATAATTAATTATTATCTTAATTTTGTGTATTAAATATATAACTTAAATAATTATAAACTTAAATTTATGCAGTACATATAGAATAAAAATTATAAATAATATTTATATATAAATTACTAGTATTATATATAATAATTAATAAATATCGGTCATTTCGGTACAATTCGGTAAAAAACAATTCAGTATAGTTCAATACGGTTCTAGGTCCGATTGTTGGTTAAATATCCAGATCAGTTCCAAATAAAGTCAACAGTACAATTCGATTTGGTTTTATCCAAAAAATTAACGGTATAATTTGGTTCTGGATCTTTATCTTCAATTCTTCAGTTCGATACAGGAAGATCCAGACTCGTATACACCCTTAGTTTCGGCCACTTAAGGGAGGAGAGGAGAGTCTGGAAAAATCTGAGCAATTCTCAGATTTTTTAGGCTATTTATACCTCCCTAATGGGTCTAGCCCAAATTAAGTTAATGACCCATTTTAGGTCATTTAAGGCCCAATCTGATTTCTCTCACTTTTCATCTTCAAATTACTCCAAAAATGATTCATCAAAAATAGGTAGTACGCAAATTTTCAGCTCAATCGGAGTCCGTTATCGACCCGATTCGACAACTGCCGGTGTCATCAAAAAATTTAATCCTCACTACCAAAATATTCTACATAAAATTTGAGGGAGGTATGCAAAATCTAGCAATTTTCGGAGTTTGTTTATTATTTTTAAAAATTTATGCAAAACCAAATTACTTTTCCTGTCAGAGAACTTGATTCGTTACTTTTTTCGTAATTTTTGAATTTTTGAGACTCATTTGATCTCGATTTTACTTCAAATTTCGACTCCGGACTCACCATAACCAATACTTTTCGATGGTTTAATAAATTATTTTTGATTTTCAAGTGTACTTTCCGGTTCGGAAAGCACTATGCACCATCGAAAAGTATTGTTTACGGCTGATCCAATGTTGAGACCATTACAATTATTATTGCATAATCTTACGTAAGTTCATTGACTATGGTGAAACTAATTCCAAAAACATTTATTGCCTAGCCTTATAAGAGTGAAATGAATTATCATGTTTATCAACAACTTAAAAGGCATCACAATTATATTCAACAAAGTTCAAATTTCATCTTATGCATTATATAGCAAAAAAAACCAAATTTCTTTTGAAAAAAGGAAGCGAGACATCAAGACATCACATCATAAACAATCACATGTGAGACTTCAGCAGATTTTGAGACATTACTCTTTCAAATAGCATAACAGTTGAAGAGGTTAAGAAGCCTATCTATCTTTTAACATTTCTTGAGAGATAGGTTGGCTTTATGCTCCTTAAACCTCATGGACATAGAAATAACTGCATGATTCCATTTCTCTCTTTACAAAAAGTAACAAAGAAAAGAATCAAGGCATGAGTTCGAATTTCACAATCATACAATATCAGTGAGCTGTGCATGGTGATGGCAGAAGAATACCTTATTGAATTCAGCAAAGGATCTGAAATATATTAATTCATTAAAATAAAAAACTAGCATCAGGACTCCAATGTCATGTTAAAAATGATTTGCAGAATCCACAATGGAAGATCGCCATTCAGTAACAAGGAACAAAAGCCAGTATAAGAGGTACATAATATTTGTCCGGGGGAGCACCTACTTTCTGCGAGATCTTCATTGACTTCACTACACCATAAGACCAGGTCGAAAGCACCTGCTTTCGCAGAATCTAATGCCGGGCACTAGACATAGGAGAGCCCATGCTTCTGAAAAATTAAGAAAAAAGAATCCAGATCACTGTGTATACATAACATGGTGCATCAATCAGTTCCCCGATGTGCATGCTCAACAACTGTATGAGCATATCCAATTAATTCACCTCTAGCATGTACAAATATATCTTATATTCCACGGCTTCTTATAGAGAACTGGAAAGCAATATGTCTGGAGCACGTAGCAATTTGAATCTCCAAACTAGCATTTGCAAGCATCACATGTAGCAACCATTTAATGAATCAAGTACCTTCCTGTTTTAATACTTTTCTGTCAACCATAATTCATACAAGTTTATACATTTCTGACTACCAATATCTAGCAATGCTTCGAAGATTACAAACTACATATAATGGGAGCTTGCTTCTTGCTAGATACAGGGTAAGAAAATGCAAAATTTATCAATGACAAGGTAACAAAAGTGATGAACTTCAAAGCCAAAACAAGCAAGCAAGCATTATATACTAGCAGCAGAGAAAGACAGGACATCAATGTATGTGTGTGTGTGTGTGTGTATTCATAACCTTCCTGCTACTATCCTCTTAACAAAACACATGCTGCTAATAAAAATTTATATGAGCATCAACAGCCAGAGGATCATATATTCCAACGTAAATTTTATTGGCTCTGTCTATGCTCCATTCAAGTAATTCATGCAAGTATCAGAAGCCAAGGGATCCCATTGACATCTCCCAGAACATACAAAATACATATGGGCAAGACAACAAAACTGGGCCTCTTAGACACCTAATCTTAACACTTTTTAATACATAATTCAAGGCATAATAAACAGTATAGACCCTCTTTGTAAGGAAAAACACCTATCTGCTTACATGCCAGATCAAGAAAACTTTATGCTGATGCATTTTCTACCCTTACATCGTACATGTGTTGTCTGAAGGATAAAGGACTCATCTTAACATTTCTTGTTACCTATAGTACTCTTAAAGAGATAGCAGTTAACAAATACGTGGTTATGGAATTGTTTCGGTAGACGTGCAGGAGAACAAAAATGATTTTGCATATGTATAAATAATACAAATAATTTCAAAAGGAAGAAAGAAAGATGCAAAAGTATAACCTATAAGACCTGATAATGTTTGTAAGAATCGAATTTTTCTAGCTGTATATACAATTCAATTTTGTTTGCACGTAGGGTATCCTTCCTATTTTGCTAATAATATTTCAAAAGAATAAGAATACAAAACTGTAAAGAGGGCATTTACAGCAAAATATCAAGGAAAGTAAAGAGAACATTTCACACCCTAGGCTTTTGGAATCGACTCTGAAATCCCTGATATGGTTTGAATTCTTCTTGCCATCTAGAGAAATGCCTCTTCAACAAATTATAAGCTTTCAATTCTTGTGTACCAAAGTCCATTGTAGCAGCATCAAACTTCAACTGAAAGGGGCAAAGATCATCAAATAGTTCTAGTCCAATGGTTGCCATCTGGCCCACCTTGTTCTTAGGGATGGGCTCTTTCTCATGCACTTTTGATATAAAACAAGCAAATTTATCATCCATATTCACAGAGCTTCTCTCTATGAAGCACCCAGGAGAGCGTTGATCCGCAACAGGACAATATAAAAAGAAAGACTTTTGTTTTTCAGAATCATCCCAGATGTCATCTCTTCCATCAGCAAGGGAGACGGCATCATTTTCATCATGAAGTTCAATAGTAGAATCAGGCATGGCAGTTTCTCCAGCCACTTGCATTACTTCAGAGCAACGATTGCTCAGTTCCAACTCTGGTGAAAATCTACCTAGTTCATCCTGTGAATTTGGACAGCCATTCCGTAACTCATGTAGTGTAATCAAAACAGGGAGTGGAAGAACTGGGCCGACAAGGGCCTCAATACATGGCACTTTATGAGACCATCTACTGCTACGGCTTGAAGGCTTTCTTAAGAAAAAAGGAGGCAACTGGGGTAGGTCTGGAACAACTAAAAATTCCAAAGAAATTTTTTTCTGATCCAAAAGAACCTCAAGAAATTCAATAGAGCTGGAAAAGGCAAGTTGTAAGAGTTCCATTGGCAAGCTTGCCCATATGCTCCTCAAAGCAACCTCATGTATGCTTGTAGGCAAGTTAATATTGTCAAAAACAACACGGATGACAGGGGCCGTTCTAAATTGATTTAAACCACAAATATTTAACTTCTCACATAACATTTCATGAAAGTCTAGACTAAAAGATTCTTTCTGTTCAGGACCCGTGCAGGGCCTTATCAGTTTCGCATCCAAGACTTGCCAAAGATTACCATTCAAATATGCAGAGAGATAATCAAGTTGTAAATACTTAAATCTTCTAGGAAACTTATATTTCCCATCACCCAGTGAGATACACAGGTTGTCTTTGAGACACAACAATGGATCTCTATGAGCTACTTCCAATTTTCTAACCAAATCCCATGATGCAAGGTATCTTTGTGCCTCAAGCTTCCCAGAGGACATCAATCTAATCAAAGTAAAACCACCAAATTCATCCGACTCGAAAAGCAATGATGAGAGATCATGGCTTAAAATGCAAAAGCCTAAAACTATGTCTTTCTTCTGCTGCCAATCAATCCACTCGGGAAGAGCATCCTTCAAAAACTCTTCTTTTATAAGACAGCTTCCACATTGACACTTATTACCTGACAACAAGAGATCTGAAGGGAGCTCCCATGCATAGCAAGGTTTGGAAAATTTTGAAATTTCTGATGCAACTGATCCTTCATGAGCAGGTATTGGTGGTCCATAGCAAAAAAGAGCAAACTCACCATTCCAAAATGATCCTAACATAATGCCAAAACCTGAGACAGTTGCCCATTCATGTTTTTTGTTACTGTTCGACCTCAACTCAGACAATCTAAACACACGAATATAAGATGGCTTATCAAGACCATGTACCCATTGCAACACTGGCATCAAAGGCTTGCGCACATCACAGAGGACTAACATGTTGTCAGAAGCCAAAATAAACTGAAAATAATCTGAAACTGTACCAGAAAAAGCTAGGAACCGCTCATTTCCAACCGAAGTATATACACCAAACATATCAATATTTGCTAAACAAGTCACTTTACAATCATCAAACCTCCAATCAACCAAAAAGGCGGCATCTGAACATGCGACAATTAAAATCCTAGGATGCCAACTGAACTGACATCCCAACCATTTACGGTTCTCAGAATTTCCCAAATGATCCCATGAAACTTTCACTTTAGTTCCCCTAAAATATGCATTAGAGCTTGTAGAGTTCAAATCAAACAAAAACAATGCACCATTCTCCAGCAAAGCCACACTCTCCCGTGGCAAATGGGGATTCCAACAAGCGTCCGCAATACAGCAACCTTTAAAAATCTTGCAACCAACATAACCCAAAAAGGGCCTTTCACTAGTTTCACCAAATTTAACACAAAACCAATGCAGAGAAGTCATGGTATAAACCAACAAATACCCAATGGAATCAGAAGATGAAGCATTACCTTCAAAATAACCGGAATCCACAACTGGGCTAACCAAAATCCTGACAATCCTCTGATTCAAATACTTGTTTGCAACGAATACACCACCTTTCGAATCCCCAGTAGCATGCAAACTATTCTTTTTGACAGAAAGTAACAAGAACCCAACTTGGTCATGATTGCAGCCAGTGGAAAAGAAGACAATGACTGCATTGTTATTTGGGCATCTCAGGAATTGAAGACGGTTGTGTGCTAGTAAAGAAGCCGCATCCTTTTCCAATTGTGGGCCAAAGAAGGAGGCAATGGAGGAGGCAGTAGATAGAGGGATAGGGGAGTCAGGAGTTGTTGAAGTGGATATGAATCGAGACAGAGATAGCCGTGGAGGAGGATTGAGAAGAGGAGGAGAGAGAGTGGGAGAGTTGAAGAGTACGGTTACAGTGTGGGGATTTGGGTTGAAAAAGAGAGGACCCAGAATAGCCTTTGAGGAGGGACTTGATAGGAGGAGAGGTGCCCCAAAGACACCGCCGATTGGAAAGATAGACTTCCATTCCTCTGATAAATCCATTTTCTGAAATTTATATTACTATATTTGCAAGCTGCAAGAACGACACTAAGAGAATTCAAAAACCACCAAATTACAATAACAAGGAGAGAATAATGGATTATGTGATAGGAATGGCTGTTAGATGTGCTTTAAACCCTGCAATATGCTTACATAACATAGAATTGCTCTTAGAAGTGTTCAAGGACTGATTAACCAGTCCACTCCACTGGCACGATTCCAAAATAGTAGTTCAAAGCAACATTTTTAAAACTAGACTGGATTTTTTTTTCTTAAACACAATTATTTCAAAAAAAAATTAAATACAATTAGTCCAACTGCGTATAAAGTAGTATGAAAAGACATAATGGATTTCGAGGTCAATTTAACTTCAAATTTAGCCAATTAATTATGGGCTTAATGCTTAAGTTGAAAATTAAAATACAAGAATACTCCTTATTTATCAAGTCGTGAAATTTATATATTTTGTAATCATTTTTTATTTGATTCCCCTAGCACACCAGCAAGAGATAGAGAAGTTAATGGGGTTAACTTTAATCTTTGTTCTTACAATTTGGGTCTCATGCGACTTGCTTCCATTATTTATAAAATCATTCTCCTATAATTTCAAAATACTAACATTATTTAATTTAAGAATCACATAGTGTGTTAAAAACTTCCACAACTTTTCCCCATTCATTAAAATGCAATCCACTCTTAAAATTTTGAGAACACCAATTAAAAACAACAAGAATTTTATAACCTTCTTTTAAAAAAAAAAATTAATAAAGGCCTTATTTTTCATTGTTCATTCTCTTATAGGACTATTACTTTTTTCAGAATCATGCATAAAATGTATAGCACCAAAAAATAAACTAAAAAAAAAAAGAGGATAATTATTCATTTACATTGGCGCATTATAATTTCTAGATAAAATATGATTTGAAGATTGCGTGAAAGCTCAGTAGATTAATTTGTAAAGGAAACATAAATCTAATCTGATTAACGGAATGAAAATAATTTAGGTGCCGATTCGCCACTTAAAGATTGCAGTAAATCCAAATAGAAACTACAACGTACTGGTCAGATATAGATGTCGCATGATAGAGGAGAGTGGGCGCAGGAGTTGACAGTAAAGCAGCAGCGCGGCCGGCGACAAGAGACATAGCGGCTGCGAGTGAGAAAGAGAAAGCATAGAGGTCGGCTGGCGAGAGCATTTAGTGCTGCATATTGGAATAAAAATGTTAATTGACAATCTCAATACTAGTCGTAGAGTGAGCTTTTTTGGACGGTGGTAAATAATCATATTAATTTTTAAAATTTAAAAAATAAGAAAAATACATAATAAAAACGATTCATATATATATATATATATATATATATATATATATATATATATATATTAGTTGAGAGTTTTTTTTATAAATAATGTTTTTTTCAAAATATATTATAAAAATGAGACATATCATATTTTATTTAAATTGTACGTGGTGTTTTTACATAAATACAGTCGTTGACTGAATGATTGGATGAGTCTGTTTGAATAAAACGTGAGTTCCACACATGTAAAGACGTAGCACGTGGCTGCGTTATCAGATAAAGTTGCCCGCATTCGTCACGTGTCGACTCGTGGGTGAAGATGCAGCTATTAACTGCGTCTTCATCCACGAGTTGACATGTAGCATTCTTTTTAATTTTTTAAAATTCGTTTTTATTTTTTAAAATTGTCTCATATATTTAAATAAATATAAACATATACCAATACATGATTTGTAACATTTATATCTCAATTAATTAAAAAAAATAAATAACCTAATAAAAAGTATGTGATAATAAGAAAATCAATTCAAATTTTAAAAATTGTATGATATCATTTTAGCTTTATATATATATATATATATATATATATATATATATATATATATATATATATATATATATATATATATATATATATATAATTTTTGAGGCATGAAAGGGTGGAATTTGAATTATGATTAATTAAGAAAATAATCAGACTTATAATGTTTTGAAGTTTTTAAATATTTATCTTGACATATTTAATTCAAATACATATTTAGTAAAAAAAATAAAATAAAGGATAAAATTAGATAAATATAAATAATATTTTATTAATTTACTAACAGAAAAATTAAAAAAATAATAGTTCAATAATTAAAAGCATAATAGATAATATAATTATTTTATTCAACTTGTTAAAATTGAACCCAATCCAATGGGTAAATTAGATGACGTCTAAATGAAAAAAATTAGCGATAAAAAATACAATTATAAATTTTATTATTATTATTATTATTATTATTTTAAAACTTGAATTGATTTTCTTATTATCACATACTTTCTATTAGGTTATTTATTTATTTTTTAATGAATTGAGTTATAAATGTTACAGATCATGTATTGGTATATGTTTATATTTATTTAAATATATGAGATAATTTTAAAAAATAAAAACAGATTTTAAAAAATTAAAAAGAATACACGTGTTGACTCGTGACGGACGTGGGCAGCTGTCTCTGATCACGCAGCCACGTGCTACATCTTCACATGTGTGGAATCCACGTGTTGTTCAGACAGACTCATCCAATCACGCAATCAACGGCCGTATTTTTGTAAAAACACCCCATGCAGTCTAAATAAAATCTGACACGCCCTATTTTTATAATATATTTTGAAAAAAAAAACATTATTTATAAAAAAAACTCCCTTTTAGTTTCTACAATAAGAAAATTATGAGAAATTCCAAAAGAGATGAACAATTAATAAATAAATAGAAAATTAGTATCTGAAAAAATAATAAATACATAGATAAAAGAAAAAAAAAAGGAAAATCAAAATTCAACCAACTCCAAAAGGTATAAAATATATAATTACATTTATCAATTAGATCATTTACCTCAATAACTCAAAATCTTTGCAAAAGTCCAAAAACTATTGTAAATAAAAATAGGTTACAAATAAATAAATAAATACGACGTAATAAAAAAGATAAGGACAAAGTTAGATAAGCAAAAGATGGTTTACATCCGGAAAGAATGCAATATTTGCAACTGAGCAACACATACCCATTACCGAAGGCAACATATATAGAAAACTTGAGGAATGAAGAGGTGGAGGATTAAATTTGTTTATATTATTTATATATATTTGTGTTCTATCAGTTGCAGAAGTAGAGGTGACAAATGGGTAAGTTGAATGAATTTGGGTTGGGTCATTAATGGATGGGTTATTAATAAATTGAGTCATTAATGGATCAAAAAATATAGATTATTAATGGATTGGATCATTAATAGGTTGGGTTGATTTGAATTGACCCATGGATTTGAATTAATTTTAAATATTTATTTTTAAAAATATTAATATAATATAATTTATTTTATCCTTTAATAAATTTAATAATTTAATTTTTATTATGCAATCTAATATTAAATTTAAATTTATTTATTATTTTTTAATTTTAACGAAAATGATAATTATTATTATTATTTTCACACTAGTGAATTGTCAAATTAAGTATTTTTATATTAATTAGACCACAGAAAATTATTTTAATTTTATTGAAAAACTTTTTTTAAGATTAAAAAAATATTTATATGTTAGAGAGTGAAATAATCAAATTTTATAGAGAGACCATTTATAAGATTCATTCAAGTTCGGAAAATAAAAAAAAATATTAATGGTTTTATGGACACTGTTCGTTCATTGTATTTCCAACACTGTTACTTGTATAATAGTATGGTTTGTTGTTTGATTGAAAATAATTCCTTTATATGCATTTAATTATGCCGAAAACTTGTAATTTTGAATTGTATTTATATACTATTTTCATCGAAATTTATATTTTCTTATAATTTATAAATTAATTTTAATATTTACAAGAAATTGAAGCATCATAGTTTACTTTATGTGACATATATATATATATATATATATATATTGAAATTATTTAGAAAGCATCTTATTATTATATAGATGTATGAGATTTCGTAATAATAATGTGATTTTGTAATAATAATAATAAGAAGAAGAATAATGCATAATTCTTCTTCTTATTATTATTACAAAATCACATAAAAACACCTATTGGGTTAATATCCAATGGATCAAGATCTTTGAATCTTGAAAACATTCAATGAGTTGAAAAGTGAGATGAGTCAATTTTGAGTTGACCCAATAGGTATTGAGTTGGATTGGATTGGGTTGAAAAATAAAATGAATCAATTTTGGATTGATTCAATAAATATTTATATAAATTGAATTGAATTTAGATCAATTTTTTTGAGTAAATTTGGGTCAACCCATGAATTTGGATCAATTTTGGCAAGTCTATGCAGAAGCAATTGCTTTCTTCATGACCAAGTTCCAGAGGTGCAAATCCAGATCATTGTATTCTCACGAAACACTGATTCAAAGAAACGCAAACAAGGCAGCTTAAAACACATCTTAACCCTGCTTCAACATTCTTCTTCCTCTTAGAATATATCTTTTTCAAATTCTTCTATCAGTTGTATAAGTACCGTGTAAAATTGTTAGTTTTCAGCAAACTTTCTGCCATAAATGGTAAGTCAAAACCTGCAAAGCACCCTATGCCAATTGAACACAATATTTTTCAAGATATACAAGTGGTCAGCATCTAGCCCATTAGCTTTTGAAATAATTGCGACATTTTGAGAGCAAAAAATTTGAAAAGATATATTCCAAGGTGTTTTAACGAGCTTTGGGCTTTGAATGAGATAACTAATTTAAGGTGTTTTAACGAGCTGCATTTTCCCACCTTAATACTAACTTAACAGACTTTCTTACATAGACATGGAACTACCAGCATAATATAAAGATCAAAGCATTACAACAGCAAATAAATTCTGGTGCCGTTATATTTAACAATTTCCACAGATCAATAGCATACAGGATCACTTTCTCATTGACCAGAGTTATATCTATTGCCTTGATGCAAATTGAAGAAAGCTCTCTCTAGATAGATTCATTTTGTTGACATAATCATTTCTCAGGGAAGCCAAAAGCAGGGACAATTTGGAAACAAAAAAGAGATATATCTTAAGGCAAGTGAGAGTTACCTGGTTATAAATCTGCCTTCCTTTGGAATTTTTTGTAGCGAAGTTGTCTTTGACATACAATGTACAGAAAATCAGCAAAAATTTTCGAGCCTATAGAAATAACAGAACCAAAAATCATAATATATTCTCTTATGCAGAGGTGGACCTATGAAATATGTGCTAAAATGTTATCATCTAGGATATATATTTTTCTTCAGATCCTCCCAAAATTCAGAGCCTTGAGGATGAGGTTCTACATACCGCTTGGCAAATAATTTATCTGAGCATCCAATTATGGTGCTTAAAGAAAGCAAGGGGTCAACTTTTCCTTGATTTTTCAGCCACCTGTAAAACGTCAACCTAAGCTTGATAGTTGTTATTGTGTAGCAAAGAAACTGAGGAAATGAGACTAATGACGATAGTGGATAACCAAGGTCATTTTCAAGAAAATCAATCTTCATTTTAATAACCTCCTTTTTCTGATTAAGAATTTGAGGGGATAATTTAATCATTTCACAAACATCCTTCCTATCCAAACCAGCTTGCATGATACAATCAAATCTCTCTTGGATCTCTGCTCCTTTGCCTCGGAAAACTTTGAAAGCCTTTTCCATTTCCTTTGAGTTCTCTACATATCCAAAGTCCAACAAGAACTTAGTCTTTAGCAGTTTTGATCTTACCCTTTCTTCTGAGTTTGGCAATGGTCCAACTTTTGATCCCATCACCCACTTCTTCATTTCTTCTGGGTTCTGCAAGATGATATCACAAAGTCGCTTCTTTCCAACATTTAGAGCAGAAAGCAAGCTGTTAGTTTTCTTCAATGAACATGAACCCAGCAAAAGTGGATGGGAACATACAATCTTCCCTATCTCTACCGTCTCCATCTCTATCTCATTGAGGAAAAGAAAACATTGCCTCAAATTGGAAAGAAACTTCCCAACTGGCATTTTTGGAAACTGTAGGAACATGTAATATATCTGGTCCATTGAGGATCCAAATTTAAATAGAAACCCAATTAGAGACAATGTCTTATCTCCTGAACTGTCAACAAGAATCCCTGGATGCCGGCTTACCAACCCACCCAATTCTTCATAACTGTAACCAGTCTTGCTAAATAAGTTTAGAAGTCTATGCAGCTTACTCCAATTATAAGAAATCTCCTCGGACAAATGCTGCTCAATCCAACAGCATTCTTTCCCTGCTTTCCGCAATATCGCCACTGACTTAACAAAGTCTACATTCACATCTCCAATCAAAAGATGGGGACCACAAACAACCATTTTAACCATGAAAGACCGCTCAAATCCCAGTTCTTGATAAGCCTTGAGTTTCAGTGCCAAGACCCCATAATTGTACCCAAAAACTTCTCCTGCTTCTTTGTAAATCTTCCCAATCTTATTTCTAGGAATCCCATAATTACACAAAACGTGATAATTTTCTAGTAGCAAATCATCATCACTCAAAAACATCAAATCACGCGGAAGAAGAGGGTCATACTGACAAGGTCTTAAACCAGAACTCTCAAAGAAAGGCTCAAACTCATTAATGGGGTGATAACGCAAGAAACGAGTTACAGATCGCGCAATATCTGAATCAGTAGTATTAATCTTCTGTAATAGCTTTCCAAGAAAATTAGGGGAGTTTTGGCTCATATGCTCTGCATCAGCAACCTGTAAGTTTCTAGTGACGTGCAAGTAGTCAAAGAGTGCAGCTTGAGCTTGTTTTTCAGATGCACTAGAGATTTTCACAGCGCTTTCACCATTTAAATCATCAACAACTACTTTTTTGGTCCTATAGAACCTAGGGTTATTTGCAATGTGAAAAAACGACCCAGATGGCCATAGTGGGAACTTGGGACTGTCCACAGAATTGGAAGAAACCCATTTGAGAATCGAGGGGCTTAGAAGTTTATGCAAATGAGTCATGGTGAGCTTGATTACGTATGTTAAAGCTATCAAAAAAACAATCTTAAAAAAAAAAAAGCAAAAACAGTAAACTTGACGCAAATGGAAATGGAAATGGAAATGGAAGGTTTCTCGTAAAGTTTCTGACCTTGGATATTTGGTGGATTAGTTGAGTGTAAGGATTAATGATGGAGACATGGAGATTCAGTTGCAAGGTTTCTTCTCCTCGGCTGGTTCAGTTGTGCCGCTCTTTTACTTTTGGTTTCAGAGCTGTTAATTCCAACTTCCGAATGTTGTTGCTTTGAGTCTGGGAGGGCAATTTGGTCTTTCAATAAAAAAACCGATAAGTACAATTTAGTGTTGATTTGCACCATTTTTTATGCAGATTTTAAATCAAATATTTTTTCCAAAGCAAGATTTAAATCAAATCAATAACATGTGATTTTATATTGTATATCTTGACAAGTGAATGATGGCTTCAATATAATCGAAGTTCTCAATATCAGCTCTACTTCTCCCTCCATCTCAATATATAAAAGAACCCTAAAGCATATTAGATATTAATTCTATTAAGCTGAGCTTGGAGAACTTACTTGCTCCATATGTTACTTTTTTTTTGGCTCGGAGCTTGACTTGTTTAAAAGAAATCAGGTATAATATAAATATATTTTCATGCATTTTTCAGGACCATCAAAGGCAACAAAATCCACATTGATTTGCCATGTGATATTGAATTAGGTTTAATAATAGTTCTCAAAGTCAGTATCCATTAGGAGGGAAGAGAAGAAGCAGTTGCTGATTGTTTTATTATATAGCTTGCAATCAAGTGTACTTGGTCTGGGCCTCTTCCTATTTGGATACGTGGAGACGATGGTAAACGTTTATAGTTAGTAACTTGATGTACTAGTCAATTTCTCTTTTGTGTTGATTCCACTTGACCATTCTAATGAAGCTAAATTCTTCTGTTAAATAAAGTGAAGAAATTCCAGTTTTCATTCGCTCATTTATACAGTCCCCCTTTTGGCAGATTACCACAATCATCCAAAACAAATACATTACTTTTAGCCAAAATTACGGCATTCCATCACTTTGCTGCCTAGTAATTTCTCAATGGCCAATGCCTGAACACACAGAACAATTCAAATTCAAGTAGCAATTTATCAGCATTTATAATTAGTAACATCTTCCAAGAGATGAGATGAGATGTTAACTAATTGCAGAAATGAAGTAATGCAGCAGTAGAAATATTGTTAACCAATTTAAATGTCAAAAAACTAACAATTACCTGCTCTTACATCTCTTTTGCTCTGTATGCTCATTCTTCAACTAGCTAACCTCAGAAATTGATGCATTATGCATGAATATATAAATGCAATCAAATTTCCCACCCTGGGAACTTTTCTAATCTCTGTTGAAAAGGCAGATCTAACATAAGTATAAGCAATGCTACCGATAGCAATTATTGAAAGTATATTTTATTCTTCAAGTCTTGCCAGACTTCAAGGCCTCTGGGATGATGTTTTACATACTCGTTAACAAATGAGTCTTCTGTGTATGAAATTACAGTGCTCAAAGCAAGTACTGAACTAATAGTTCCTTGCTCTTTGAGCCAATTATACATTGCTAACCTAAGTTTGACTCTCTCTATTGTATAAGAAAGATACGAGGGGTAACTTATTAAGTATGACAAAGGATATCCCAAATCATTTACATAAAAATCAAGTTTCTTTTCGATAACTTCTTTTTTCTGGTTAAGAATTTGAGGGGATACCTTAACCATTTCGCACACATCCTTTCTATCCAAACCAGCTTTCACGATGCAATTAAATCTCTCCTTGATCTCAGTTCCCTTACCCCGAAAAACCTTCAGTGCTTCTTCCAATTTGCTTGGATTCTCAACCACCCCAACATCCAACAAGAATTTGCTTTTCAGCATTTTTGATTCCTCCCCTGAGCCTGGTAGCCGTTCCAGTTTTGATCCCACTACCAATTTCTTCATTTCTTGTGGATTGTGCTGAATGAGTTTATGTAGCCTTTTCTTCCCAACATTCAACTGAGAAAGAATTGAATTGGTTTTCTTCAATTTACATGAACCGAGCCATATTGAGTGAGAGTAAATAATCTTCCCAATTTCACTAACCTCCATCTCAATCTCAGTTAGAAACAGAAAGCATCGCTTCAAATTTGAAACAAATCTTGCAACTTCCATGTGAGATAACTGTAGAAACATGAAACATATCTGGTCCACTGAGGATCCAAATTTGAATAGAAACCCAACAAGAGAAAGTGTCATATTCCCAGAGCCCTCAAAGAGAAGCACTGGGTGCTGGCTTATCAGGTCACCAAACTGCTTGTCACAGTTACTCCTCTTGCTGAATATGTTCAGAATTCTGAGTATCCGACTCCAATTATAACTGTCCTCAAACAGATGCCTCTCAATCCAACCAAACTCCAATCCTCCTTTCTTCAACATATTCAATACCTTCACGAAATCTAAATTCACATTCCCAATCAATAGATAAGGGCTACAAGCAACAACCTTACAAATGAAAGACTGGCTGAACCCCAGTTGCTCATAAGCTTGAAGTTTCAATTCCAAGATACCACATTCATACTGGAAAACTTCTGTTGCTTCCTTATAAATCCTACCAATCTTATTTCTCGGAATCCCATAATTACACAAAACATAATAATTCTGCAGCAACAAATCATCATCAGTCAAAAACATCAATTCGCGAGGAAGAAGGGGGACAAACTCATGAGGTTTCAATCCCAGACTCTCAAAGAAAGGTTCAAATTCATTGATGGGATGGTACCGCAAGAAATTGGCAACTGACCACCCAATATCTTTCTGAACGTCAACCTTCTGTAATAGCTTAGCAAGAAAATGAGGTGAATTTACACTCATATTCTCTGCATCAGTAAAAGGAACGCTTCTAGTAAGATGTAAATACTCTAACAATGCAGTCTGAGCTCTTTTTCTAGCGGCAGGAGAGATTTTTCCTATCTTTTGGATACCATCTATTGAAGCTCCAACTAAACTCTCAGAAATTCCATCTTGCAAAATTCTTTCTCTACCATAAAACCTAAGATTCTTTGCAATACAGAATACATCCCCAATATGACATAACTGGATATGGTGACTATCAAAAGAATTTGGAGAAGCCCATTTGAGCATGGACAATGTTCTAAGTTTATGGAAAGGGGTCATGGTTATCTTGATGAGAAAACAGTTGTTGTAAAGAAGTTTGTTTCTTTTCTCATAGGTTAATTACACCATAGTAGGTTGAATAAGCTTGCTCACAATGAATGAACGAATAACACGAGCTTTCTGGTAGATATTTTTTTACCATGAAAGTCCGATAAATCTGCTTCAGCTTTATTGTCCTGCGGGGGAGAATTGAAGAGACAGACGCAGATTTTCTTCCATTTCTGCTGCTTCAACAGAACCTCCGTTGCGAAGACATAATTCTCCCAATGGATACGAGGGTGCTTTGGTCTTCTAACCTCCAAGAAAAATTTTTCTTTCTGAAATTTTTATATCCGCCCATGCACCATATTATTGTTGCTCGAATTTTAACCAATAATTTTTTTACATAATATATTTTTTTTCAAAAAATTGTAAAATTTGAATTCTGAAAAAATAAAAAAATAGTTATATTTTTCAAACATTTGAATCAAATATAATTTATTTTAATCAATGAGTTATTTAGCTTTATCAACAGCTAAACCCCTTATGTTTGCTACAAAATAAATTTTCTTATTTAATAATAATCATACTTTTTCCAAAATAATAATCATATTTAAGAAATGCCTTTTAAAATTATTTACCTGTAAACAATAATAATAAACTTACAACTATATATGAGGAAAAATAATAAACATACCAATATAAATCATAATAAATCCATAATTTTTTCATCACTTTTTTTTTATTATTTTCATGAACATTTTAAAATGTTGTAATTTGTACATATTACCTCATTTTTAAGTATGGTTATTCCAAAACTTTAAATTTAATTAATTAATAATTTATAGGCATCAAACCACTCGAATTGGGAGAATTTGAATAGAGCCGGTTATATATAAAACTTAAATGAATTATTATCAAATAAATTATAAATGAATCAAAATCAAATTTCATAATATTTTTTTATTAGAAAAAATACATGTACAACTGAAAATCTCTCATTCAAAAAATGTTGTCTAAAGAGGTATATGAGAATTTTATGGGTCAAGCTAATAAAAATTTAACACATAATGTGTTGATTGATAAAAGAATGGAGTGGTAATTAACATACATTACCACACTTCATTGTTGATTTGGTCTATGTCCAAAAACTGAATTTGGGCAATAATTTTTCACAAGGGAAAATCCTTCAATAAGAATTAGGAATACAATAACTCCTCTAGCTTAATTAGGAGGCCTAAGAGGATACCGAATCAATGGGTAAACCACCTGTTTTGGCTAGCCTAACAATCAAATCAAACAAAACTATGAGCAGTTCTATCTACACAAACAAAAGAAACAAAGTTAAAGCTAGCTATGAACAACTTGATATCTTTCAAAATCGTCTTCATCTCCCGAGGGGTACCCAATCAAGTTGGCACAATCTGCTTCAAAAACAACTTTAAGAAATTTTTGATAGGAAACCAACCAAACTGCTTCTCCAAAAGCAAAAGCTTCAGTGCAAGGAGCAAAAGATACTGCTGCTCTAAGATGCGCTCCATGAAGTTTTTTCCCGGGTGATTGAGCCAGAGAGGATTTATCATCCCAAGCAGCAGCATCAGTATTGAACTTTACTACTCCAATTCAAGGCTTAGCCAATGCTATATAAGCTTGGAATTAGGATCCTGAACTAAGCTAGAGGCAAATTGTGAATGAGAATTCCACAGTTTAGCCAATGCTAGACAAGCTTGGAACTAGGATCCTGAACTAAGCTAGGGGCAAATTGTGAATGAGAATTCCACAGTTACAATTAGTCATGTATTGACCAACCATTGTATGCTGATGCCCACTTGGACTTCAAAGAGAAGCAATTCTTCAGTTAAGTTGTTCTCTGTCAAATCAGCAGAATGCACTGAAACATAAGTTATGCAATGCACAACTACTAATTAGAATAAACTTTTTCCTTCATGTCCTGCCACACCTCAAGGCCTCTAGGATGACGTTTGACATACTTTCTAACAAATAAACTTTCCATACATGCAATAACTGTGCTGAAAGAAAGTGCAGATTTAGCAGTTCCTTGCTCTTTGAGCCAATTATACATGGCTACCCTAGATTTGATTCTCTGTAGGCTATAACAAAGATAATTTGGGTAGCTGACAATATAGTGTAAAGGATATCCCAAATCGTTTATAAGAATATCAATCTTCTTTTCAATATTTTCCTTTTTCTGGTTGAGAATATGAGGGTATCCACTGAGCATTTTGCGCACATCCTTTCTATCGAATCCAGCTTTCGCGAGGCAATCAAATCTCTCCTGGAGTTCTATTCCTTTGCCACGAACAACTTTCAGTGCTTCTTCCATTTTGTTTGGATTCTCAACCAATCCAACATCCAACAAGAATTTACCCTTGACCTCTTTCAATTTTAGTCCCTTGTTTGAGTTAGGCAACCGTTTGATTCTTGATCCCAACACCCATTTCTTCATTTCTTGTGGGTTGTCCAGAATGAGTTTACATAGTCTTTTCTTCCCAATATTCAATTGATTAAACAATGTCCTGGTTTTCTTCAATGCACATGAACCGAGCAATAGTGGGTGAGAGCGAACAATCTTCCCAATATCACTAATCTCCATCTCAATCTCAGTTAGAAACAGAAAACATTGCCTAAAATTTGAAACAAATCTAACAACTTGCATATGAGGAAATTTTACAAACATGGAAGATATCTGGTCCACTGAGAATCCAAATTTGAAAAGAAACCCAATCAGAGATAATGTTATATCCTCAGAGCCATGAAACAGAATATCTGGATGCTGGCTCACCAGGTCACCTAACTGCTGTTCACTGTAAACTGTCTTGCTGAATATGTTCAGAATTCCTAGCATCCGACTCCAGTTATAACTTTTATCCAGCAGATGCCCCTCTATCCAACCCAATTCTAGTCCTCCTTTCTTCAATATGTCTAGTACCTTTACAAAGTCTAAATTCACATTTCCAATCAAAAGATAAGGGCTACAAGCAACAACCTTACAGATAAAAGAGCGGCTAAGTCCCAATTGTTCATAAACTTGAAGTTTTGATGCCAAGACACCATATTCATACCGGAAAACTTCTGTTGCTTCCTTATAAATCCTACCAATCTTATTTCTTGGAATCCCATAACTACACAAAACATAATAATTCTGCAGCAACAAATCATCATCAGTCAAGAACATCAAATCCCGAGGAAGAAGGGGAATAAACTCATAAGGTTTCAAACCCAGACTCTCAAAGAAAGGCTCAAATTCATTAATGGGGTGGTACCGCAAGAAATGGGCAACTGACCACCTAATATCTTTCTGAGCATTAACCTTCTGTAATAGTTTAGCAAGAAAAAGAGGGGAATTTACACTCATATTCTCTGCATCCACAAATTGAATGCTTCTAGTACCATGCAGATACTCTAACAATGCAGCCTGAGCTTCTTTTCTTCTGGCACCAGAGATTCTTCCAAGCCTTTGGCCATCATGTATTGAAGCTTCAGACAAAGTATCACAAAGTTCAATTTTGACAGTTCTTTGTTCACCATAGAACCTAAGATTCTTTAAACCACAGAACACAGACCTGATGGGGCATAATGGGATTTGGTGACTCTCAATAAAATTTGGAGAAACCCATTTGAGAAATGACAATTTTCTAAGTTTATGCAAATGGGTCATGGAAATATTGATAAGAAATCAGGTGATTTTGAGAAAAGCTTCTTATTTTTCGTTTTAGGTGAGTATGACCATTGTTTAATAAGCTTGCTCGCTACTCACTAGGAATGAATCGACAGCACAAAAGCTTTATAGTAGAATTTTTTACCTTGAAGTTTCCGTAAGTTTGCTTCACCATTACTGTCTTCCAAGAGAGATTTGAAGCTACAGATGAGGGATTTATTTAATTTCTGCTAGTTCAGTAGCGTTTGGGTGAAGATTTTTTTTTTTTTTCCGTCTTAGGTTTGCAGAAATGTTGCAAAACGACCCAGAGGATGCCGAGGTTTTGCAGTCTTGCAAGTAGAATTTTAAAATACGACCTATAGACTTTTTTTTTGGTTTTCTTTAGAAGTTTGATTAATAAAATTAACTTATTTTATGTGTCAATTTTCATTTAATTTAATTTATGAATTAAAAAAATTTTTAAAAATTAATGAATTTGAGTTACTATTTTTTATTTTTTTATATTAAAAGGTTAAAGTTAATTTTTAACCTAACAATTATTTACTGTTAAAATTTTAAAGATTTTATCAGTATAATTTTAAAATAAATAATTTTTGATCCTAAATTTAGCGAAACGGATACATTTTACTTGTAAAGTAAAAAGGTCACACAAACACACTATATATATATAAACAAATTTTCTTTTTTGAAACTTTAAAATATATAAAAAAAAATTAATGAAATTTTTTAATCATTTCAAAAAATTTAATGGTAAAAAATTTAATCATTTTTTTTGTCGTTCATATTTATAGATACGGGAAAATGTCAATATACGCTAAATACTTTAGCTTTCAAATAAATTGCGTCAAATCTATTGAAACATCTAATCATGTGGCATAAATAAATATTAAAGAAATGCAAAATTTATTATCTTTATTATTATTTTTTAATTTATTCACTTTTTTAATGAAATACGAAAAAAAGCATTTTAGAACTTCTCCAAGTGTAGTGTAATTGCTTAAAAATTCATACACCAACCAACGTATATTTTTTCAAGGAAAAATATAGTGTGGACTAAATTAGGAATTATGATATATATATGCGTGCATATACGAAAATCCAGTCCTAAATTAATAGCATTTATCTTCAAAATGTTGTAAGTTCTAACCATTAAAAACTTGCATGAGAGGTCCATCCTCTAAGCCAAGCTTCCTGGAGTCCCAAAAACACCCACCAAAGCTCAGTCCTGACAGAAAGGTCCACAGTCCACACTTCCCTCGTCTACCTGAATATCCTCCTAATCATTCGCTAATTACTTCCCTGGAAAACTTCTCCATTGCGAGCAATCTGAATATTTACAAGAACATAAAGAATATTTTAATAGAAGCTAGTATATAATCTCCTCCAGAATACCAACTTCTGGCAGATATCTTGGTGACACAGCACTAATACTGCTGCACTAGTGCACCATCCTCATTGAGGTCAAAAAAAAAGCCACAATGTAGCGGAGATCACATCCCACTTAGAAATTTCGATTAATTCTTCCTAAAATTACAATAATAAACCTAAATTACACTTGAAAGAGTCTTAATCAAAACATAGCATGCCCTGTGAAAGATACGAAGACAAGAAACCAAAAGGAAAAAGGAAAAAGAAAAAGGAACTCCAATGACAAAATTTTAGTCGTTTTTCTACCATTCTAAGGTTCCCAAAACCTGCTCTAATATAATTATTACCAGCTACTTAACGACAAACTTACATAACTTGGCTACAGCTAGAAAAATGGAATGTGACAAGCTCAAAGATTCCGCTGAGAGTAAATCATTGCTTAGGAAGGTAGTAGGGGTATCCACCCATTCCCATGGGTGTTGGTGGTCCAAGCGGCTCTTTCTTCACACCTACTGGTGGATATGGAATTTGAGAATGTGGAGGATATGGAGGAGGTGCTGTTGGAGGACTTGCATAAGAAGAAGCCGGGTATGACCCCACTGTCTGAGGATAGGCGTACCCAACAGGGGGAGTACCAGCATGGGCTTTTCCAGGCTGCGTGTATCCAGCTGCTATCGGTATTGGTACTGGAACCACTGGTGCTGGCATTTGCGTTTGTGCTGTTTTGCCCTTGTGAGTATCAGCAAGCTTCACAGTGATGGTTCTCCCCTGCAACCAGAACAATCATTATCAAGTTTTGATGAAACCCAAAATTTTAATAAAACCAATTGAGAATATCTACAATTATTTAGCATGGGAAAAAACTTTTCCAGGTGAGAATAAAATGATAGAGCCTGGGAAACAATTAAGAATCCACTAAACAAAAACACGTGTTCCAAGATGGCTCATCTGATTTAGAACTTGGAAGCATGTGGCTAGATCTAGAACTCACAATTAAGACATACATGGTAACAAAGAAATCCGTTTAACTTCAACTCCCTATCACCAAAGAACCAATTTGGCTTCACAATTATCTATCCCAGTCTTTTAAGGATTACAGTTTCTGTTCAAACTGCAGAACATAATGCTTTTCTGTAGAAGGCCACAGTCTTAAACTCCAATCACTTGACATTTTTTTTCCAAATTGCTGCCAGTTCACACAACTTCTATAAGAACTCAGAAACTATAAAATTTCAATCTAGCACTTTATACAGACAAATGAACATTTATATTGACAAATGAACTAACTACAGCATACAATGGATAAACTCTGTACTTTGGTATTGGCAACATCTGATAACATACAATTTTCAGTCCTCAAAATTAATGGTCACTGCATCTAAATAAGGAAGAAGAAGGTGTGCTCTAGAACAAAATTTTAGCGCCCACAATTAAGTGGAGCACTCAAACCACATTTCAGAAGCAAACAGAAACAATAAGAAAGACAGAAAATACAATTTTATGTCATCTAATATGAGAAAATTCCCCATATTTTGCCCATAAAACAGATTTATTCCGTTTCAAAAGAAAATCAACAAAGACCGAGACCAACCCTGAAGGGCACCAAAGGGGCTGTGAATAGTATAAAAGAGCAGCCTACTATACAAAGACTTCATGTACTTTATCATCCATCGTGAAGACAGAGACAATTTTGATTTCCTCTCATGCATGCCACCCCACCCAAATCCACTCCCCTCCCTCAATCTCTCCACAAAATCCAAAAAATAGTTAAGCGCCAATCCTTCTCCAGTGAGTCATGTAATAGCATAGAAAAGAAAAGGCATGCTCTTACAGAACATTCAAAAAGAAAATATAAGTCTTAATATTAGCATACCCCAAGCATCTTTTGAGGATCATCTATGGCTTTCTTCGCAGCCTCCACTGTCTTGTATGTAACAAAACCAAACCCACTGCAATAAAATGGAAAAGACAATAACTTCTATATCTCACAGATGGAGGAATGATTAAGAACTATGACAAATAGAAGATTTTTTCTCGATCAATGGAAAAAACACATGTTATACCGCGATTCATTTGTATCTTTATCATAGGCAACTGAACCTTCTTCAATGTCACCGTGCCTTCCAAAAAAGTTGAGCAGCACCTCACTAGTAATCTCTGGTGACAGACCCCCAATGTAGAGTTTTCTGTGGGCTAAGTCTGGTGTAGTACTTGTCCCGCTTAGCCCTTCACATGCTAGATTACAGACAGCCATCCGACCCTGGATTTACAATATTAAATGAAAAACAGAATAGCAAAAGAGATAATGATTAAGAAACAGTGTGGCCAGTCAAGAATGTCTATAATAATTTCACTGGCTTATCAAAATTGGAGCAAATTGACCATAAAATCAATTTTGCAAATTAAAATGGCAATAAAGTTAGTTTTTGCTAAACTGGACTGCACTAACAAGTTTAGAGGGCAAGTTTTTAATCCATTTAATAAAAGCACATGGAGATATCCCAATACATGCACTATACTCAACTCAATTAAGCCTCAATCCCAACCTTTCCAACATATGGATAAGCACCATCATCCCTCCAAACCGAGAAAAAAAAAAAAACCTTTTCTCATATGGCCTATGTTTAAGATTATGTGTTTGCGAAAACAAGAGGGGCAATTTGAGATCCAATAAGCTTAAAGAGCATCTCACTTATTTCAAAGAAGGTCTTGCTACCAAAGGTTGAAACCCACGTCCAATAAAAACCTAGGTTGTAATGCAGATGAATCCTAAAGATGTTTTGGAGAAATGAGAACCTACAAATTTTACAGCCTTTTTTATCCTATAATTCCTGTGTCGGAAGAACCCAAGATTTTTTGAAAGATTTTGCTACTCCTCCATAGTGAAATGAGGGAGGCCTGCATGCGGTCTTGTCTATATGGTCTATTGAGTGAATTTTACCAACTTAACACATTCAGATATGAGTTAAAACCCAAATACAAAAAACACCAAAGGGGTTGCAACCTGTTCACACTAGAGACCTACAATTTCGGGGTTCAAAATAAAAACTATCAGCAATTTTACAGAAAATGAAAAGATCAGCATAATAATTCCTCAAAATCTATGAATCAATAATAGGCATATCCACCTGAACACAAATGTGTGCTTTCTACATTTCCAAAAGCCATAAACTTCCACTCCCTCAACTATAGAAACAAAATAACCAAGGGAGCTGATTATTCATTTTTTAATGCCTGCCCCAGCAATTAAGGCCCATCCATAAGTTGATTTCCTTTCAGTATCAACAACGACTTTTGTACTCTCAGAGTGAACAATCATCATGGAGCATATGCTAAAGGAAGAGAGGACTATATTATGTAAATAAACATTAAAGGAATACTCTCTCCAATCAAATGTTTGGCAAACATAGAAAAGTTTTGCTTAGGTTCTACCAAGTTTAACAAAGTGGATTTGGATAATGCAAAAATGTTCATAAAGTAGCATACATGATGCTAAGATGGATGCACAATACTGTTAATTACAAGAATAAAGTTACAGCGCAATCAAAGATTAGTTAGGAGAGATGCTTTGCAATGACACCCAACAAGCACCAACAAACGCAAAAATATGAAAGCCTGAGTATACCGAGGTATAGGAGTGAAAAGAAGAGGTAGACTTATAATCTCCCACATAAATTTAGCTAATAATAAAGGAAAAGAAGAAAAAGATCCATATGTGCAAACTCAACAAAATATAGCCACTTAGTTGAATAATTTCAGTTAGTTCATTTATGAAAAATATGAAAAATGCAACTGCAACCCTAAGGTTCAATGCTGAAGCATAACTTCAAATCTGCCATCAGAATATCAATGCCATCTCATGCATTCCAAATAACTTGCCCCAATTCTAACTAGTAATTGCCGTGAATGTATTCATGCCCTTGTGTATCAGGGCAAACAACATTAACAACTCACTTCAGCTCACTTCATAAGTTGTATGTTCTTGAAAGAAATGCGAAAGCATGCATTCGTGAAAGAAGAGATACAAATGCAGAACAGACATGAATCGGACATGATTTTTTTGGGATAGCAATATCATAAAGGTGATCCACATTTTCAGTCATCTAAAGGAAATGTCCAAGCAAGATACTGAAAAACGTTGTTGCTTACGTCAATGACTTTACTGGGTGCTCTCAGCGCGCTCTGTGTTGATTCCATATGTTTGTACGTAATGAAACCGTAGCCACGAGATTTCCCTGTTGTTTTATCATAAATGACAGCCCCTTCTTCAAGTTCTCCATGGACCCGAAAGGCCTGTACCCAAAAAATATGATGATCAGATCCCCAGCCAATCAAGAAGAAAGAGCACAAATCAAAGAAAATGAAAGCCATTGAGACGGGACTGATCAGTCAACTGGAGTAACATGGGCCAGAGAAAGTGTCACATGGAACAATCATCACCATAAGCACACAAAAACACACTCAGCAATCTGCAAATGCACTCACAGCACACAAGGTTTCTGAAGTGGTATTCCAGGCCAAGCCACGAACAAAAAGCTTTCGATGTACTGGATCTGCACTGGCTACACTTTTAATTTCTTCAGCAATGGAAGGATATTGAGACCCTCTTTATGCGTCAACATGCAAACAAACACACATGCACCGTGTCAATCACACAGCATACAGTTGAAGAGTATAAGTTACAAACATGTGTCTGTGAATGCACAGACACACGTATATACAACCGGACCACCTAACACGGACACAAGCCCCGTATACACGAGAACCACAGAAAAATGAGCCTGAGTGATTAAAGCATCAAACTTTATAATGCAATTGACGAGCTTTCGCATGCATCTTATAGGCAAATACATATAGTGTCATATGAAACTGCAAATATATATATTGAAATTTGAAAATTGACCAATAAAAAAGAAGCAAAAAGTGTACTAATTCTGAATTTTCTCATAACAAGCATCCTAGAATAGCAAAGTGGCACTATTTGGTTGCCTGGAATAAAAATTGAAAGTAATTAGCAATTTCACGGAAGCAGATAAATTCAATTCAGCGACCAGACAGCAGTTATTACAATGACTGGCGCGAAATTCAGCTAAAAGAAAACCTAGCGACTAAAATTCCAATAAGAGCAATAAAACCTGGGCCAGCAATATAATAAGGGGAAAAAGAGAAGAACTCACAGTCTCGAGAGAAGATCGACGAGCTGGGATTTGTTTAAAGGATCAAGAAGAGAACGAAGTTGGTCTTGGGTTGCTGTGATTTCGCCGCCGTTGGTTGACTCCTCCATCTTCCTCTTCTTCGTATCCTCCATTTTTTTTAATGTTTTTTTTTAAAAAAAACTTTGACGCTTTGTTTCGATAGATTCGCAGATTGAGGCTTTCAGTTTTTAGTTTTTACGGACTTCAAACTCAGAGTTCTGCCGCTGTGATTTTCAACCGTTGCTAATATTAAATTGAATCGATTTTTAAATTAATTAAATTAAAATATTAAATTTATAATTTTTATTTTAAAAATTAATAATTAATTTATTTAAAATTATATATATATATATATATATTATGAATTTTATATTTATATTTTTAATATTTATGTAATTTATAAATATTATGATATATAATTTTATAAAATATTATTAAAATATATATTTTTAGTAAATAAATATTAAAATTTTATGCATAATTAATATTTTTTTGTTAGTTTTATATTGAATATTTTTAATTTTTATAATTAATTATGAAAATTTTATTTTTATTTTGATTATTTTAATAAATATTGTATTTAATTAGTATTTTTTTCATTTTTAAAGCATTTTTAACTATTAAAAATAATATTATAAATTATGTAATTTATTAAATTTATATATTAAAATTTTTTAGTAATTAAAAAATAAATCGAATTAAAAATTAAAATCAATAAAGCGGTTAATCGATATTAATAGACTGATTTAAAAAAATTATTAATGTACCTGTTATATAAAAGTTTTTGTATTAATACACTAAATTTAACTATTGTATTTTTTATTGAATTTTCAATAAAATAGTATTTTGTTTCTGTTAGTGGAGCATTACTTGTAATTAAAAAAAAATACTGCCTCGCTTATTTTTTAAGCATTGCTTGTGAGAATTTTCTCGTTTTATCTCAAACGTTGCTTTTCAAAATTTAAGTGAAAATTTAATGTATTTTTCATAATTTAAGAAAAAATTTTATATACTTTTCATATTTTATTTTTATTTTAATATTTTAAATATATTTATATGTCTATTGTCATTTTTTATGTTAATTAATAAAATGATAATATAGTTAATTATTAATAGTTTTTTATAATATTGATATGTAGTAATTATTTGTGTGTGAAAAGCCATAATTCAAAAGCATGTCTAAATAGTGACGAATGTAGTATAATGATAACAAGGTTCACCAAGTAGAGATGGGCAAATTTCGATTCAAATCGAAAAATCAAATCAAATCGATTGATTTTTTAATTTGGTTCGGTTATTGATAAAAAAATCGTATAAACTTTGAATCAAATTGAAATTCTATATAATTATATAATTTTTAAAATTTTTTAATTGAATAATTATTTTGTACATGTAAATTATCTTATTTTTAGTTTTAAATTATACAAGTATATTTATCAATTATTAATATCTCTTTTTTAGGTGATAATTTGGAATTTTGACGATTAAATTGAAAATCGATTAAATGAAAAAAATTATTTAACGGTTTTGTTGTATCATTTATTATATAGTTTGAGATTGTATCTTTAATTTGAACTTTTATTTTGTATAATTTAGATATTTTTACTTTATTATAATATGATTTATAATTTTGTATAATTTTTAGACATAATTTTTTTATTTTTGTAAAAATAATTTTAATTTTCGATTTTTTGATTAATCGAACCAAACCGATCAAAAATTTAGGTTCGGTTTTGAATTCAATTATTCTATAAATTTGATTGATTAAAATCTTAAAAGTTTAATTTTCGATTATTTTGATTCGATTATTGAACTGAATCGACCGTTGCACACCCTTATCACCAAGTATCCTGGACAAAGCAAGCAACACTACCTGATCATTGTATAAGCTCAGTTAATGATACCGTTTTTTGGTTAATTTTCGGTCACGTCGTACAACTCAAATCAAATTCTTTCTATTTTATGATTCAAATAGCTTGTTCAATTCTATGTAGTCTAGATCTTAATAAAAGAGTTCGGAATCCAAAGAGAACGTTAGCAATTCCAATTCTGACACGTTAGAAAAATATAGTTCATTTCTTATCTTTCCCTTCAAAATAGGAAAGAATGAGTTTTTATTTTCAATCAGGGAAGACAAAAGTCCTTTTCTAATAGAATTTTACTTCAATTTCCTAAAGAGGTACAAATTTTAACATTTACCTTTATAAATGAAATATCTCATATCGATTGAAAAGAAAAACGAAGTATACCTTATACGGCTATAGATACTTTTTTCTTGCAGAAGCATTTTAAAATTATACGGGTCTTGATTCGAAATGGATAATATCTACAAGCCAGTGTTATTAAAATTGGACCGATCGGTTGAACCGTAAATCGGATGGACTGCTGATTGGTTTGACTACTTAAAATCGGATTGATAAAAAATAGGATTGAACCAAAAAATGGGTTGAACCGGATAAAATCGGGTTTTTGACTAAAAATGTAAAAAAATCATTTTTTTGTATATTTTCACCCCTCACACACACACACACACACACACACATATATATATATTAAATTTTTATTATTTATTTATTTAAAAAAATTAATATTTAAAATTTTAAATATATCACTTAATAATTTAATATACTTATTATCTATTTGGTTCATTGTAATAGTATATTAAATTATTAAGTAATATCTTTAGAATTTAACATACTAATTTTTTTCAAATAAATAAATAATGAAAATTTAATATATACATATTAAATTTTCATTATTTATTTATTTGGAAAAATTAGTATTTTAAATTCTAAAAATATCACTTAATAATTAATATAATTGTTATCTATTTGGATTTATTGTAATTAAATATAATTATACTCATATATGCAAGGTTAATATTTTTTGTGTTTGGTCCATTAGTACTCCATTTAAACAGGAATTTTTTTCATTATATGATTGTATTTTTATGTTTCTAACATATGATATTCAAAAATTCATAATTAATTACTTGTAATAATAAAATTAAAATTATATTTTGTAACTTATTATTAGGATATTTGTGATATATATTTAATGTTTAATGAATTTTTTTTAATTTTTATACAATAGTATTTAAAAAATTATAATAATTGATAATATTTTAAAAATAAAAAAATTCGGTTGAACCGATCGAATCACGAACAACCTCTAGCATTGTCGGTTCTTTATCTAGTTCGATTTTAATAATATTGCTGCAAACGACTATATCGGAGACGTTACAGATAGTATCAAAGCCGAGGGTCGGATCGGTGTATCACTATGATAATGGATCTCAAAGTCAGCGAGACGCTAGGCCTATTTAGGTGGGATGGATTATAATATCCTATATCGGTTGGAGAAGAGAACGAAGCAGGCCTTATAAAGCTGTGAATACCTCTTTCTTGCAAATACGTTTTAAAATCATACAGGCCTTGATTCAAACCAGATAATATATGCAAGCGACAATTGTGGATGCTACAATAAATAAATAAAATTCAGGTGTGATTGACTATCATAGTTTTTTCATTTTGCTTATTTGACCGTCGATTTTTTTTTTTTTTTGAATTACTATGGGATTTTCTTTGTGTTTTTCAGGTAACTTGCTCACAACGAAAGTTCGGAATTTTTGGACAATCATTATATAATAACTTAAAGTAGATGGTTTGAAATTTTTGAATATTTTCTGAATATAATAAATTTTAATTCTCTCCTACATCCCCATAATATGTAAGTTTCCGAAGAAAAAAAATAAGTATACAAAATTTTGTGTGAAACTAAACTAGCAAAATTAACTAGAGTCCTTGAATATATATCCTTTTTAGTTTTTACTTTGCTCGAATAAAAAATTTATAAACAATAAACATTTTTTTTTAACTTGCACGAATAAAATTATATAAATAACAAAATAAACTCTAGAAAACTTATATGACTGACAAAAATATTGTCGAGGGTGATAGTTCAGGTGATTTTGTCCCCCAAAAATATACTAATTTGCTAGAGGTGTTCAAAACCTGACCCTATTCGAATAATTCCGAACAATTCGAACCGAACTAGATATTCGGGTAAAATTATTAGGATCGAATAGGGTTGAAAAATTTGGATTTATTCGGGATCGGGTTAAACCTTATAGACCCGAACAACCCTCTCCAATTATTTAAAACACTGCATTTTATGTATTGATATTCATCGGGTGAATTCAGGTTCGGGTCGATTCGAATCCGAACAACTCAAACTCTAATTTTTATTATATAAATTAAAAATAAAAAATATATTTTTTTAATTTAAAAATAAGCTCGGATTATTCGGGCGGTATCTGAATTTTTACGAATTATTCTGGTAGGGGCTCAAACTATTCGTAGGGTAGGATAAGATTGTGATATATAGGAAAAATCGGGATTCGGATTATTCGGGTCGGGTTGACCTGAACCCTACCGATAAACACCCCTATAATTTACTTTAGGATTGTTGTAACATTCTTAATAATTAAATTAACCACAAGAATTTGAACTAATTTATTAAATATAATTAATTAAAATAACCACAAGGGAGCATAATTGGGCCAAAATTAAAAAAAATCCACTATAATTTATTAATTGATCCCAAAAAAAAAATCATTGTATAATACTTTTTGAGGCAATTAAATTTGATTTCTATCTGAACTGAATACATTCATAAAAAGAAATTCTTTTTGTTGATGATGATTCCACTGATTTGCATTCCTATTCCTTTGTTTTTCTAGCTTTATATCTCTCATCTTCATGAATCTGTTTGAAGTTTATAATTTGAATTCAATCTTGCATTTGTTGATGAATTTTTCTTTGGAAATAAAGAAATAAAAGCACTGAAAAAATATTATTAGACCAACGTCTTGAGTTCAATAATTATTAATTACCATGCATGAGATCGAGTAGTACTTTTTGCATGAATATTACGTCAGATAATTATTAGTGGTTGCACTCATCCATATTTAAACTGGTAAAGTAAATCATGATATATATACAATACCTGCAAATGACTTTTGACATGAAAAATAGTTGAGAAATTTCGTTGGTGTTGCTTCTGATGTAAATCTCAGCAATGAACCAATTAATTACATAATTAATGTATGATTATTTAAACTGATTTTGTAATAACTTACTATCAGCACCACCAGGAGAGTTGACACAGTTTCATGAATATCATGTAATTGTTGACAATCCAAAAAGAACTCGTCAGCTGAACGAAAAGCAGAAGCGACCTCATCTAAACCACTCCCACTAGAGATCCTCTCTCCATGCATGCCTGCTCCGTGTCCCCACAGTTTTCAAAAATATACAAGTTAAATAACGTTTGGAGTTGTTTTTGGTTTTAATGCGATAATCTAACCGTGTAATTCGGCCTCCTAAGAGTCTAAATCCGTCCAAGCTCTTGCCTGGACATTGCTTTCATTAAAGATACTTGTAATTTCTCAAATTCTCTATGCTCATTTTACTTTGATTTTCTCTTAATGTATAATATAACCTGACCGTAGGAGTTTCTTCCGGTAAACATCTGCTGGTGCTTTCTTTTTCAGATGACTAGAAAGCTAAACGAGTCATCAATCTGTATACCAATATTAGATTCATCCCAAAGTGTAATCAAGAAAGAAATCTTAATTATATCGTTAAATTTCTATCTTAATTCGAAATGGTATGAGCTAAATATATTCTCAATGTTTGTTTCATTTGTTAGTTTTATTCAATAAAAAGTTGTCCTTTTTTTCTTTTTGGCTAAAAGTGCAAATCGGTATTTAAAATTTGGTAAAAAGTGCAATTAGACCTTAAAGTTATATTTGATGCAATATCATCCTAATATTTCAAAATTGGCCAATTTGACATTTGAAACGACGGTTGATGGTCAAGAATTAGGCACGTATCACTCAATGATTGGACTTGTATCATTTTAAGAGCCAAATTATTTCGATTTTCAAATTTCATGGGTGACATTGTACCAAATAGAATTTTAAGATCTAAATTGCAATTTTTGCCAAATTTTACAAACCAATTTGCACCTGCGGCCTCTTTTTTTAATGAATACAATTGGATGATAGCATAATATTTAATGATTTATTTAGTGTTTATGGTCTTTCTATCAAAATAGAACAAGATTCAAACACATCACTTGCAATTTCCAATGACTTGTCTACCTCTCTTCTTCAACCCAACCATCCAAATCACATGCTAAACATGGCCTAAAGGTAGACATTGTGATTCAAATGGTACGGTTGGCCCATCTGGCCATTAAACCAAAACATGCATGCTAGGAATGTCTACATTCTTATAATGACCATTCAAGCATTGCAAGAAAATGTCAACATGGCCAATATATACCAAGTTATTTTCTATTCTTAATTATAATTCACAACACCGAACGGGATCAGCTCAAGGCTTGATTCGGGATATTATCTTCATTTTTCATTTTAATTTAGAGGATTAAATATATTCTCCTTTAGTGTGAATTCTGGCAAATAGACGAGAATTTGGATTATTTTGCACATTGAGTACATTATAGAATCTAATTTCAAACACAAGCAATTGCAAACAAAATTTTAAGACCAGACTAATACATAGGTATTGTAAAAGACTTCGACTGATACAAAACTCAAAAAAACAAGTGTAAACCCATTGATTCTATGTATTTACTTGTTTGTTTACAGACACATTGAATGCACAGAATTGCTGTTATTGTTGTTGATTCTGATCGTGTATTGAGGAGTACTAGGAGACATCACTTGAGTTGGAATCCTTGGACAAAAATAGCTTAATGAACATGATTATAATTAATCACATGATTGTTTATTTGATTATCCAACTTATCTTGGATGGGAAGTGTGCGTTATTAGAACCTTGTGCAATATTTGAAACCTCAACATCTTCAAGGCTGAATTCTGCTTCATCTGTGGATGTGTCATCCAAGTTTTGATTCCTCAACAGACTATTATTTGTCCTTTGTTGTTGATCAAACATCCTCTTCAGTTGTCTTCCTTGTTCTTCGATTCGTAGCTGAAGAGTCTTCTGAATCTATAAGCATAGGAATCAAACAACTGAACTTGGCAAGAGTACTACTGATGTAACATAGGAATCAAGCTAACAGATAGAGCATTGCACCACGAAATATGGCAATTGATGTACCTCCAACTGTTCGTGGAGACGCCTCTGCACGTCTAATTGCAGCTGGAGTGCCTCAGTGATTTGTAATCCACTGCTACACTTAATTAACAATTAGTGAAAATTAATTAAACTAAGGTGTTTCATTACCAAAATGATTATGAGGCTTACGTTCTAGTATCGATCTGTGGTATATCATTTATGCTACTTCTTTTCTCAGACTTTCCTGCATATGTAGCAGAAGATATTCCAGGATATTATTTTCTATACATCACATGAGTACTAATTAATAACATTTGATGAAAGATTTACCTTCTGAAGGATCTGGCATGTATTTAGCAATTCTGTATTTCTGTATGGAAGATGAAAAATTATGATTTTCTTTTTTTTTTTTTAAGAAAAGTGGAACATCCAGAGTTGTTAATTGGAGCAAATAATACCTGCAAATGACTTTTCACATGAAAGATTGTCAATCCTTCCGAGTCCATCAGCTTCAGTATCGCCTTTGGCGTTGCTTCTACAGACAATTGAATCGACAAATAATTACAATTTATTTAGCTGAAATGATAAAAAGCTTAAAGAAAAATTAAATTTGCTTACTCTCAGCACCCCCGAGGCGATTCACACACTCGACGAATCTTTCGTGAAGATCTTGAGTCCACCTTATTCGAGTTTTACTCGAGGTGGGGTTAACAGGGGAAACAGAGGAAAATCTTGGAGATTGCGTATCTTGTGCAGAAGAAAATCCAATCTTTGCAAGCGGAGAACAAGCAATCTGTGCAGAAACAAGTAGGCATAGATTAACAACAAGAAACGGCACATATATTAGTATGACGGACTCGAAAAATACGTACTCTACGGTCCTTGTCAGCTTGGCAAGGAATTGAAAACCGATCATTGCTGTCTGGACCTTTGTAAGATTTGTCCAAATGATCATTAGGAAACTGCGATTTCGCAATCGTCTGAAAGCGCAGGCTGTCTGAATCAATATCACCATAGCTATCGCCTGAGCAATTCTGCGAATCAATACCGTAGGATTTCGAGCTTGGAGTGTCATACTGTTGAAATCCCATGTATATTTCTGTCGCATAGAAAGCTGAAGCTGGAGATTCGAACCGGCTTATAATGCTGTTGCTTGAAGACCTATGATCAGGCCTGAGATTTTCCTGATGAAATCCTGAATCCATTACTTGCCCTCCACCTGAGATTCCCATGTTCCAATTCTGTTGGTTAGCGAAAGATTTAGCGGAATGAAAGCCATATTCGCTGATCAACCCATTGGTTTGTGCAAATCTTTCTTGGAAATCCATCTTTGAAGCGTTCATTTACACCTAAGAAATCACTCTATGCTCAAAGTTGCTGATCAGATACTAAAAGTGTATCAGATTTCATGCTACTGTGAGATATTAAAAGAGTTCAAGCCACGCAGAATACACGAAAAATCTGGAAAATGAAAGATGCAGATAATCAAGAAACCAATAATGTTGAAATTCAAATGCAGCATAAAATTATTCCATTCAATCTTCATCTTCAAGCAATGAATATTGTCTACATATATATATTCATTATAAATGTGCCTATACATATAAATAAATACTTATTCCTAACATGGATAGGAATGAACAAATCATCTGTTGACACAACCAAAGGCCAAAAGAAACAAAACCCCCTAAAAATAAACAATACAAGTTCATGCTATTTTGTCTTTGCCTCAACTGAAAAAAGAATAATGTGTTTTAACCTGAAACAATTAAAATAACAGTTTGTGAAAAAATTGGAGAATAATCTGAGACTGTAGTTTTGTAGATTGTATAAATATAAATTATGAGATACGGGCATAAATTCACAGAAAGAGATCTGAAATTATTCCTTATAAGGATACTGATGCAACTTTACCCACTAATCAGAATTATAACACATTACAAAAATTAAAAAGAAAAGGAAAATTGATTCCTCTTTTATTCCCACAAGATTTTATATTTTCAGAATTGATCTACCGTTATACATATATTATCTGAAAATGCAGTGGATTTTTAACGGTAAGATTCTGTAGTATGTTTAAAGAACCAAGTATATATAAGGGTGGAGCAATCGAGTTTGAGTCTGATCGACTTTAATTTAATTTGAAATTAATAAGTGATAGAGTTAATTAGTCCACCTTAATAGTTGCTTAATTAACATCAAAAGATAAAGAATTGAAAGTCTCTTGTAGGTCACATCCATTACTTAAGTAACTGGTGTATTACTACATGGAATCTTTTATGGTTAAGTACCCATTAATTTTTAATGCATTGGGTCTTATACATTTCCGTCATTGTCTAACATTGTAAATTAGTATTTCTGTCAATTACTGGAATCCAGCTCAACAATTATTGTTGGTTTCAAGAACTTTGTACTCTTACCTTTCTCTAGAAATTGTAACTATATATAGAAAAATATAATGCAATCAGTAATACTCCAAGAAAACAGAAAATGTTAAAAAAAAAATCTACAAAAATAAAATAAAATTACCTGCAGAAGTGAAATTTAAAATAAAAATTAGTAATATTAATGTTTTTAATTAAAAAAAAAAAAGAGGGAGAGAGAGAGACTTGTATTAGCCGGTTAGCTCAATTTCTCTATGTGCCCTAGACTTGTTCCAACCCCAATAGACAGCTCATCAAAAGACTGTATGAGAATTATAAAAATCACTTTCTATTTAACCACAAAAAATTCTGGTGAGTAATATTTAATTAAAAATATAAAAAAATTAAATTTAATTTGTTTAATGACTTTTAAAGTTGTAATTAAACACTAAATTCTACTTTTATAATTAAAAAATTACTTTATCTTTTTATAAACAGTGAAATTAAAATATTTAATATATGTAGTTTAATAGGGCAAGATTGACAGCTTTTAATACTATGTTAAATAAATCAATTGAACGTAGCACAATTTTAAATTTTAGCAGGAAAATTGCAATGGCGATAGCATTACGTGACATCAAAATTAAATTCACCAAAGAAATGGAAAAAGAAAATATTTTGATTCATGTGTTAAATCCCAACCCCGTGATTATGACAAAGAATAATTTCAGTTTATGTTTTGAGTCTCCAAGTTAGTCAAAAAAGTGAATGGGCTTCATGTTGTTCCTTGGCTTTATGAATATCATCTGCCTACAGTTATCAATAATAATAATAATAATAATAATAATAATAATAAACTCAATAGATAATTAACCCAAATAATTAGAATTTATAATACTCCATAGAATTGATATAACATCATATAATATTAAAATCAATATAAAAATTTCATCGAAAAAATTCAATTCATTTCATTTTCAACTTTCATCTATCTCGTTATATACATGAGATATTTATTTTCATAGCGGTGACTTAAATGCTATATAAGTATAGCATGCGCTCTAATTTACATAAAATAATTAATATAAATTTTTGATAATTATCTATAAAACTGTCAAGTATAGTTACTTAATAGATCATTATTCAAGTTTTTAAATATTCAAATGAGCTATATAAATCCATTAAGTAGTAATAATAATAATAATAATAACAATAATAATTCCAACATTTGCTTAGCAATAGAAAAAATAAAATATTGTACAAAGAAAGAAAATAGTACAAGTTGAGATTTGAGAACCCTGTTCCATGTCTCCATCAGAGAGAAGAAAAATCAAAATATTTATATAAATTTAAGCAGCATGCACATAAATTAATATATATACTAGGAAAATTGTTCCCTTCCATCCAAATTGGCCACCTTATTAATTAATTAGTGTATGATGCGAAAAATACATTATCTTCTTTTTTGATACAAAAATTGAATGGATAAATATATCTTCAAAGAAGAATAATCTTTAGGCAGTGTAGAGATGCTTAAACTAGCCAGGCTTTATTGGCGTCTTGCACCATCTATAATTGTATTTCTCTTCAGTTTCATTCCCATCTCAACATTCATTTACGTTTGATTTGTTTTAATGGATTAATATTTGGAAGAATAAAAGTTTATTCGAGTGATGGCTATGTTTCTTTTCCATTGCAGAATTCTTCGCATGCCTACCAAATATGGCTGATTTTGATTTTTCTGAAATATTAATTTTGGGTTTAAAATCTTAACATGTGGTCATTTACTATCATCTAAGACCTGTTTGATTCAGCAGTTTGTATTAACTATTAAATATAGCAATTACTAATGGTAAATGGTTAATAGAGAAAATATTGCATGTGTCTAGTAAAAATTAATTAGCTATTGTTGTGTAGGTGTTATCATTGAAAGCACACATTTGACTTGTTATTATTATTATTATTATTATTATTTGTAAATCGTTTTGTATTTGGTTCAATTCTTATAAAATTACGAGATCGATTAATGAATAAGCATCCTAATTTAATTTCATCTTATCTAATTGTAGTAAATTAATATTTATTTTGCAAAGATAAGAAAGATAATTAGAATTTTCAAATATCATATTATAAAATTTATTTGACGTAACAAAAAACTTTTATGCAACACATGATTGTATTAAATAATAAATCATTAATATTAGATGACGACCAATAACGGCTAGTCATTAATAGAATAACATTCATTGATTATAAGTAAATTTTTTAATGAAGAAGGCAATGTTTGTTTATAATGATAAGACAACAAAAAGTGGCTCAGATTCTTAAAATAACGAAGAAAGAAAAAGAATCAATTTTCCGGCTCCATCCTTATTAGAAATTACTAAAAACCTTCCTGACTCTTCAAGGCATTGAAAGGCCATTTCATGCGTCCTTTGCTTTGTTGCTTTATAATTGATTTTATACGTCCACATAAAATACGATAAATATTTGTATTTTTCGATATACTGTAAATTGTAAAATGACAATTTGTTTCAGTTTTAAACATTTTATGTTCTATATTTTGAAATATATTATAATTTATGTCTGTTTAAGACACGGTCAAAATATAATGTATTAATACTTTAATATCACATTCATAATTTTTTGATAAAAATATTTAATCCAAATATTTTAAGAGTTGATGTATTTTTATAGGATAAGAATTTATTTTGTAATTAAATTATTATTATTCTTTTAAGGATAAAATTTTGATTTGCCCCTTATATATTTTTTTAATCTAATTTTTCCTTAATGTTTCAATTTTTGGCTCTAAAATGTCATCCATGTTCCCTTAATTTTTCAAAATTATATTTTCAGTTCAAATCAATTTCTTTTTTTTCCAGAACTTATTTTTTCTTTTAAAATTTATCCAAATTTTATGAAATTACTCCAAAATATTTTAATGAGATTCTGATATTATTTAAGTTTCCGATACTTCAATAATTATGAAAAATTGAATGAAGTTAGAAACCTTAGTATTTAAACTCCAAAATAATGTCGAAATCTATAAATAAGTCTATAATTCCGCATATGATATTTAAAAATAAATAAATAAACTATTGAGCAGGTTCACATTGAATAGTATCGAACTTCATTAGAAGCAATTTGAAACAATTTTGTAGGTTTTGGATAAAATTTAAAAGAAAAAATTGATTTTGGGGTAGATATATAATTTTGAAAATTAATGGAAAAATAGAAGAACATTTTAAAGCTAAAAATTAAATTGAAATGCTAAGGTAGAATCAGATTTATTAGAATCAAATAAACTTGCAACAAAATGTCTTACCAAATGAAAGTATTTTGACTATTTTCCCTTATTTTCAAAATCAAATGACTATTTATTTAATTTGATTATCGGATTATACCGCACGTTCAACCATTTTGTGCCCACCAATCCTTAATCAATCTTTCTTTTCAGATTCTTCTAATTATGTCAAATGAATAAAACTAAACAGCAATACAGCATATTAAAAAGAAATAAAATTATGACCCAAACACATTCTTTTAAATCTGAAAACCTCTCTGTACTTATTATATACGATTTATTAGAACATTCTTTGTATTATGATGCATTTATTTTACAAATAAGCATGTCAACATCAATATTAGAGTGTTTAAAAAATTAAATATATAAGAGAATGAGAAAAGAAAATACATAATTGCTTAGATATAGCAATTAAATTTGTAGCATTTGCGTAGAAGTAGGAAAACTAACAATTTGTGTCCAAGAAAAAAGAAAACACAATAATAATAATAATAATAATAATAATAATAATAATAATAATAATAATAATAATAATAATAATAATAATAATAATAATAATAATAATAATAATAATAATAATAATTAGTAACTCTAAATATCCAAATGAATAGGTAGACACCGTACGAAAAGTATGAAAGACAAGAACCTCATATTGTGCCCACTAAAAAGCATAATTTCCATAAATCAATAGTGAAGATAAAGTTTATGCAATTACTGTTATTCTTTTATGGAATTTGGACGTTAGAAGAATTGAATAATTTCAATGCTTCGTGGGAAGAACTATTCTCTCATAAAAGGACAAAAGAGAAAAAATCGACCTTTTCTTTCTTTAATAATAGTAAGTAGTAGTAGATTACATAAATAATTTATGGGAATTCCATAAATTGGTGAATAAAAATAATCAAATTCTAAATTTTTAGATTTTTCGGATATTTAGAAGGTGTAATTATAAAAAGACTAGAGAAGTTAATCTTTATTATTATTATTATTATTATTATTATTATTATTATTATTATTATTATTATTATTATTATTATTATTATTATTATTATTATTATTATTATTATGAGGAGCATATGCGAAAATTCCATGCATGTGCCAATTATTCAAAAATACTAGAACAGAGAGGAGATTTGATGGGATAGTTTGGTTGCCAATTTGCAAAAACTTTTGTCCTAACTTTATTTTTGAGTTTGTTTCTCAAGTTATTAATTATGGTTCATCAATTCACAAAATGGGCCATGCCAGAGATAGAGACCAATTAATTATTTTATAAATGGAATAATAACATTTTTCTTACAAAATTTTTTAAAAAAACTTAGATTTTAAATTATACTTTGGAACTTTTGTCCTTTTATGTACGATATTAATTAATAATTACTAACACTATATTTAGAATAAAAAATATCAAATTGTGAAATTCGTTTATAAATGAATTGCATATGGAATTCACTTGTAAATGAATTAAATTCCTATACTTGAAATAAAATATCCAAAATAGAATTAAAAATAATTTTTTTTATATTTGAAATAAATGAATAAAAAATCTATTAATTTCTATTTTATTTACTAAAATATTTTCAATATCATTTCAATACAGATAACAAATATAATATTATATCTACAAAAATTATACCAAATAAAGCTCTAATTAACTATTCAAATTTATAATTTCATCTTTTTCCACCATACCAATATGAGTTTAATGATTTAACCACAATTTAATGGATATATAAGTAATCAAATAATAATTCAATTAATATAAGTTAATTCATTAAACTACTTCAAAAAAAAGAAAAAAATCATTAAACTAGGTTTTTTAATATTAAACAAGAAAATTTAATTTACAAAATATAAAAAACAAAGGGAATATATCCTAATTCGGTTGAGAAATTGAGAAAAAAAAATGTTAAAGACATATAACATATATATACTATAATAAGGATACCATAATTTTTAAAATTTAACTTCTTAAAAATATAGAATTTATTTGTAAATTCCACCTATTTTGGTGGAATTTGGTGAATATATAATGAAATCTATGGAATTCAATTCATGAAATTTATTTATTTATTTATTTTTGCATTCCAAGCATAAAAAATAAAAATAACAAATGAATTATACACAAATTTATGGAATTGATTTATTCCAAACATACTCTAAAACTTCAAAATTTTCCAATACGAAATTTAAAATGCTAAAAAGGTTCGGGAAATTTTTTTTTACTAAATTATCCTAAAATTATAATCTAATTTAAAAAAAAAAGTAAAAATAAAGGTTAATAAAAAATAATTATTATAATGTCTACGTGAATGTTAAAACTAGACTAATTAGGAATCTATCACTTTGATTTTCTTACTTTTATGTGGAAGTATTTCATTATTAGATACCCAATTTACTAAATAGGATATTTTAGCTTAAGAATAATTACAAAATTTATATTAATTTAATTTACTCACTCTTACTGTATATTATATTCAATCATAATAACTTTTTATATAAATATTGAAAGAACTATAAACCACGCAGACAATAATTCAGCAAATATAAAAATATGTAAATTATAAGATTGTAAAATCTGTTTGATTAAACGTCCAGAGAATCATGCTGTATAACTTAATTTCGCCCATGTAATGAACAATTAAATAAGAAAAATTTACACCAAATATTTCCTTTTCTACCCTATTTTTTAAAAATGCTGCCATTCTTTTTTTAAGTTTAAAATTGTCTTTTTTTTATTTTTTATTTTTAAAAATATTTCTTTTTGTTTTGAACCCTAAATATCATTACCCATCCCCCATTTACTCTCTTCCATATCTCTGTACACCGTCCATTTCCTCTCTTCTTCTGCAATTGTATCTTTGTGCATCGATGTGATATGGATCTAACTCTAAGTTTTTCTCTTAAAAATTATCTTCATATCCGCTTACTCTATTCCTTATGCGTTGAGTCGTCGTCTACAAATTACTCACGTTATTTCTATGGAGCGATTCTCTTAAGGTGTGATTTCATTTCTCTTTTTATTTCGTATTTATTCTTCTTTTGTTATTTTTGTTTCTTGATAGATTTGTTGACGGATTTGTATTTTCTATGTTTTTTTGCTTTGGGCCTTTATCTGGGTGCATAGAGAATAAGGCATCCTTGACATTTCCAGCATCAAAAGGCGGCATCAATTCATCTTTATGAGCGGCTGTAACCCAAGGCTTCACTAAGTTGATTAGTTTTCGGCTATCTCCATTAGAGGTCTGAAACATCAACTCAAAATAATGCAAAATATGTTCTTGAAGACCTGAGTTCCACTTGAGCTGAATGCCTTCCACATTATTAAGTTGAACTATCATATTCTTCTTTCTTCTGTGCGAAGCTTGGGCATAAAAAAAATTTGTATTCATATCTTCCTCCTTGAGCCATTGAATTTTAGCTCTTTGTTGCCAGTAAATGTTTTTCTGATACAACAAGCCTGCTAGCTTATCTTTGGCTTGTTTAAAACGAGCTAAAGACATAGCATCAGATTTGGGATGAAGCAAGTTCAGCTTCTGCTTGCAATCAGCAATCTCATCAATAAACTTTCGATGAAATGAACGACCCCATCTGCCCAAGGAGTCAGAGCAGTAAGCCAAATGATGAGGAATAAAAAGGAAACTTGATGTTGCCCAGCAAGAAGAAAAAAAATCTTTAAAATCCTTATCCTACAGCCAAACACTCTCAAAAAGAAAATGAGAATTATAAGTTTGATGCCCAGAAGTAGTGTTTAACAACAATACCATATGATCAAAGTTAATCATCCCAATGTGAGTGATTTTACTATTTGAAAACTTAGAAAACCAAGAACTAGAAGCAAGGCCTCTATCCAACCTTTTTTGAATCTAGCCACTAACGCCTCGAGATCTCTCCCATGTATATCGATAGCTATAAAAACCCATATCAAAGAGCCGGCACATTTGAATTATATCTCGAAAAGCTTTACTAAGAGAGGAAGGGTGAGGGTTGCCATCAATTTTCTCAGAGGTTGCAAAGAGATCATTGAAATCCCCATGACTACCCATGGCCAAGCATTATTAGTAGCCAGCCAACGAAAAAGTTACCAAGAAAGGTGTCTCTAATGCCGAATATGATTCCCATAAAAATGAGTAAACCAGACAGTCTGGGAAGAAAGGGTAGAGATAAATACATCAATGTGGGAAAGCGAGTACAAGCGAAGAGACACAGAAATATCATCTTTCCAAAGAAGAGCTAAACCACCCCTAGACCCTGAGCTGGGTACTGAAAAACCTGCCTTTAAACTTAAGGCATCTGCACAACTTATCAACCTGAGCTTGATTAATTATAGTTTTCATAAAAAAAATCAGGGAGGGGTGAAGAGAAGAGACCGTGTCAACCAATTCAAAAACTGCATGTGGTCGGCCAAGCCCACAGCAGTTCGAAGCTAAAGTATTCATGGCTCTCGGTAGGCCTGCACCGCAGATCCTTCCTCAATCATTGACACATCACCAAAAATTTGATCCTGGACATCACAAGAAGAAGTGATTAGTTTTGTATTAGAATAATCATTTGTGGATCGACGTCGTTTGTTGCCTTTGCCTAGAGTGCACTCATACCGAGGGTTTCTACAGTTGTTATTTCTTTGCCACGTGTCCCATCCCTAGTGAACAAAGAAATAAATCTCCCGTGCACTTAATTATTATCCTTTCCCATTAACATATCCCTATTATCATGTTGATTTGCTAGAATCAATGAGTTATTATTAGGCAGATTGGATCCCTTAAAATTAGGAAATATGCTTCTCTTCACCAGATTAGTTCCATGTTGAGTTTGGTAAGTATCTAGAGGACAAGAATTACTCCCTAATTTTTTGGAACTGCCCAAACCAGGATCTCCCTACATGTTGGCCCGGAACCACCATTCACCGGCATAGGAAGTAGTCTTTCTTACTGGAGCATGGAGAAATGCACCATATTCATACTGATAGCCACTCAGTTCCACCTCAAATCTTTATCACAAAACTTCTCTTGGTGTCCTATAATGCCGCAGAGAAAGCAAAAGCTTGGTAGTCTCTCATATTTAAAGGAAATGAAAACCCATTCTCCACCTTGTTTCTTCACCTTCATAGAGATTCTTAATGGTTTCCTCCCATCCAGAGTAACTCTGATTCGCATAAAGGACTTCCATGTGCCATCTAAACTTTTAGGATCAACCTTAATAAAAGAACCCAGTTGATTCTCAATGTTCTTACCAATGCTCACTGTCCAAAAGCCAACTGGAAGATTATAGCATTGTACCCAAAAATCCACAGCAAATAAATCTACATTTTCTAGTTGCAATCCAACTTCCATTCTCCACAGAACTAGTAGCTTTTGTTCAAAAGATCGGGGATCATCACTAAGCACCAAATTCATATCCACTTTATGGAAAATTGGAAACTAAACAGTTTTGGAGTCAGTTCTTGGATCTCAATCCCTTTACCAGGTTGTCACGTCTCTGCCATTATCGCTTTAAATGCTACAACATTAACAGATCGATTGGATATAAGTCGGCCAATAAGTTTTTTTTTTTTTAAACATTAGTTGCTGATTACTTTGCTATTTGTTGAGTTGTTAATTTGTTGTAGCATCATTAAATTAATTACGTAAAAAAAGACATAAGCTGATGAACTCAGATGTTCATTCCAATCACGCATTCATGTACATGAAACCATCAAATCCATTTACGAAAACGATTTCTGATCTTGATTGGATCATCCTAAGTCTCCCATGTGCAAATGATTGTTCAAGATTAAGTCATACAATAGTTGTCAATCATTAATAATATTAACATCTCTCTCTGTCTCTGTGATCTGCTTTTATATACAAGTAGCATTTTCGTATACGATTAAAAGTATCAACGGTTTATTAAGGTTTTAGATTGTCATTAGGAGGATCATCATTTCTTCATACGTCAAAACCATCCTTAGGTTATTATTTATATGTTTATGTTAAAGTTTCAGGGTTTTTTTTTTTTTTTTTTGCTGGAAAAGTTAAGATGTTTTTCTCTATTATGTTCGGACAATGCAAATCCCTAACTGCTGATTTATAAAAACAATTAAAATTTATTTTTTTTTCCGTAAATCAAACACATAATAGTTCGTTGTGAAATAAAAATCGCTAGTATTTGCAATTAGTAAACGTTATCTATTCCCATAAAAAAAAATAAATTATATTTATTATTTCTTTTACCTACAGTTTATAGTTGTTTATTTTAATAGAATCCAACATTAATTGTAAGTTTAAGTTACATAATAAGGGTTTATAATTATTGTTAATTTAACTTTGCAATGATGGGTATTTTGGAGCGTTAATGGTAAAAGCATGATTATTAAGCCCAACTAATTGACGCAGGTTCACTCATACTTATATGATGGTAAACTGAAGATTCAAAAAAAAGAGACTCTATATCAAAAAGTGAAACTCGAGAAGAAAAGCTTAATTAGAGGTTGATAAACTGCTGAATTTAAACAGGTGACAACTAGCTGAGCTAGTTGCATTTGAATGGAAATGTTGGGGGAAATTTCACATTAAAAGTTTAAGAAAAAATAAAAAAATTTATAATTATAATTGAAACTAACTTCAGAATGATTTAAGCTGTAGTGAAATAATGGTCGATTCACAATTATCAAACTATTTAAATACACACACCTAATCTTATTGAGAAAGATATTTAAGTTATGTTGGATTGTGAAAAGAAAAAAATTGAGCAAGAGAGAAACATCAATTGGATTCAAAAATCTAGCACATCTAAAAGGAAGTTGATAAGGCTAGGATAATTTTGAAGATAAAAGAGAGTAGAAAATATGATGAAATGCAAGAAACAGCATCAATATCCTTTACTATAAATTAATATTCCCTTTCAGTAGCTAATCATAATTACCTTTACTCTTCTTGTTGCTAAAGTGCATAAAGCATAATTTTCTCCTAATTACATGCTAATAAGAAAGTGGAAATATCAAACTTTCTTTAAGGCAGAGTTAAATTGGAAACTGGAATAATTTGAAGCAACTTTGCAGAAAGAGGAATATATGTGTAAGAAAGTAATTAATAGAAGTAAACATAAAATGTGAAAGTGGGGCCAATATATATTTGGTGGGAATGGTGGGATTCAAATTCTAATCAATTGAAAAAGTAGTCAAATTTTCAACCGTTTAACCTGTAAGTGATTTTTAAATGGGTTAATATCAATGGAAGCACAATGTTCAAAATCTTTTGAACATTTTATGATTCTCATGTTGATTCTTTTCCTATCATAATAAGCCTCTACAAACTCATCATCATATTGATATTCATTCATATCAAGGTTGGTTGCTATCTCCATTATGGTTTTTTATTATTCTCAATTACCAATTTGCAGACAAATTTTGCACTACAAGTTTGCAAATTAAAGCAACAAAAAAAAAGTAAATTTTGGGAAAAAAAGGATTTTTTTTAATAAAAAATTTAAGAATTTATATTATAAGACAAAAACCGAACTATAAGTATTAAGTATTTCATATTAGCTGATTGTTGCTTGACAGATAAACTTTCAGAATTTAGTTGGGGGAAGTCCATTTTATTCAACAATAGTATTGCTGTCTTGGTTATCTACCTTTGCATCATTCATACATTTGTTTAATGGATTTATATCATTCAGTTAAATTAAAAGAAAATGGCACACGTCATAAAGTTTGGAGGAAATTTCACAGAACAAGCTAGAGAAAAGAAGGAAAAAAGAACATAAAAATAAAAAAATAAAAAACAGAAATTCAAAACTACGTAGAAAGTAGAAATGCTGAATTGCATGGGACTTTCTGTGATGGAGACAAGTGATTCTGAGGGAAGATATTAAAGGTAAGGAAATGTTTTTACAATCTTCCATTCCGATTTTTCTTTTGGGTACAATTCTAAAATTAAAGTTGGATTAGGGTTTTTATGTTTTACTGTTACCACTCCCTTTTCTTTATTTCTTTTCTCTATAGATTCTCTCTTCACTTGCTATTGTCCGGAAAAATACCCGCTATTTTGCATTCCACTTCTTTACAATTCATTTGCACAACTTTGGTTTTTTTTTTCCTTTCTGATAATCGAATTGTCTAACTGAATTTACTCGAACAGCCCGTTAACTTAGTTATCCGGTTTATTTCGGATCTGAATTGTTACCCATTTACTCGAACAACCCGTTAACTTAGTTATCAGGTTTATTTCGGATTCAAATGGTTACCCAGGCATAGTCATTTTCAGTTATCATCTTCTATTACATCATTGTTTCCCTTTTTTGAAAATAAATTTATATTATACTTATATGCTTAAATTCTCAAAAATTAATAAGCTCTAATTTAATTATATTATATTTTTATCAGAACTATGAGGTAATGAATTCAGTTTCAATTAAATCAGTCAATTATAATCAAGCAATTATATTATTTATAAAATTATTTATATTTTTTAATCTAATTGGAAAAAAGATTAATGAAATAAAATGCGCATCAGTATCATTTTTTTAAATTAAAGTTCATTTAGTAGAAGAAGAAGAAGAAAAAACTTACTTACCATTTTTTTCTAAGTCAACTTGCATTTGGATATTTTAATGTTAGGTATGGAGTGCAACTCATTTGATTGTCTAAATTTTAACAGCATTGGACACAGACACCGACCACCCCGTTTTATAGGAGAAAGTGTTATGTGAAGATGACATTTCCTATCTAATCAACTTTTAATTGTGCTTTAATTTTCTTAATTATGTAACTAATCTATATATTTCTTCTCAATTTCTCATATCTTTATTACCAAAAGTCTATACCAAACCCAATTTTTTATTTTTCCTTTTAAGTCATTTTTTATAATCTTTCATGGGTAGAGTTGAAGTTTTCAATTAGATATTTTTATCAAAAAAACCAAAAAAAAAAAATCACTTTCCATTACAATCACCACCAGCTATATATATATATATATATATATATACTAGTCAAGATAAATTTGTACTGAGAGGTTCATCTTATAGGGCAAATATAAATTTATGAATTTTACTATTTAATTTTGTAGGACGTTTGTTGCATACCTATAAAATTAGAATTACTTGATTACTGGTATTCAAAAGCTTATTGGCTTTGGTTATTAATTTAATTCGAATTTGCTCAGTCTTATGGATAAAATCATTACAACATCAAATTTCTCTATTCATAAAATTCAAATTCAAATTCTTATTTAACGGAAATACTACCGACTAATTAATACAACTAATGTCAGACAAATTAGGAGCACTTAAATTTTTTGATGTATTTCATAAACAAGCAGGAGCTAATTTGTTATTTATTATTTGGGTGCAATTCTACCCTACACTCACATGTAAAATCTTATTTAAATGAAGTTTAATTTTTTTATATACTATTTTGTTGTTAATTCGGTTCATAAATAAAATTATGAATAAACTCGAAGTAAATAAAATATATACGTTATTTTATTTAAAATTTTAAATTAATTTTGTATATCTATATTTACGTACATGTGCATACTATAAAGACATTATATCACATCTCTAATACGCTTGTTGTTGGTTAAAAAAAAAATTAAAAAGACTGTAATTAACAAATTCAGAATCATAATTCGTATCTTGACGGTTGAAATTAATTGAATTCAGATATTTAGCATGATGTCATAAATTAAATTGAGAAATGTTTATGTGGAAATGTTAGAAAATGAGCATTATATTACTAAATTGCAGGAAGTTTCCTCAATTTGAGCTGTTTGGAATCAAACATTACCCAACACGGCATAAGAATTTAATAAATTAACCTAAATCTTAATTTGACTCTTTCCACTACCCAATTTAGCCAAAAAAAAGACCACTATAATTATTTATATTTAATTTTCTTTATTATATTATAGCTCAGATCTCTAGGTTGTACTTGTTCAGAATGGCACATGATTTGGACTGTTGTCAAAGTATAGAACTCTCCAAATCCAAATCCACAATTAACTAACAGTCCATGCAATGATTTCGGGATATCCATTAATTTAAACATTATCCAAATTGCAACAATTTTATTTTATTAATGCTAATAATATATGCTCCATAATTAAAATCATTAAGCTTCGTGAATTTGTCTTGTTCCATAAAACTGCTTAAAAAGAATGCAAGATCTGACTCTTAATTTCTAAATAAATAAATAAATAATCAAATTAACAAACATAAACATCCTTAATTAATATAACTTAGAAATAACATATTTTAATTACAACATCACATTATCTTATTTCTTTTCCTTCTTGGGCTAGTAATTTCAGCGAAGATTGAGCCTCAATAGCCGTTCTCGAGCTGCTTAATGAAATTTTCAAATATCCAAAAAAAAAAAATTAACCATGTCCATACTTGTTAATCTCTTAAATGATCCATTTGACTTTACCTCTCTCGTAATTTAACCAGGATTTCTTTCACAAATAATTGAGTGATCACGATTCGATTCAAATCAGTTAAAAGTCTGATTACTTTCTCAAATAATAATTATAATAATACCCTCTTCAAATTTTTAAAATTTTATATTCGATTCAATAGTCCATGTAAGAATTAATTTTATAAATATAAAACTGAAACTTAATATAATTAGTTTATTTTTCTTAGACGATAGTTTATGGGTCTATGAATAGAAGTACCAGTGATATATAAGCAAGCAAAACTTGTACCTTTTAGTGAAAAAACGATTCAAATTTTGATTGAAGATATATATTCATGCACTTAAGATTGGAATTCTAATTAACCAAAAGACAAGTAAATTGAATTTAGGTTGGGATTTGATTGCACTCATCAATAAAATGTATGGCCATAATTTCAAAATTTGTAAGCGGGTTGGTCTAGTAGTATAGGTTTCAGATAAAATAATATTTCAAATTATTTGTCAATTACACATCCAAGAAAGTGAAAAAGAAAAGCATAAGAAATTGGTAAAATCTAACAAACACCAAGACCCACAATCTGCAAAGTGCTTAGCTCCTTTTTCTTTTCTTTTTTATTTTGATTTTTTTAAATTAAATGAAAAATTAATAAGAATTTTTTTATATATTTTTAGTTGAGTATTGATCATCCATACATACAAGTGTCCAAATAATTTGGATAACTCTCGTCAAGATAGACAAAAAGTAGAGGGCAAATTGGTAATCAAATTCCTTTATAAACCCCACCAACACATGACAAGGCCAAAACCAAGAAAATGAAAGAAATGGTGAGCCCAGCCATGGCTCCTCCTCTTCAAGTTTTCTCAACAAAGCCACCTCCATCATCATCTTCTTCTTCAACCTTAAGCTTAGTAAAGATCAAAACCCTAATCCACACACTCATAATCTCACACGTGTGCCGGATGGTTCGAGCTTTGTCCAAAGCAAAAACAATTCTTGTTCAAATCCTTAAAGAAAACCATCCCATAAGCTTGCTTTACCCTACAAAAGATCAAAGAAGAAAGCACAGACAAAGAAAAATATTCTTCGGATCATTTAGATTACACTACAACTGGTGTTCTTCCCATGTTCTGCCAGTTCCAGCGCCGCATTTGTACTATGATTCCACGTGGAATTCTATAATTGGAGATGATAACAACACTACTGAGTCTCAGCTCTCAGGTTATCTTCATTGGCTTGAAGAGAAAGTGCAAGAAAATAATAACAGTAGTGATAGTAGTAATGGAGATGAAGATGTTGGTGTTAATGAGATTGATAAGTTAGCTGATATGTTCATTGCTAGTTGCCATGAAAAATTTAAGTTGGAGAAGCAAGAATCTTATAGGAGATTTCAAGAAATGATGGCTAGAAGTGTGTGAATTAATGGTGAGACTGTGATTTTTCTTCTCTTTTTCTTGGCTTTCCCATTTTTCTTCCTAAACACATCTATAATCCATCAACATTGAGGGTAGACATATTGTTCGTAGATGTATTTACTATTTAGTGCCACGATTTTGAACCGCTAAATAAAAAATAAAATATTATCAAATTTTAATCTAACGGTAAGAAAATACTTACGCACTGTAATTCATCTATCCACCAATTACTGCTGATAATGAGTGCATTGAGGGTTTCCTTCTATTTTTATTTTTCATTTCTTTTTTTCTTCTAATTCTTGTTTAATTTGAAATGATGGAATTGTGCAATTCTTCTAATTGCGGAACCGTCTCTGTTTTCTTAATTATATCCTCTTAATTGTCTCTACTAATTTCTATTTAATAACTAATATGTGTTCAATTTTACCCTTTAACTCTCAATTTTGTTATAATTTGAACCTTCAACATAAAATTTATTCACTATAATTGAAATTTCATAGGTTATATATACTTAAGTAGGATTCCGGGACTTAATTATCCGATGATTATATCTACTTAAACATAGTTGAGAGGAGCCAAACGTGATGTTCTTTATATGGCTTATATGGTTAACGCAAGTGACAAAATTTAGAGTTGATGAGAGGTTATATTAATGACCAAATTGAGAGTCAAATATTTCAATTGCGATAAGGATATACACATTGAATCGATGTTTGTAATTGAAAGGGAAAATGTGCTATTTTTCTGTAAAGTGTTTTAGTTTCAAAAATACCAAGACAAATATCAAAAGATAAAACAATAACAGTAACTTTGACAAAAAGAAAAGATACAAATCATGGAATTCACGAAAGTTTTTACAGCTGCAACGCTTACATGATTACGTTAATTCAGACGGTACATCAATTTTTTGTTTTTAGACTTAGGGATCACCAACTTAGCTTAAAATTTAGGAAAATCATTTAAACTAATTAGAGAGAGGTTAAAAATCGAGGATAATTGCTTGTCGCGGCATCTTTCTTGAAGTCAAAAAAGAAAACAAACTATAAGTAGTAGCTTAGAGTCAGGTTTTCTAACCACTTCGCTCATTCTTAAGTACCACATTGTATGAAATTGGTTTACTGTTTGAAAACGATGTCCTTCCTACGCATTGCTGTTACATACACACACACTCCCTATTCACAAATATATATATATATATATAAGCTTTTTTTTATTATTTTTCAATTTCAATTATAGTTTTTTGGTTCGACAACGTAATCAATTTATTAAGTTTTTAATGTAATATTTATTAAATTTATTTAGTTTTTAATAAACATGAATTGATATAGATTTTTCAATTTTGTTGTTATCTTTCTTACTTGGACAAGAGTACAAGACAATAGGTCATTGTGGGACCCAATCTCATACTTTATAGCACAGTGGGACTAGATTACCGGCTGCAAAAGGAAGCATGAGAACAATGCTTTAGCATAGAAACCTGGTTATGAACATCATAGACTAAAGCAGATTTCAGAAATACTTGGCTATAATTCATAGCTTTAAATTTTCAAATTTCTTAAGCTTAACCAAAAAGTTGATGACCACATTTTTGCATAAATAACATTATGTTTTGTCCGAACCATTTGAAGATTTGCTGAACTTCAGCTATTCACCCACTTCCAGAACGTCACTATGCATGTGCGTTATCATGCTGAGTCCAGCATTCACATTTCTGTTTGGTGTGGTAGATTAATAATTCTGCATTTTAGCAATAAATTTTTATTCACTGGCAATAAATTCAAGGAACAATTACAAATGTCACCTAATAGATCACATAAATTTCAATTGAACTCGCTTAGCAAACTCCAAAGCACCAACTTACGATATTAACGATTTCTCTAACGAAAATGGAACATTCAGTGGCGACATTAGCTCGTGACCCCATGCAGCGGATATGCGACAGTTCCTTCTCTCTTCGCTTCAATGCCATCTTCATTCCCTTCCCTCACAGCTCCTTCTGGCATCTCCTAGTGTCCAATGTATAAAACGAATAAATGGATCATCAATCTTTCATCACACATCACATATTCAATTCAAACTCTCTGTTAATTTACCTATCCAAAACTAATGAAATGCTGAATTAGCAACATTTTATAGGATCCACTCTTCCAATTAAGCATTGACACGTACACATTGTAGGTTCCATAAGATGCTCCATTAATTTTGGACAGCTAAAGTAACCGAGTACGGAAAGAAACCGTTGTCAAAATTGGGAGTCAATTTTATCCATTGGGAGCTTAATTGAAATGTAGGTGATAGATTGGAGGGATATTTGTAATTATCCCTAAATTCAATTATTGAAAGAAAAAGAAGAGAGAAATGCCCCTCTTTTTATACCTAGGTCATGTTTATATGCCAGATTCCCTATTCTAACTGCTTTATATTTCATTTTTTATAAAGTGAGGCATCAACAAGCTCCCTTTTAATTTAATTTAAAAATAATGACATCTCAGCAAAATTAGAGAATTAGAAAAAGAGGCAATCATATAAATCTTGGCTATACCTCCTAATAAAAACCATCAAAGGGAAATCTTTGATGAATCTTTTTATGATCATAATAGCACATGCAAATGACAGGAGCATTGAGTATGTCTGATCAAAAACATATACTATATGTCTGATCAAAAACATATACTTTCTCCTAAATCACAACCTTAATTTACCAACTACTCCTACATGTCAGCCTATTGCCTCATGTTATATGCTTTCCAAGTTGCAAACTTTCTTTCTAACACAGGTTCAAGATCATACATTTCTCTTATGACAAGCTAACAGTTCTAAGTTTGAAATATCCCAGTTAGGGTGGAAAACTAGTAAACCTAAAATTTCAAAAGGGCAAATCTTTTTGCTTTGGCATTTCCAAAAATTCTTAAATGGAAGAGGAAGTGTGCAAGATTTAAATTCCTGACCTCTTGGGCAAGCACTCGAAAATCGGGCTGAGGATTAAGTAGATAAAGCCAAGATCCCAGTCAAGCATGGCTTCTTAGAAGCTCCTTAGAAACTGGAACAAGAATCAATTGATGCTCCTTTTTTCTTCTCATTTTTTTTTCTTTATTCTAGTACTTATCCTTTTCTGCTTTCATATATGAGAGAAATAGAGAGAGCATTGGGCTTTAGCAGGCAAAATCAGTTCCTTGGATCTGCCTGTCTCCTTGTATTTGTATATGGCCCTATCTTTTATGATAAAAGTGAATGTACTAAACTCCATCGAGACTTTGCCTTTGCCAAGATAAGCTCAAAGTCAATAGCTGTAGTTCCAAATGCTTATCATTTGAAAGGCAGTCACCTCAAGGTAGATAGCTATAGTTCACCTGCAAAATAGGCCAACATTTGAAGGTTTACAAATAAAAATAAAAGAGTTTTGCATATAGCACTAAAAGTAAAAGAAAAAAATTCAATAAATTCTTCCACTTACACATAAATTCCGAGAGATTCCACTAGAATAATTAGATGTGAAACAATTAACATCTATCCACCAAGTTTATTAAAAGAAGTAACCATAGACAAACAGCTAGAATCGGTTGCCATTAAAAATGAAGAACTTAACAAATTTAAAACTAGTATTCAAAGACGAGATTCTGTTTTCAACACTAAATTTATGAAGCTCTGTTTGCTAAAGGCATGGTTTAATCTGTTTGACATCTAGTAATCAATAGAAGTATTCAACGAGGAAGCAAGATTTTCTTCAAATGAACTAACTGCTGACAAATGTTAGGCATTGTGGGAACTCAAATTAATGATGCGGGATAAAGAGGGAGGAAAAAAAATTCACGTGGACAAACCACAGTGCAAGTTTGAGATGAATGTCCAAACAGTGAAGCATATCTTGTCATTATCACAAGAGGATTTTCTTTAATGTAGCTGATAAAAATAGGAGATGAATGGCCCTTCCAAAATCATATCAAAATATCAACAAGTGTGCGAAAAAACACACAATCATAATATCTTCACATGTAAGGAACATCAAATAAATCTCAGGATGCTTACCAGGGTGATTAGTGATGGCTGGAAAACAAAAATCCTCTCTTGGTCCCAGCTTCTAACTTGCAATTCCTAGGATGCCAGAGTGATGGCATTCCCTCTACCACGCTCTGAAATGTGTCACATAATAAATTGTAACAAAACTTCTAAGGTTACAATGTCTAAAATCTTGAACATAATCTTTAAATTCTGAGGATACTGTTTCAAGAAAAAAATTGACATCTATAGTCACAAAAAGTCAGGAAAAACAAGAAGGAAGTGTATAAGGTTGGTAGTGGCTTCCAGTGAGATTCATTTAGGAAATGAGACCCTTACTTTGCATCTTCTTTTCAAAGATCAATCATTCAAAATCTGCAAACCACCTGAAATATAACAAAACTGTGAAAGTAAGAAACATGTCCTGAACTCTACGAAGCACAAAGACAAACATTGTGTTAGGTCCCTGCACAATCCCACAACACACACACACACAGCAAGCAGGACAGTAGAACCAATAAAAGAAAATAGTAGTGAAATAACCAAGAACACTGGTTATGAAGTGTTATTCATATCAAAAGAAAAACGGACTAACAGCATTGAGAGGAAATTCGAGAGTCCTCCCTTCTCTCCCTTTACACAAAACAAATCATTCGCTATCTATTCCTCACTCCTCACGTCCTTTTTGTGCTATCCAAAGGACTAACTAACTTTAACAGCCAGCTGTACCCTTATTCCCTATTCTGCCCTTGTGTCTACTATACGTCTTCATAATTGGGGGCCTAACAGTACCCACGGCCCAAAGATCAACCTTGTCCGCAAGGTTGAAGGCAGGAAATTGAGAAGCAATAGTGTCAAAAGGTTCCCAAGAATCGTCGAAAAAAGGCAGATCCTTCCACCGAATCAGGACCTCAAGTGGACCCTGGCCAGCAGTGGGAAATGGTATGACGCCACGAACTTCCAGTGGTTCAACCAAGAGTTCCATATCATGGGTGAGGGAAGGGGGAATGGCAGGTGCAAGAGGATGCGAACCAAGGGCCTTCTTAAGCTGGGAGACATGGAAGATGTTATGAATGCGGGCATGGGCAGGGAGTGTAAGAGCATAAGCTACTAGTCCCATACATTTCTCAATCGGAAAAGGCCCATAGTAGTGAGGAGACAGCTTCTCATTTTTGCGGGTGGCCAAGGATGTTTGCTTGTATGGTTGGAGCTTCAAATAAACCAAATCTCACACATCAAACTGAACAAGGCGGCGCTTGGCATCAGCATAAGAGAGCATTTTCTGCTGGGCTATGTGCAACTGGTGCTTCAATTGATCCAAAACAGCATCACGGTTGAGTAAGTACTGCTCAACTTCGTGATTAGCAGCTGATCCCCATTCATGACGGGCTAAAGGGGGAGGAGGGCGCCCATAAAGGGCTTGGAAAGGGGTGAGCCCCAGCGATGAGTGGAGGGCTGTGTTGTAGTGATATTCGGCCCAAGCTAGCCAGGAGAACCACTTGGAAGGATGGTCCATGGTAAAACAACGCAGGTATGTTTCGAGTGTCTTGTTCACCACTTCGGATTGCCCATCCGTTTGGGGGTGGAAAGCAGTACTACGTCGTAACTCAGCCCCTTGGAGCCGGAATAATTCCCGCCAAAAATAGCTCATAAATATCTTGTCCAGGTCGGAGATAATGCTCTTGGGTAGGCCATGGGGGCGGATCACCTCCTGTAAGAACACCCTGGCAACAGTAGGGGCTGAGAAGGGGTGTTTCAAGGCGATGAAATGTGCATATTTGGTCAGGCGATCCACAACTACCAAGATGGAATCATACCCGCTGGATTTGAGAAGGCCTTCAATGAAATCCATGGTGATGTCGTCCCAAACCTTATCAGGGATAGGTAGGGGCTGCAATAAACCACCAGGAGCCATGGCTTCAGATTTACTGCGTTGACATACATCACAAGTAGAAACAAAATCTTGAACCTGCCTTTTCATTCCCTTCCAATAAAATTCTGTAGCTAGACGCTGGTAGGTTCGCCGCATACCTGCATGGCCACCAATGGGGCTGCAATGAAACTCTTGGAATAACACCGGAATATAGGATGAATCAGCCGGTAAGGCAAGTCTCCCTTTGTAGCGAAGAAGGTTGCCCAAGACATGGAAGTGAGGATGGGCTTGTGGGTGACACTGGATTGTGTGGAGGATGTTGGATAGGAAGGGGTCAGCTGCCACCTGTGCTGGAACATCCTTGAAATCCAGTAGGATGGGAACTGTGAGGGATGAGAGGGTAGTTGATGAAGGGAGGCGGGAGAGGGCATCAGCAGCAAAGTTTGTAGATCCCGGTTTATACTGTATCGCAAAGTTATAACCCAGCAACTTCCGAAGCCACTTAGCATAATCACCCTCCACTATCCGCTGTTCGAGTAGGTATTTAAGGCTTTTCTGGTCAGTCCGGACCACAAAACGGTGTCCCAAAAGATAGGGTCTCCATTTCTTAATGGCAAAAACAATAGCCATCAGTTCACGCTCATAGACTGAAGTAGCTTGAGCGGAGGACAGTTTTTGACTGAAGAAAGCGATGGGCCGACCCTGCTGCATTAAGACTGCTCCCAATCCAAACCCCGATGCATCTGTTTCAACAACAAAGGGCTGAGAAAAATCAGGCAATGCCAGAACAGGAAGATCTGTCATGGCCTGTTTAAGTTACTGGAAAGCATGTTGGGCTGCTGGATCCCAGTTGAAGGCGTCCTTCCGAAGCTGTTGGGTGAGAGGCCATGCAATCCGGCTGTAATTCTGCACAAAACGCCTATAATATCCTGTCAGCCCTAAAAATCCGCGGAGTGACCGCAAAGAAGTGGGTGTAGGCCACTCAACCATAGCTTGAACTTTTCCCGGATCAGCTGAAACCCCATTGGAGTCAATTATGTGCCCCAAGTATTCCACCCGAGATTGAAAGAACACACATTTCTTGCTGTTAGCAAACAGCTGCTGGGAGCGCAAGGCTGCTAGAACTGCCCTTAAATGCACCTCATGCTCTTCGATGCTCTTACTATACACTAGTATGTCATAAAAAAAAACCAAAACAAATTGTCTAAGATAAGGTCGGAATACCTCATTCATCAGTGACTGAAAGGTTGAGGGGGCATTGGTCAAGCCGAATGGCATCACTTGAAATTCGTAGTGGCCCTGATGAGTGCGGAAGGCTGTTTTGGGGATATCCTCTGGACGCACCCTTATCTGGAAGTACCCTGTCTTGAGGTCGACCTTGGAGAAGACCACTGCCCCATGAAGTTCATCAAGTAATTCTTCAATGACGGGAATGGGAAATTTATCCGGAAATCGTTTCCCGATTCAATGCCCGGTAATCCACACAGAAGCGCCAACTGCCGTCTTTTTTTTTAACAAGCAAAACAGGACTAGAAAAAGGGCTTAGACTTGGCTGGATAATCCCAGCAGATAACATCTCCCCTACCAATTTTTCAATCTCTGCCTTTTGGAAGTGAGGATATCGGTATGGTCGGACTGAGATGGGTGAAGTGCCCTCTTTAAGGGTGATGGCATGGTCCTGTTTGCGTGGCGGAGGGAGTCCAATTGGCATATTGAAGACATCTTGGAATTCCTTGAGTAATTCAGCAGAGGAACCCGATGCAGCACATGGGGAAATACCTTCATGATGCAGGGCGTTCAAGCTAACTTGGCAACCTTCCAACAGAATTCCCTGGCCCTCATGTCGAATGAGTCATTCCATGGCGTGCAACGACACCTGTGTTCTGCACAAAGTGGGATCCCCTCTTAACCTCACACGCTGGCTGTCCACCTCGAATTCCATGCATAAGTCTGCCCAATGCATGTGAGAGGACCCGATGGAAAGCAACCACTGATAACCAAGAATTAAGTCAGTACTGCCGAGTTGAAGGGGGAAAAAATCTGCTATGACCTCCAGCCCCGGTAGTTGCAGGCAGACTTGCCGGCACAGCCCAGCTGAACTAATTTGATTTCCGGTGCCCAAGGTGACCCCAAATTGTCGAGTGGTGGTGACGGGCAAGTTCAGCTCAGTGACCAAAGAAGAGGAGATGAAGTTAGGGGAAGCTCCGGAATCAATAAGAACAACCACCTCCCTGTTCTTAACAGTGCCACGTATTTTCAGTGTGTGTGGAGCGGCGAGACCAACCAAAGAAGAGAGAGTCAATTCCAGGGTATCCAACTCGCCCAAATCATGAAGATCCTCCGCCCCATTGTCCAATTGGTCCTCCACCCCATTCTGTTCTTGGTCGTCCACCCAGAGGATTTGTAGTTCCTTATTTGGGCATAAGTGACCGGGCCCAAATTTACCATCACATCGGAAACAAAGTCCCTTTTCCCGTTTTTGCCTCATCTCGGCATCAGTAAGCCTCCGGAATCTCGGTGAAGTTTGAGTCATCGGTGTTGCAGAAGGAGCCGAAAAAGAAATAGGAGTAGAAGAGGAGGAAGGTGATAATGCTTTTGGAGTTACTGAGATGGATTTAGTGAGGGGGTTGGGGCTGAAAATTTTAGTGTTTAGAGGTGTACCTGTGAATGTACGAGGCCTATTGGAGAGGCTGCTTGGGGTGGACTGGGCCCTCAGCTTGATAGCTTCATTCTTATCCTCGATCATTTGGGCTACTTTCATGATCCGGCCCAAACCATTAGGCTCCCAAAGCCTGAGCTCAGTCTTGATGTCGTCCTGGAGTCCACTGATGAAGGTGTTCTCCATAACCGTTTCAGGGAGGTCAGGAAACAAGGCAGATAATAGTTCAAATTGTTTGCGATATTCACCCACTGTCGTCGACTGCCGGAGGGACAACAGCTGCTCCATCAAGTTTCCCGTCTGAATGCTCCGAAATCGTTCAAGCAACAATTTCTTGAATCCGTTCCCACCCATGGAAAGTCTGGCGACCATTTTCATAATAGTACCAGGATAAAGCCCCCCCTTCCAAACAGATGACCACTGACCGGAGCTTGTCTTCGGAGGTAAGCCCATTCAAATCGAAATATCTTTCAGCCCGCAATAGCCATCCATCAGGATTGTGGCCATCGAAAACAAGGAGTTCCATCTTCCGTGGTAACCCCTCAAATCTGGGCCATCCCGACACTGGGTTAGAGGTTTCTCCGACCTCAATCCCCAATCCGATAACGCCCTTGTGTTGCCCATCCTTATCAAAATCAGATTCCCCTTGAGAAGCATCTTGCGATTGTCCCTGAGTTGAAGGACCCTTCTCCATGCCATCCAGATTCAGTTTGCGAAGAATGGAGCGCACGCCCTCTTCGATCAATGGAAGTTGCTGAATCTTGTTTTCGATCAATGGCAGGCGTTCCATAGAGCTATTCAGAGTCTCCACATCCAATCGCTCTAAACGACTAATGACTTGTTGGAGATCGGCTTGTAGAGATCCCACTGCTCCTTCTAATGCTTCTACCCTGTTTTCCATCTTCTGGTACCTGGTTTCCATGCAAGGATCGGTAGCTCTGATACCAGATGTTAGGTCCTTGCACAATCCCACAACACACACACACAGCAAGCAGGACAGTAGAACCAATAAAAGAAAATAGTAGTGAAATAACCAAGAACACTGGTTATAAAGTGTTATTCATATCAAAAGAAAAACGGACTAACAGCATTGAGAGGAAATTCGAGAGTCCTCCCTTCTCTCCCTTTACACAAAACAAATCATTCGCTATCTATTCCTCACTCCTCACGTCCTTTTTGTGCTATCCAAAGGACTAACTAACTTTAACAGCCAGCTGTACCCTTATTCCCTATTCTGCCCTTGTGTCTACTATACGTCTTCATAATTGGGGGCCTAACACATTGCTAGAAATAGATAAAAGTAATGGGGCACATACATTATCATTTACTAGATCTTTCAGTTTTGATTCTGAAAACATATTGGACTCCTCATAAAATCTATTAATTGAGATTTTTTTTTTCCTTTTTTCTAGTCGTGAATTATCTTCTGTTTCCACCACTGAACAGCCAGAGGAACCGAAGCTGCAGCATAACCAGACAAGAAACGATGTGAAGATAATGTAATTTCAGTTATAGAGAAGAAAAAAGCAGCAAAACATCTCCAATGATTTCTTAGAAGGACAAGTCTGACTGCCAATATCATGAAAATGTATAGTGGTTCTTGTATGATATTGTTATAAGGAAACATAAACCCCTTTTAATCTTAATAGTGAAAACAGACATTCATAAACAAAGAAAATGGACAAGGAGACAATGGGCAGCATATGGTCAACTCTTTGCATAGTTCATGCATCGACCAACAAGGTTGGACAATATGGAACTCAAGAAGAAATCGTATATAAGAACAACTAATTGGATCGGGTAAACAGCCAGGGCAGCCTGTATTCACCTTCAATATTGCTTGTTGTAATTGCAGAAACAAAATGGGCCTCCATGTCAGTTCAAAATTTGAGATAAAAATGTGCCATTATGGTGTATTCTCTCAAACTGATACCACATATTAATCATGAGATGAACTGAGAGAAAGAGGGAGAAAAGCATTTGCAGAAGAAAGCAATACCCTCAAATGTGGCTGCATAAACTGCAGAACTGACGTTTGCATGTGCAATATATAGACGCAAAGTGATTATAATTCTTGAAAGCTTTAGCATAAATCAAAACCATGCACACTAAGAATTTAGTTTGGCAACTATGGTCAATCTTTCCAGTGTTAGCCGCACAATATGAGTTGATTAGTCTGGCACTCTTATTGGGGGTGGAGCGGTGGGGGAAATATCTAAATATTATTTTCCACTCAAACACCAGTTGCATTTGGCCATAACATGCAATGTGTGTGTGTGTGTGTATAAGTTCCCTTTTTTCTTCCTGCAATTAATCATGTGAAGATACCAAACAACTTATTGCAAGATTACATGTTTCAAGATCAATTGAATACTACCGATAGTTTAATGCTTGAAAAGATACTTTCCTAGCTATGCTAGAGTTTGTGGATATCAGAAATAAAGGTAAAAAACCAGTGTTGAAACAACTTTGCAGCAATGACAATTGCGTTCCTGGTGACTTCCCAATATGTAGAGAATGACTTGGCCTATAAGAAAGTGAGATCCAATGTTGGAAACAGTAGTGTTGTTGACCAATAAAGGAGCCCCACAATGGACACAACAGTGCGTAACTGGAACATTTTCAGCATAATTCCAGTGACAGGCTAAACAGTTTAACAAAGATACAGTGGTGAGACTATGGCAGACAAGTCTACTTAAATAAGTTATTAAGGTGGCAGAGGCTAATTATTTCTTTCTTTTCTCAATTTGCAATAGCCTTAATTTTCATGTTTTGCAGAAAACGGAACCTTCAAATTCAAAGGACAGCCTGCCAACAAAGGCAAACTGTAGATGACATATCAAGTTTCTTACTTATAAACTAGCCTTGAACTTGCATACAAATTTTATTCAGCTAGACACCAATATTCAATAGTTCATAGAAGACCACTCTCGTGCAAATAAATATAAACCAAAAAACTTTGCTCAAATAAACTACTCAACTAAAATTTTCTATTTCAACAAACCTTAAAGATAACCAACCAAATAGGTCTTTCTTTAAGACAAGCTCAGATTATGACTACAACTAAAGAATAGGCTTCGCATACAGGAGGTCAATAGACTGCTCAACATAATGTACCTATTTAATGAAACGTTTCAACATTAAAATTTGAAAGGCCAACAACTAGAAAACTAATTTTTGTGTATGTATGTGTGATCCAGAAGAAAGAATATCAATGCATCACTACTTGATGCATAAAACAAAAGTGTACACAGTACCTTTATATGACATCATAAACTATCTTAACGTTTTGGCAGGGTAGTCTAAATTGTGAGACAAAACATTATATTGGAGAAATATTTCTTGTGTGCATGAGCACATGTGTTCCCCGTCATATATAATATGCAAGCAGATAACTGATACAAAGGCTCAGACAATGCTGACAGAAACATAACCATATACTTAGCAGCACACATAATGTGCTGCAGGAAAAGAAAATAAAAAAAAAAAAAGCCAAAAACATAATTACCTAAGTGGATGTTTGATTTTCATTGGATATAGTTTATATCTTGAACCCCCAAAACAAAGAAAAGAGCAATACAGAGAGAACATTAGCTTTCCAGATAGAAGTCATCATCCTCAATCAACAGTAAGCAGATGTGAAGGAAGCAATGCAGGATCAAGTTCCCAGCAGTCCTTTAAAAGGGCAGGAACCTCATCACCAGAAAGCTTTTTTGAAGGGATCTGATGCGAAAGCAACCAAATATCATCTTTTTCAAGCAATCTAACAGCAGGACATCCAACTTCGCGTCTCTTAAACACAGTTTTGAGCCCATCAACTTTCTCAAGGTAGGCCATGCTCAACCCATGCATTTCACTGTAAGTAGTTAAAAACACGACAATTCCATAGTATCGTTTATCTCTAGCTGATGGATTTCTTTCTTCCACACCCAAATCCACCTCACTATGAAGTGCCCATACTGAACCCTTTCGCGGATATATCCTGTAAACTTCTCTTGCTGCCCTTTCACAATCCACAACATGTGAAAAGATATTTGGGGACTTAATTGTCGTCATTCTAGAAACCTTAAATCTGCCGCAAGATACATGATATCCCATTTTCTCCCAAGCAATCAACCCTTCATCCCCGTTACTTTGAAGAACTTAACTTCAACTCAAAAGGTTTAACTGAAACAACTTCGTCAATCAAACCATAGCACCTAGGTATTTTGTTTTTATCATATATAGCCCACACTTGGCCTTTCTTAAAACTCCTCTCTGCTCTATCTCTATCAAAGTCATAGAATTTCAAACTCTCCACTTCCGTTATCTCCAAATCCCCACCCTTCAAACCCCTACAACGCTCAACTTTCAAATTTACACTCATCCTTGATGCATCCTGCCTCTCCAGTACCAGATTTTTATTCTTGACCACAATGTCTCCTGCATCGAGTTCCATCATCCTTCTCCTCTTTAAAGTTCCTCTTTTCTTATCCTTTGAATCTCTAAGCTTCTTCAAGTCCCCCAGTTTTTCCCCGTCCTCATTTTCCATTAACTTATTTCTTAATTTTTCCTCTTTCTCCTTTATTTTTACCTTCTCTTGGAGAACTTTTTCTTCATTTCCCGCTGCAACTCAGCTAATGTCATCATTTCCTCCCCTAATTTCGCTCTCTGTGGCTTTGATTTCTCTAAAACTTCATCAAAAGCACTAACTTTCCTCCTCAATCTCTGACCACCCAATTCTCCTGAACTATCCACATTCACCTTCAAATTTACACTCCTAATTCTCTGGCCTCCCATTCGATCACCATCTGCTTTCCTCATGCTAACACTGTCCACCTTCTTACCACTCCTCGCCAACTCCCCTTCTCCTTCAGCTCCAAATCCCTTGCCACCAACAGCTTTTCTCCTCAACCTCTCACTCCAAACACTAACCATATCCCCAACAACCTCATTATCTTCCTCCTCCTTTTCTTCCACTTCGACAGCCTCAAAACTCCTCTTGCAACTCGGACAAACCAAATTGTGCCCCAAATATCTCCTCTCAAACTGATGCAAAAGCCTACACCTTGAACAAGCAGTCCAAAATGTCTCCACTACAGAGTTATCATTAATCCTCTCCTCCTGAAGCTTAATCCTCAACCTCATATCATACTCCTGCCTCCTAATCTTATCAGATAAAACCCTAAACCCCTCACCTACGAGCTTAAATGCCTCTTCACATCCTAAATATGAATTTTTATCAGGGTGCAAGATCAAAGCCAGTTTCTTGTATTGTTTCTTGATCGTATTAATGTGTGTGAAAGGTTCTACCTGGAGAATCTTGTACCAATCAGTGATGTCTGAGTGGGTCTTTGAGGCCACCCGGAGAATTTTGAAGGCTGTAAGCATTGCTGATAGACCGTCGAGGTTTGGACAGAGACGGTGGGCTTTCTTGGCGTGTTTGAAAGCAGATTTGAGGTTGTTGTTAGTGTACTCGGTCTCTGCAATGGTTTTGTGACGCAAAGCTTCTTGCTTTTTATCTGGGTCTACTTCCATTCTGCCAGGCAGAGTTACGATGAAAGAATTGAGACCAGAGCAGCGGGCATATGAAAAGGACTAGAATGAAGGGGAAAGGTCTCGCCTTTGCAGACTTTTTTATTTTTTTCGCCGTCCGCTTTCCTTTTATGCGCAGTTTAACATATTTTTAAACTAAAATATTTTCGAGCATTAATTTGGAAGGTTGATACCAGAAGAGTATTTATTTACAAACATAATATTAAGGCTTAATATATAAATAGTCACTTGTAAATTTTTGTCATGTCGCCTTCTTTATATAAATATATTTTCATTTTAATAATTTAAATAGCTAATATATTTTATTATAAATATTTATGATGCAATCATTTGACTACATGGTAAAAATCTTTATGATGTGAGCAAAAAGCGTGGATATCATGCAGTTCAGAAACGTAAAAAGTAACTTTTGTTGAAAATTAATGCTTATAATTATTGAAAAAAATTAAAAAAATTTCATCTTCCTCCTGAATGACCAACTTTCCATCAAGGAAGAGAGCTTTGTTACTGCTTTCAGTCATATAATAGAGCTCTTGTTGTCGTTGGCCAAAGAACAAAGCTCCTCCACAACTATCGGCCCAGGACTAGAGCCCCTCTCCTGTGATGACTTTGATCTCGATTGCGATGCCGTAGAGCTGGACACGATCAAGTTATTGGCATTTGTAGTAGCCGAAAACGAGGATCTCCTCACACCAAAATGAAGAAAATCAAATTCTAGAACCCATGTTACATCTTATACCTCATCATTCAGCATGCAATATGAACAACATCAAATTCATAAAAAAAAATAAAAATGATGAGCAAAAGTCAATTAAAAAAGCATAAATCCAAAAACAACAAAGTATATAAACTATATGAATAATTCAACACCTGATTTGATTATATTCAAACTTCAAAGAAATTGAAATTCCCAAAATTTAAATGACCCAGAGGTAGAGTCAAGGCCATATTAACTAACATAATAAAAAATAATAATAATAATAATAATAATTTCCATAAAAACTCACAAAAGCGAACTTACCCAAGATCTTCTTCGACACATTAAGCTTTAAAATATCTAACAACTAAATTCAAAAAATGTGGAATCATAGCTCAAAAGAATCCATCAACTTCACTGCCAGTAGAATCACCACTCTCACACCAATCATTCTTTGATTTTCTCTCTTGTTTTGTATTTTTTTTTTAATGTTTGGTTATTCACTCTTGTTTGGTTGGAAAAAGCATAAAAATTTAGAAAATAAACAAAAGTTAATCAATTTATGGATAAGAAGAAATGGCACTTTAAATTTTTGAATTTGAGATAGAAATATCTTGGAACAGAGAAATGATTTTGGGTTTTGATGGGGAAAATAATGGATCCGATCGTGCTGTGAGAGAGAGGAAAGAGAACACAAAAATGAGAGAGAAATGGGACAGAAAGAGCAAAGAGAGAGGGGTAAGTGAGTAAAATAAAGGCCATGTGCTTCATAATTATTGGTTTAAAATGACTAATAGGCCACGTCACAGGTTTATAATGCACTCCCTACTAAAAGACACCATAGGGGTTTATTTTATTGATAACGGTTAACTATAACTGTTAAATTGATAAATTTGTAAGTTTGAAAAGCGGGATGACCAAAGTTTGCAAGTACACGTGGCTATTAGGGGATGCAAAATTCGTATCAAACCCCGACAAACCCAAATCACCCGACTCGAATCGATATATTTGGATGAGATTAATCGGATTTATTAGTTTGGTTCGAGCTTGAGAATTTTGAATTTTTCGGGTTGGGTTAAAATCACTCCAAAACCGATCCGATATTCCACCCTAATAACATTACGATAAAGGCAAAAACCCTAATTTCTTCACTTCTATCTTCCATCATTTTTCCAGAGCCCTACCTTACTATGGCCGCTTGAGCTTTCCTGGCTTACTATTTACAGCTATACAACTTTTCTTCGTTCCTCAATTAATCATCCTGCAAATGTGAGTTTTTGTTTATTTTTTGGTTTCCTTTACAATTTTTATGTAATTACGGATGAATTTCGAAGTAATTCACTTTTTCTTCCTGCTTGCGATAGAGTTACAGTTGCTTTCATTAATTTTTTAGCAGAGTATATCTCTCCCTTGAATGATTTTTGTTAATATTTGTGCTTTTACCTTTTTTTCCCTGTAACTATGCTTTTACTTCAATTTTAAGTGCTTGTGTATCTGTCCAAGCTTTTGATGGAACTAACTGAACTATGGTAACATTTCGTAGACATAATTATGCTAAGATTTTCTTATTAGTTTTATTTTAGAGCTTGTGGTGGGTCTCTAAGGTCTCATTAGTTTGAAATTGTCTTCCTGAAGCGTTCAAAACACAGGAAAGAGTTTCACTAGAAGGTGCTGCTAAAAGGTGTGAGTACTGCTATCTATCTCTCTCATACGCACAAATGTTTCTATTTCTCTCTCTCTCTCAATATTTTGTTTGTTTTTATTTCAAGCACCGTATGTTTGATTTAATGATAGTAATCTTGGATTTTTATAATTTGTTTCAAGCTTAATTGGGGTGATTTCTACAGTAATAGGATATTTAAGGAACTTGCAGTCGATGATTTACCCAACATGCAAAGTTCTAATTGTATATAATTGTATATTGTTACTTGACCACTTTAGGTTGTTCTGTTTTGACAAATGCTCTTGTTTTTTCTTCTTGCTCTTAACTAGACAAGGTAGATTGTTGTTTTGCATATTTAAGGTTTTCCACCTCACACTTATTTTCATCGTTTATTAATTTATAAACTGAAGAACTAGAAATACATTGTTTGATGAAGTTGTAAAAGAATTAGAATGCACTGATATGATGTTCCTTTTGCATGGTGAGATTCTTTATTCTTTTAGGACACTATGCAATTCGTATGTCTAGATTTTCCTCTCATTTAAGCCATGCATTATAATGGCTCTATATTGTTGCATCTGTAGAGTGCTTACTACTTAGACAATTATATACAATTAGAAAACCTAGAGTTGAGGTTGTTTATACTATACTACCATGATAAAATTTTGTGTGAGAAGAGAGTTTATGGACTGTTGGGTACATTATAAAGGATAATGGTAGGATTTCTCAACACTAGTTGATTTTGGAAGCTTCCTATGTGTGATTCTCTCTAACTATATCCGATATACACTAATTGCTAGTTAGCACAGGAAGCTTAATTAAGTACATTTTAAATTTTATTTATTTTGATCTTTGTTCTTAATTTATAATTAATTATCTCTCATTATTTATAAATTAGGTGGTCATGAAGAAATTAAAGAGCAAAGATGATGGTATATTAACGTTTTTAATATATGTTTATTATTATTGGATGTTTAATTTTGAATATTTAATTTGATTTTTAATGTTTATTGTAGATGTTTATTTTATTTATTGTTCTTAATATTTAATTATTATGTAATATATGTTTTTTGTAATTTTTAAAATTTTAGTTTATTGTATTTTTGAATTTTTTTGGTGGTGACTAGTGTTATATTTATATTTCAATCTAATTTTAAGTTTAAACAAAAAAATAATAATACTAAATTCTGGTTAAAAGAGTCGGGGCCCGACAATTATCAGCTTAATTGGGTAGGGGCCCGATCTTTATATAGGGTCGAGTCGGATGAGAGGAATGCTACTAATTCGAGTTAATCGGGTTCAGGTCGGGTTGACTCGAATCCGATCGATGCACACCCCTAGTGTCTATTTCCTATTTATATATTAGGCCTAATATTAAAGAAAGGTAAAATAATAAATATGCTTTTGTTTTTATCATTTTATATATTTTTTGAAAAAATAAACAAAATTTTTTCAACAAAATCAATATTCTTTTGTTTGTTTTAAATTGAAATAAATCAAACCAGTGAAAGACCGACCTTTATTAGCACCGTCAATGAGTGTGGAAGCCCTAGAGGAGAGTGATTTTTCTCGGATGTTGTAGAAAGCTCCACCGCCAACACCTTCTGATAATCGAACCTCTAAGAAGTCTAGATAGGATGAGACTGCAATCCCTAGTCACTCGATAGGTAACCAATCCTTTAAAGATGCCTTATTGCACAAGTCATCTAGTATGAGAGACCCGCTTCAGGAGATTTAGGATCTGGACAATGATGTGTCGAATGAGGATGATAATATGTAAATGGAAGGGGAGGACAATGACCATGACGTTTCTAAGGAGATGGATGATGACACCGAGATTACGTTGGATTGGGAAGATAGATTACCCTCTATTAAGATCTCTGATCATCTTGAAGCTAAACTAGCAAAATCGTAAAGACAATCGGTAGTTGTAATAATGTTGGGAAAATTCATCAGCTATAGATTCTTATGCTCGAGAATAAAGAAACTTTAGAACCTTATAGGAGAGTATAAGGTGGTGGATTTGGAGAATAACTATTTTTTGGTGCAGTTTGACAATAAGGAGGATTATCATAAGGCGCTCTTAAGAGATCCCTGGATGATTATTGGCCATTATCTAATGGTTTAACCGTGGCACCCTAGGTTTTCTACGGACAGTGAAGACTTATCGGTAGTGGTAGCATGGGTGAGGATCCCTAGTATGGCTCTTCACAGGTATCACAAGCAAATCCTTCGTAAGATTAGTCAAATGCTGGGACGTCTTGTGAAAATAGACTACAACACTTCTTAATCAGAGAGAGAGAGATTTGCCAGAATAGCAGTGGAGCTTGATCTAACGAGATCACTTCTTTCTAAATTTAAGCTGAATGGGATTATTCATAAGATTGAATACGAGGGTTTGCCAATGATTTATTTCAAATGTGGAAAGTATGGTCATAATTCAGACTCTTGTAGTTTAGTTTGTGCGAAGAAATAAAGGAACAACAATAATCCAGGAGCATTCATGATTCTGATGCTCCTGATCAAGTTATTTCTTACAACTCTCCCGTGGAACCTAGCTTTGGACCATGGACGATAGTATAACACCCTTATTACACTTTACTATACGTACAGTGACTGATTAACTCAGATGTCACATCAGAACTAAAGTCACTCGATTGCACTATACTAGACAATCCAGTAAATTTTTTTTTCGAACATCATTAACATTTAAGCGTTATAACCATAAAACAATTCATACGTAATACTATTACAGTTTATACTTATCATATACATAACCATAATTTTAACATTTACATTCATATTCCTTATGATAATATACATGCCATGCCTAAGCCTTGTCCTTTCCTTTCATCATCCTTCATGTCTTTCTGTCTTCGAAACCTGCGTGCAGTCATAATACTACGCGCTAAACATTAAAAATGTCCAGTGGAGGAATACATATCCCAAACGTTCCTATCCTAAACACATGCATGCATACATAAGTTCATTTATTTCTCATATTATACCGTCGTTAACCCTTTTAATATCGCTACCTCGATTATCTATCAATTTACCAGAATCGGCTATTACTGTGCTTAAATTTTTATTCATTAATATTTTTTTATATTTAAGTGCTAGAATTTTATTTAGCAATACTATTACTTTAATTTTTTGATCAACCTTTCTATCATTTATTTTCATTACTACTATGATCTATCTATGTTTTTCTAATCTCTTTGATTAATTATGTAATATTATTGTAGCATTACTAATTAATTTGCTACTACTATTCTTATCATTAATACTAACATCATTAACCTATATATTAACACTATCTATAACATTTTCATCCTCAAGGGTCCTAAAATTTTATACTTATTTCACTTACTGATCACATTCTAATTCAGCTCATAGGCTAATATTCCATTAACCTTATCATGACTTATTCCCAATTAAGTCCCTTTTTAAATTCCATTAATTCACAAGTTACCTTTCATTTGCCAAACATTATTATTTTTGTCATTTCTTAAATAATATTCATTATACTTTTAATTACACTTATGAACCATACTATTTTTGAATTTTTATCTTAGTCATCTCCTTACTAGTATTAATGGCAAATTATAATATTGTCCTTAAAGTTGTACATTTGCCAATTTACCTTATATTTTTCACTATTTACCCTTATAGCTCATTTTTCCTATCTTTTACTCTTAATACCTGCTATAACATGTAAAATTATTATCTAATCCCTACTTTTTAGTTAAGTGTAAGAATTACACTTTTGATCCCTATTTTACCATATAAAGGATTCATTTATAATTTTGTCCTTTAATTAACATTTCATTTTCTAAAATTACAATTTGCTCCTTGCACTTTTACTAAATTACGATAGTGCTCTCTTTTATCACTTATTTATACCGATGCCACTACTTATCTTTATTTTCATACTTAATTACTTATTTGACATGCAATCTATCATTTAATCTCAAATATATTATTTTTATGTCAAATTACATATTGATCCCTATTGAACCATTAACTTACATATTAAACCACTCATTTTCCTATTTTATCATTTTTATCTTTTAAACTTATCATTTAGTGTAGTTGCCATTTTTATACTTAATTTTCATTGAATTACAATATTGTCCTTCAATTATAATTAATTACATTAATATCACTAATTGAACTCATTTATGCACTTCATTTACTATTCATTAGGTAAATTGCAATTTTGATCCTTAACATCTTATTTTTTTGCTACTTTACACTTTAATACCAATTCTTTTCATTCTTTACAAATAAGTTCACTTATATTTCGTTTTCACTTAAGAATTAACCTTCATACTTTTATTCATTATACAATCATTTAGCCATTCAGATATGCATTCATTCATTCAATCACTTAGGGCTGTGCAAATGGTCAGTTCGGTTCGATTTTGGATCGAACCGAATAGATCGAAAATCGAACTTTATAAATTAAAAGAACCAAAAATTGAACTTTTAAAAACGAAAAACAAATAAATCAAATTAATTTCGGTCAGTTCGGTTTGGTTTGGTTCAATCGATTTTGGGTCAATATAAGCTTATTTTTTATTAGGCTTTTAATTTATATGGGTCCATAAATTAAATTAATTTATATTCAACAAAATAAATTCATTTAAAATAATATACATAAATTTATTATATTAATAAGTTAGAGAAAAAACTCAACTCAATAATTTTGAGAAATTTATTTTGCTAATTACATGCATAGGAATTAAACTGTTATTTTTTCAATCTAACAAATTAAATGCATGCGCACTATATACCAACTGAATTACTGTTCAATTATTAATAATAAAAAGATATTGAATTTTTTTATTCTTGTTTGTGAAGTGATGTGTTAAAAAAGAAAAAAGCTAATTGATAATTTATTAATTTAATATACGCCTTAATTGTCTCATTAGCTTTGCACTCTGTGGTACTTTCTTCCGAAATAAGTTATTTATCATTATAAATATTAGAATAATGTCTAACTTTGTATAATTGTGACTTGTATAATAATATTTTTTGACAGCATAATTCATTCAAGATTTGGACTACAAGTATTTAAATTGTAAATTATTGGTTACTGAATTAAATGGACACACTTCAAAGGGTATTTTAACACTAAGAAAATTGCACTAATGTAACAAAAATGAATTCAAAGGGCTACAAAGCAATTTGTAAAAATAATGTATTTTTGGTCAACTTTTGTTTGCTAAATACAATAATTTTTAAATTTCATGTTAAAATAAAGTTTATTAATTTTAGTTTTTCTTGTCTTGAGAAGCAACCGACAGTTATAGTTTTATTGGTTATAGGTACTTCAAATATAAGTAATCAAAATATATTATATTATTTTTTTAATCAAAAAATACTTTAAATTAATGAATATTGTTGCTTAAAATCAAAATTAAAATTTAATTTGATTAAACATTTATTACATTTACAATAATTTTTTATAGATACCTTTACAATATTTGATAAGTTATTTTACTGTAATTTTCTTTATTGCAAAGAATTCGATTTATATTGGAATCTGAAATATGACCATTATTAATATAAAATAAGGTTTTATATTATATTTATATTTAATTGCAATTATATACTATTGGAAACCAACACATTTCTTTATTTGCATGAAAATAAAATACAAAAAAACTATATGCTTAATACACGAAATTACACGACTCTCTTTATATATGGTCATCATAATGAATTATCGTTTGTCTTAAAATAAATAATTGATTGAATATATATGATCTTGAGAGAAATATTTTGGGCATGCCCACACTACTGCACAATATGCATAATTAAACTAGAAAAGTAAAAAATAAAAAAATAATTATATTTTTCAGCGGATCAAATTAACACCTGAATATATTCCATAATAGTTAATTCGGGCATATAAATTTTATTTTGTTATGCATTCATTCAATTTTTATTAGTGAATTAGATTTTTGTAGAGTAAAAAAATATTAAAACAAAACTTTTAAAGTAAAAAAAAATTGAGAAAAAAAAATTAAAGTAAAATAAATAGTGAATTAAATTTTTGTAGAGTAAAAAAATATTAAAACAAAACTTTTAAAGTAAAAAAATTTGAGAAAATAAAAAACAAAAAAGATTAGAGTAAAAAAATTAGTGAATTAGATTTTTGTAGATTAAAAAAATATTAAAACAAAACTTTTAAAGTTAAAAAAAATGATAAAAAAAATTAAAGTAAAAAAAGATAAGAAAACTACAAATTTGCCTTCTTATAGGATTTGAACACAGGACCTGCAGGTTTCTTTAATGTGTTCCACGCCACCCATCCAAATTGTATTCTCTAAAATCTTAATACTAATATATATATATATATATATATATATATATATATATATAACTTCGGTCGGTTTGGTTTTTTTGATTTTTTAATTTTAAAAACCAAATTGAACTAGTTAAATCGATTTTTTATTTCGGTCCAGAATCAAATGAACCGAAATAATCGAACCAAATAGACCAAAATTCATTTGGTTCGATTCTGCACTCCCCTACAGTCACTGACCGATATCTAGCAAGTATACTAGATCGGCTAGTAATACAAAAAAATATAATTATGATCCTTAAATATCGAACTCGAGGGAAACTTGTGGTTGCATGAATAATTTGAGTTTTAGAATTGAATTTATGTGTAAAAAAAGAAAAAAAAATCCCAAAGTTGCAATTTTGGAAGGTTTAAGCTAAAAACATAACTTTAAAACTGGAAAAAAAATAATAAACGAAAATAATGAAAGATTTTAAAACAATTAAACCAGACTTAAACAAAAGCAAGTAATTAAATAAGGTAAAAATCAATATTAAAAATAACTTTCACTAAAAGACTATCCACCTTAACCTATATTGTCATGACTTAATTAAAAAGAAACACAAGTGATTATGAAGAATTTAGATGAATAAAACAAGATAACTTAAACTAAGATTATCATTCTAAGTATTAAAACTTTCTTATTGAGAATAATTCAATACTTAGCATAAAAATCTGAGTTAAATCTTCTAGATGTCTATTAAACCATCTTTTAAGTAAATTCAACTTCCACCTATTCTTAGTTATACTTTTCTTAGCCTTAACTTACCTTAATTAACACATAATTATATCTAGTTAAGAACATAATCATGCATCAACATAAGTAAACTAACATAAGATCATACATATCAATGATTAAATTAAAAATCAATTATTAACCAATAATTAAACAAGTTAACCATCAAAATTTAGCTAACAAATGATAAGACTGTGCACAATAACTAAGAAATAATCAAGACTTATATTAAATTTAATTACAAACTAAATCATAACAATAAAAAGTTAAGAATTCAAGTATCTTTTAGCAAAATTTAAATAAAACTACTCACTAAGTATGTTTAAAACTAAAACAAAGTTAAAGAGAAGTATTGAATAAAAACATAATAAAGAATTCAAAACTACGTAAAAACTAAAATGTTGAGCTCTGTTTCTTTCTCTCCCCTATTTTCTTAGCTTTGGTGCCTTTTTATAGAGTGGAATCACTGTCAAAGAAGAAGTTTTGCTGACTAAGACTTCTTTTTCTGAGGTTGATTTGGAGTTTCTCTTAAATAGAAAGACTTTTGTCGATATTTTCTTGTTACTCGCTTAGAAGAGTAGTATTTTCGCTTGGGAGAGTGATCAAAGTGCTTGGGAGAGCACGTTTCTAGTAAGAAGAGTAAAAATTATGCTTGGGAGAACAGAAATTATGCTCGGAAGAGCATAACAATTCTGTTCCCACGTTATTTCCTTTTAATTAAATTTTCCAATTTTTCACTTTTTACCCCAAATCTTCTTACTTCCTGCAATTTAATCCTTTTTTCTTTCAATTTAGTCCCTGAAAATATCAAAACTTTCAACTAAGCCAACAAACACCTAAATTACTAATTAATCATAAAATTAACTAAATTAAAACCAAATTAACTAAATTAAACATCCAAAAAATGTATTAAAAATATAGTTTAATTTACACTTTTAGTCACTTGGATATTTATTCAGTTGTTCATTTTAAAAGAATCTTCTTATTTTTGCCACACTTACCCTTACGACTTAATTTTTAACACGATTACCATTTTAATCATTGAATCTTTTAATTTCTTTCAATTACGTCCACTATTACTATTTAACTCCTAGTTTTTATTGTTCTTTACCCCTTATTTACTTTCACTATCATTTTATTTAGCAATTTTCATTCATACATTTAGTCATTCATTTTATTTAGCAATTTTCATTCATACATTTAGTCATTCATTTTAAGTCAATTTCTTCATTTTGCCCCTAGTATAAATTAGGCAAAAATCTTCCATCCGGATATATGAGACGTGAATCCTACAGGTCCACTGCACTATAAAATAATCCCAAAGGACCATTCCAAATATTTTCGTTGAACATATAATGTATAACATATAATATATCACTGCATTATGGGAGACCATCGTGAATATGCCATAGTAAAGCAAGTCGCCATGACTTGCACCGTGATATAGGTATCTCTATGGCTAACCAACTATATCCTGAGCTAGATTTGACTACCAAACTATTACTAAGGGCAATTAGTATCCATTATTTTATTCATTCATTTAATACATAATCAACATTATTGTAGAATTATCATTCTATAACCATACATTAACATTTTAGGATTATTCATGATCCATATTCACTTGGATGTCAATCATAGCATAAGATATCCTCAAATCTATACACCTACACTTTGGTTTACATAATCACTTGCCATTTCATATCATATTCACAAATATTTCATTTACATTCATACTTATCGCTATACATCATTTCTTATCATCTTTTTATATCGATAATCTTTAACTGCATTTAGGTTGGTAAAATACATAACCATCATTGCAATTTCATTTTAAAGTATTATATCTCATTATTCTTCATTTAATCAATTATTCAATTGAATTATATACTAGCTAACATATCTACATGCTTGTATACCCTTATACATTAAAATATACTATATTAATTTTGGTATACTATTCGGCCAAAACTAGAATTCTTAACTTTAAATTAATTATTTCCTCCTTTATCTTTAATTCCTTTATCTAATATACTAATTAACTTGTTTTCTACATTTACCTTTTAATAAACATTAAGATATCATTTTAATATATCCTATTGTTCTAGTTGATCACCAAGGGAGTTTTCATTTAAATTTATTTTCTTCCATTTTAAATCACTTAAATCACCATTTCTAACCTCCTATAACATATCTATAATATTAATTTCAATTAAACATGCATATTACACACATAAACGTATCATACATAACCATTCATCCATCTTAAATTTTTGAAATTTGAGGGATATTGAATCCACTTACCTCATAAGCTTAATTTCTACTCCTTAATCTTTATTTTCTTTACTCCTCAAAAGATCCCAAAGTGGCCAACATACACATCAAGAAAACATCCATCAAAATGCTTTCTTAATTCAATTAAATTACTTAACCATAATCTTTAATCTTAGATTTACTTATAAAATCAATTAAATCAAATTATTGAATTCAATTTTACTTACCTCACTTTTGGTCAATAACCTTATTTATCCATTTTTTCACTTTTTTCACTTTAAATAGAGTTTAGAGACTGCCATAAGTGGAAAGAGGGGCTAAACTTTGCTTGGAAGGCTTGATTTAATGGAAACCATGGAAGAAAAATGATGAAAATCATGGAGTTTCTTAGGAATGAAACTCACAGCAAGGAGGAAGAAGAAAAGAGAAATAAATTTACTGAATGTCTATCCTAATTCAGATATTTTCACCTTTAGATATATCCCTTAAATGGGCTAAACCATGGTCCAACCAATTAGGCCAACCCAAAAGCCCAGTATACAATCCAAAATTATTTTTCTCTCTTTCTAAGTTCAATTTCTCCTAAAATTAATTTCATAATTCATAAAATACATACCTTAACCTGCATACAAATTTTTAGCGCAATCGAAGTCCATTTTTTATTCGATTCACTCAAACTGGTCTGATTAGCAAATTTTTGGTGTTACCGTAAAATTATTTTTTACTATTAAATAATTATAAATACTAATTAGAGCTTATTTGAAACTTTTTATAATTTTTAAATATCATTTACTATTTTTAAAGCCTCGATCAAATCCATAGTCAATGAATTACTATTTAAACTGAAATTATTTTTTTTTCTTACTTTCTAAGTTCAATTCTTCCTAAAAATACTTTCATAATTCTTAAAATTCATTAGTCTTCATAAATATTTTTAAGTCAATAAAAAACTATTTTTGGATATGGTTTACTTTTACTAGTTCGATAATTCGATTTTCAAAGTCATCAAAAAATTAATTTTTCATTACCATATAATTATACTCATTAATACGAGCGCATCCATATTTTTGAATTATTTTTCTAAAATCCGTAGTACAGAAACTAAGTCAAAATAGTCATATTCCAAATTTGAAAGTAAGTCATAGGAATGACTCACCTCTTTTTTTTCCTCAAACTTCCTGATACCTTTTTGAGGCCCAAGTGATATCTGTTTGATCCTAAATTTGAACCATGAATTTTTACTGACATACTCTTTCCAATGATCAAATAAAATATTTTTTGACTCCAGAAATACTATTCACCCTGGTAATACTATTCATCATCAGAATACTATTTCTAACTAATTCGATATTTGAGCCATTACAGATAGTCTCAAAGAAGGGCAGTGGATGTAAAATCCTTAAAATGGTAAAGGGAAAGAGCCAGTCCAAAAGATGATAGGGTCGCAGTTTCAGGTACTTTCTTCAAATGCTATTTTTTAGAAGGATCAGACTATTAATGGATAAAATAGTGGATCATCTTCTGAGACAATCCCAACATCGGGACAGTTTTCAAAGGGCTCTAAAGATAAATCCATAATGGTGTAGGTTGAGGAGCCGCAACTGCATGTTGTAACTCAGATGATGAAATTGAATCCCAGAGAAAATGCCATGACAAAAGTTAAGGCCATTATGGCTACCTAACAATGTAGCATGAAAGGAAAGACGGTTAAGGAGAATGCTAATTCTTCACTTTTAAAGTTGATTACTGCTAATAAGGGGGAAGGCATTTGCCTCATGGAAACACAAGCAAGTCCTGCTGATACTTTAGCTATGTTTGTTTACTCGGATGGTATTTTGAATAATCTAGTCACCCCTATATTGGATGGGAATAATCATATGATAGTTAGTGCAAAAGCTCTAACTTCCTCATCTAGATTTAATTCACATCGTAGTATTAAGATTAGAAAACATAGTGGAATTGGACCACCTGATACGAGTATGAAGAGAAAAAAATAGCCAATGGCTAAAGCTTATTCTCTTACATACTCTTTAGGGAATGTCGTTGAGATAACTATCTTAATCTTGGTTAATCTCGTTGTCATTTGAGGGAGCTCCTCAGGTGTAGGCAGTGAAGGATTTATGGAACCATCAAGGGAGAGGGACGCTCAATGAACTGATGATTAGGTTTCTTTTTCTTTTTCTCATGTTTGTTATGGATTATAAATTTTTTATTTGGAATTGTCAAAAAGCGGGAGCCAGCAATTTTGCTAATGTGATTAGAGATTTTTATGCACAATTTCATGTTTTTATTCTTATGCTTTTGGAAACGAGAATTAGTGGTAAAGTGACTGATCAAGTCATTAAGAAAATTGGCTTTATGCATTCCTTTTAAGTTGAAGTTACGTGTTTTTCTGAGGGTCTTTGGATTTTATGGATGGAGAATGTCAAGCTTGAAATTCTATCTTACTCTTACTAATGGATCAATATTAAATTTTGGAGTATAGGTTTTCCAAAATTTATGTTTACAGTTGTGTATGCAGACCCGAATAAGCTTCTAAGGAGAACCTTTTGGGTTGATCTGATATATTTGTATTCTTTAATTTCTATTCCCTGGTGTTTAGCAAGAAATTTCAACTCCTTTTTTTTCTCATGAGAAAAAAAAGGGAGCTATGAGGGGAAGACAAGTTTGTCAATTATTTCACACTTGTATATCTAGGTGCAATATGAATGATATTGGTTTATAAGGGCCAAAGTTTACATGGAGAAGGGGTAATGTACAAAAATGTCTTGACAGAGTTATTTGCTCCTAATAATGGAATAACTTATTTGACAGAGCGAGTGTCTAGCATCTCCCTCAAGTGGTTACTTTATATAGATTTGGTGAGACATCCAATACTCTTTAGGTTCTTTGTACTGTGGTTACTTTATAAAGATTTTGCTTCTTTCATGAAAGAGAATTGGAAATATGAGGTGGATATTGAAAATGCCATGTCACATTTTGCTTCGAAAGCCTCAGCGTGGAATAAAAAAGTCTTTGGTAATGTTTTTAGAAGAAAGAGAACACAGTTAGCTAAACTCAATAGGGTAAGGAAGCTCTTGAACAGAAAGTATCAGTCCATCTACGTCAAATTGAATCTGACATCCGCTTGGTGTATATATTTTACATCAAGAGGAACTGCTATGGAAACAGAAATCAAATTTTGATTGGTTGCTTAAAAGAGATAAAAACATTAAATTCTTCCATAATAGATACAGAGTAAGGCATAATAGGATAAAGATTGATCATATTAAGCTAGAAGATGGAACTTAATGCTCATATCAGGGGATTTTAAAGTCGACAGTGATGTCTTTTTATGCCAATCTTTATATTAAAGATAATCCCATAACGCCGGCTTACCCAATCCGTGGTTTTTCCCCCTAAATTGATGGAATTTTTTTAGGTTCTCTCTATGCTGAAGTAAATTAGAGCAAATTTAGAGCAGCTTTATTTAGTATACGTCCCTTTAAAGCTCCAAGAAATGATGGCATATGTGCTGGTTTGGGATTGAGAAGACTAGAAGAGCTCAACAATAATTCATGGCAAAAATTACATGGCATATGATAAAGAATCGATTAGATCTGTGGACACGGGTTCTTTATAGGAAATATAGGCTATTGAAGGGCATCAATGCAACAAATTATGCTAAAAATAATTGTACCCCCGTTTGGCATATGGCAGTTCGATTATAGCTCTTTGTCTTCGAGAACATTCGTGCTAGTATACATGATAGTCGATCTATTAATTTTTGATTTGACAAGTGGTGTGATAATCTAAAGCTAGTAGACCACAAGAAAAGCATTATTCCTGAGGATTTCATCAAATGGAAGGTCAGAGATGCTTTGACAAATAATGGCACTTGGAATGTTAAGAGATTACGGTCTATACTCCCTGAGGATATCTTAAAAGAAATGGTTAGTGTTTATCCACCAACAAACGCTATGGGATCAGATGTTATTTTTTGGAATGCCTCTTTTTCTAGAAATTTCTCCATCAAATCAGCATATGTTTTACTTATAAACAATTCTATTGAGAATATCAATTGCAGGTAGAATCTGGTTTGGCATTGGACAGGTCCTCAACGTGTCCGTACTTTCTTATGGTTGTGTTTAAATAACAAAGCATTAACAAATGTGGACAGAGTGAAGCGGCACTTTTCATCTTCTAGCAGTTGCTAGGTATATGATTTTCAGGAGGAGGATTTTCTTCATGTGTTACATGATTGTAAAGTAGCAGAGGGGGTCTAGAAGGAGATACTTAGTCCTTAGAGGGTAGTTTCCTTTTTTACAGATTTTAGAAGGAGTTGGTTCAGGAACAATCTGAATGGGAGATATAATGCTAGATTTGCGATGGATTGAAAAATTATATTTGGGTTTATAGCATAAAGAATCTGGAAGTGGAGGAATGAAATGATCTTTAATAATTCCTATGGGCCAGTTTAGTTTAAGGTGCGAATGATTCTTTTTGAAGCCAAGGCTAATCTTTTAGCTCTATCTTCTCTGAGGAACATTGTGTATTCTAGAGATGGAGAGGGGAACAATAGAGTGCATTGGTCACCTCCGGATAGGGATTAGGTGGTTCTTAATATAGATGGTTCTACTCTTCTAGGGTCTAATTTAAGTGCTGCTGGTGGAGTTTTTAAGGACAGTATCAGCACATGGCTTAGGTGCTTTTTCATTCGATTAAATAATGCAGGGTCAAGTTTTATGGAGCTTTGGGCAGTTAAGCAAGGGTTACAATTTGCTTGGTCCAATAATTGGAGAAAGGTAATTGTGCAAACTGATTGCCTTGAGATAACTATGTATGTTACTCAAAGTAATAATGCTGACAACTCATCTTTTGGATGTTGTACTGGCTATTAAAAGACTTTTGAACAATGACTGGCAGATCAAGATTGTTCATGTCAGGCGAGAATCAAACTTAATCGCGAATGTGCTTGCTAAGTCAGGCTTGAAGCAAATGCAACACTCTATCTTGTTTAATGCTCCTCCTCCCTTCATCAAATACTTGTTGATGTTGGATAGCTAAGGGCTATTCACCCCTCAGATGAACTTCCCGTAATGCTCTTTGAGTTTTTCTTTTTGATATAAAAAAAATGAAATAAATTATTTTTACATTATTAAAAAATGCCAATTTTTGGATTTAAAGTTTTTTTTACTGCTACCACTACTCTCCTACAGCTGCTACCACCACTACACACCAATGCTACTACTACCACCACTATTGTTATCGCCACTGTCACTACCAACACATCTAAAGATGTTAAATTATTGTCAATTTAATAGTGATAATTGCTATAATATACTACAAACATTATAATATCCATGTATCAATAGGGTGAGCATGTACCGGTTAATCGGTTAATAAGCAAAAAATTAACAAGTTCATTAATATCGATTTTTTAAAATTACTAATCATTAATTAGTCTAATATATTTGATTAATCAGTCTATCGATTTTTATTTTTCAGTTTGATAAATCAATATTTTTTTGGTTATCCATTAAAATTTATAACATAAAATTATATAAAAAATTATTAGACGAAGTTTAATTCAATTTCAAATGTGCAAAGTAATTGAAAATAAAAAATACAAAATCAATATAATTTACTAGCCAAAATTCATGTTCTAGAAATTAATAGCTAATATTATAAAATAGAGTTGATACTTGTTGAAAATTAATATACTTAATTTTAAGTTAAATAAAATTTTGGATAATATTAAATATTATAACATAAACTATAAAATATAAGAAAATGTAATTAAATGTTATTAAATAAAATATGAACACCACATATATAAAAGTTAAGCGAATATTACATATAAATATTATTATATAATTAAAGAGAATTACATAATATACATTCAGTTTAAAGTATTATATAAATTTGATAGAAAAATATAAATAATTAAGATATAAAAATAAAAATATAATTTAAATGTATTTTAAAATATTATTTTATGTAAATTTTAGAGAAAAATAAAAAAGTTAAGATATATATATAGTTAAAACTCTTTTATTGCTGGTATTCATTAGTATTAACAAAAAAAATAATTATATCAAGAAACAAATAAAACTCCACTCCGTACCATAAAATTAGATAAAATTAAAAGAATATATAACAAAACATTAATATTGTTCCTTGGTTTATGCATTAAAATAAAAGGACGTTATTATGGTATTTGCAATTGATATAAAAGGAAGTATTAATAAAGTTAGAAATCTAATTATTTTTTTAATGAAGTTTCAAATGCAGTTTTGTTTTAGTTTCGCTTTTAATATGATTAGCATAATAATTTTTTTTAGTTCTACTTTCTTAAAATCGAGAATAAGAATATATAATTTTTCATACTTATTAAATCCAACATAAATTCATTCGAAAATTTGATTAAAATCCGATTCAAACATGATCAATTTATCACTTATCCAAAATTAGTGTAAAAATTCAAACCGATTTAGGCTAATCGACATGTCAGTCCAAAATGACCCAAACGGGTTGAAATGACCCAAAAGGGTTGCACCTGAAACCCAAAGGGGTTGAAATGTGGAACACCGAAATTTTGCTTTGGCTGCACAGTAACTCGCTTGCAAGATCCCTTTTTAAATAAGTACATTTTCATATTTGACTTATGATTCTGTAAATTTTGACTGACTGGAAGTTTCAATGTGACCACAAGAATTGTAAAATGTATTATTTCATCAACTATTCTCTTACATATTATTTATATTTCATTAAGTATTTTTGGTTTAGAAGTCAACTGTTGGTAATACGAGTGTTGATTGCCACTTTGCCATTTTGACCTGTCCGTAAAGAATAAACGGGTTGGCCAAACCCGTGATATGAACCACGGGTCAATTTAAATCTCAACTTATTTATTTATTTATTTTCAATTCTCAAGTTATTTTAATCCATAAATTTCAACCAATTTACAATCCCACTGTACGATCTACCCATTTATAACATGAACTAAATCCGCGTGATTCAATTTAATTCCCGCTTTGAATTTAAAATAATTTATTATATGCAAATAGATCTATCAAATTTTGACTTTCATCTAAAATCAAATTTGAAAATACTAAAAAAAAATGACACAAATTTAAACACAACCAAAAAAAGGCATACGATCCGACAATAACCCGGTTCAAAAATTAATAGTTAACTAATGGGATAAGGATCAATCAATTTTTACACAAATTTTATCTAATTTTATGGTACGGACAGGTCAAAATGGCGAATGAGATTGGATGATAAAATGGGCTTTTTCAACAACAATATAATTAATTTTATGAAATTTTTACACAAATATACTCTTTTTCAAAATTTTCATAAAATACAATTTTTGTACGGTACTCTATATCCTTGTTTGGTAAAGTTTCTTTTTGGTATCTAAACTTTTATTTTTATTCTTATTACTCATTTCTTATATTAATTAATATTTTTTCTTATATTTACCATTAATTTTTCTTTTATTAACATTTCTTTTAATCATACTTCAATAAAAATTTTTGGAACATTTTCTTGATATTCTATTTTATCATATAATACATTTATTTGACTATCAATTTCTCTCATTGCATTATTAATATCTATTATTGTCGATAAATTTAATAGAGCTAAATATTCTCTAAATTTTTCTACTATGTCAGTTATTTTATTTAGTTGATACCGATGATTTTCATAATTCTGATTTATTAAATTTTAAATCAATTGTTAATAGTTTTATTGTATTTTTATATTTTTTAGCCGCTGCTGATCCAGGGGTATTCCCTCCTTGTCTTGGACCTCGGCCTTCACATTGTCGATGGTATCTGAGGACTCAAATGTGTGAGGCTTGGAGACAGGGAGGGACTTTTAGGATTTTGTCGGGTGTCAAATGTGTAAAAATTACGGATTCATCCATCTGTGAATTGTTTTGTTCTTTGTTTTGTTTAGTTTTTTTTCACTATTATTATTATTGCATATATTTAATTTATGTTATTTTATAATTTATTATAAAGAGTATTTTAATTTAAAACTATTTTTCACTATTATTATTATTGCATATATTTTAATTTATTTTAATTTAAAGAGTATTTTAATTATTTAAACATTTTGGATTTTAAATAATTTAATATTTGATTTAAATTTTATAAAATAAATATAAATTACAAATTTTTTTATTATTATTTTAAATGAAATAATAAATTTTATATTTCTATTTTATAAATATTTATTTTTATTAATCTTGAACACGCAAATATATATTTTTATTAAAAATGTAATTTTTCTAAATAAATAAATTTAGATTTTGGTATAATTGATAAAAAATTATTGTCAACTAATAAAATAATTTATAATTTTCAGTTACAAAATAAAATATTGATTTTATTTTGCACATATACTGTCAAAATACCGAGCCAAGGAGGAGGAGAGAAAAGGGCTGCTGCTACTGCCGTAAGGAGGAGAAGAAGAAAGAGAAGAAGAAAGGGGCGGTGGCGCGGCAGCTGCGACGGCAGCTCTCGATTCTGCTCTACTGAAAAATATATCACTGGTATAATAATCCATGTTTTAGATTAACAAAAATTATAGAAAACCAAAGCTTCTATAAAGTATAGGAATAGAAACGTATTTACTTATACTCCAAATAAAAATAAAATTTATCCAAAAAGATTCAACAACCTCTTTTTTACAACAAAAACTGAACTTACAGACCTTAAAAACTAATCTTCACCGTTCAAAATTAACAACAAGTAGTTTTGAACGTACTTACCAAAAATCATGCAAATCTAACGACAAATGATTTTTCGATCGTTTTCGTATACAAAACTGATCATTACGTAAAAAATCCAAAAAATAACCTCTTTTTTTGCAATAAAAAACGAACTCACAGACCTTAAAAACTAATCTTCACCATTTAAAATTAACAACAAGGAGTTTCAAACGTACTCACCAAAAATTAGGCCGATCTAACGGCAAATGATTTTTCGATCGTCTTCACATACAAAATTGGTCATTATGTAAAAAATCCAGAAAACAGCCTTTTTTTTGCAACAAAAATTGAACTTACAGATCTTAAAAACTAATCTTCACCGTTCAAAATTAACAACAAGAAGTTTCGAATGTACTCACCAAAAATCAGCCCAATCTAACGGCAAATGATTTTTCGATCGTCTTCGTATACAAAACTGGTCATTATGTAAAAAATCCAGAAAATAGCCTCTTTTTTGCAATAAAAGCTGAACTTACAGATCTTAAAAATTAATCTTCACCGTCCAAAATTAACAACAAGGAGTTTCGAACGTACTCACCAAAAATTATGCCAATCTAACGGCAAATGATTTTCCGATCGTTTTCGTATACAAAACTGGTCATTACGTAAAAAATCCAGAAAACAATCTTTTTTTTGCAACAAAAATTTAACTTACAAATCTTAAAAACTAATCTTTACAGTTCAAAATTAACAACAAGGAGTTTCGAACGTACTCACCAAATATCAGGCCGATCTAACGGCAAATACTTAACCGTTGAATCTATACTTACACTATTCCGTATAAAAGCTGTTCAATTTGTATTTGAAGATCCAACCAAACCGTAAACATGCAGATTCAAATGGACTATATATTTGTATTTATCAGATAATATCTTAACTTATTTATTAATCTGGTCATGTTTAGAATTTCAAAACCATTTCTCCATTTTCAAATCAGTAAGTTTTCTCAGTCTTCCATAATACTCAATTAGGTAACCGCGGTAGTGAAGTTAAATGGTAAGGATGAGTTTAGATAGAGTTTTGAACATTTAGAAAAATAATAGAAATAAAATTGAAATGTGTGTGTGTGTATATATATATATTAGAAAATTTATTCATTTAGAAAAATAATAGAAATTAAATTGAAGAAATTAAATTAGAAAATTTATTCATTTTGACTTCTATGAGTTTAAGTTTTGGATTGAACTCTATTATATTATTCAACTAAATAATAAATTAACCTTAAAATCGTGACATTATGCATCCAAATGCCCTCAAGTTTTCCAACTGGACCTCGATCGAGGCTAGACCACGATTAACTTTTTCAGCTGTACCTAGCTATTCTTTCTTTTGTTCTTTATTTTCGTTTAGTTTTTTTCACTATTATTATTATTGCATATATTTAATTTATGTTAATTTATAATTTATTATAAAGAGTATTTTAATTTAAAACCATTTTTCTCACTATTATTATTATTATTATTATTATTGCATATATTTTAATTTATTTTAATTTAAAGAGTATTTTAATTATTTAAACATTTTGGATTTTAAATAATTTAATATTTGATTTAAATTTTATAAATTAAATATAAATTACAAATTTTTTTTATTATTTTAAATGAAATAATAAATTTTATATTACTTTTTTATAAATATTTATTTTTATTAATCTTGAACACGTAAATATATAATAATCTTAATAATTAGTTTATTAATATTATTATTAAAAATACAAATTTTCTAAATAAATAAATTTAGATTTTGGTATAATTGTTAAAAAATTATTATCAACTAATAAAATAATTTCTAATTTTCAGTAATAAAATAAATTATTTTTTACTTTATTTGCGACGGATTAGCGACTAAAATTTCATTAGCGACTAAAACTTTCGTCGCTAAACCGTCGTAAAAAAAGGCGCTAACTTTTCTCTCCTATATTAGCGACTAAAATTTCCGTCGCTAATTTTTCTGGAACAAATTTTATGAATAAAAAATTATAAAATTAGCGACGGAGCTGTTTGTCACTAATCCGTCGCAAAACATGGCGAGTACATTGCCGCCAATAATTAGCGACTGTTGGTTCATTCCGTCGCTAATTCGTCGCAAAAAATTAGAAAATATCCTTTCCACGACGGATTATAAAACAGTCGCTAATCTGTTGCAAAATTTGCGACGAACATGATGCCGTCGCTAATTTTAGTCTCTAATTGACAGTTTTTTTGTAGTGTTTCCTGTTAGTGACGATGAAGATATTCCTATTATTGAAGCCAAGATGACAGATGATAATACTACATCAAACTTTCATATTAGACAAACTCAAACTAAACTTTTGTATAGGAGAAATCGAATATTACTTTTAGAGATTGTACGATATTATTACTTTTTTGTTGTGTTGTGAGAGATTGTTTGAGAATAATATTATGTAAGGTTTCAAATAATTATATATATATATGTGTATTTTGGAATATATTCTGATTTGGAATAAATATATGTATATGTGTGAGATAATTGTTATGTACAGGATGAAAATAAATAAATAACGATCATTGTATACAGAATGGAAATTTAAAAATACAGCGAAAGAAAAAATTAAATTATGCAATAATTTAACGACGGATACGCGACAGCAACTGTCGCTACTGTCTAATGTTAGAATTTAACAAATAATTAGCGACAAATATTTCGTCGCTAACTTATACAATAAATTAATAATTAGCAACGGAATTCACGATAGAAAATGTAGTTGCTAAAAATTATTATTATAAAACCGGCGACTAATAATGAAAAAATTTAGCCATGGCACAAGCTAATTGGCGACGAATAGTTCCGTCGCTATTTAGCAACTGATTGGAAAATCGTCGCTAAATTATATTAGCGACGGAATTCCATAACCATAATTATTTTCTCCATCTAAAGTAGTTGTAAGACTATATAGTTTATTACTCATATTTCTTATGTTTTGATTTATAATTTTTAAATTATTATTTATTTGATAAAATTGTTTCGCCGTATGTATATCGATCAATATTTATTATTTCTTCCATTAATATTATCCATTATATCCCATTTTAATAGTCATATATTCTAATACTTTTTCTATTTGGTTTAATTTTTTTAATATTATAATTTCTATATTTAATTCACTTAATATTTGATATTTTTTATTAACTCTAAGTTTTCTATATTTCCTATTTGATTTAATAAATTTTTTTACTTTCTCTGCATTTGAACTTAATTGTATTCTAATATCTTGTATTAATTTTCTATTTATCATATTTGTATTATCTATTTTTTTAATTGCTTAATTAATTCTTTATTAATTTTCTTTGCTTAAATTATCTAGTAAAGATTTTTTCATTTTGAATTAAACTGAAATTTTTTCTTAATCTTTTTTGGTTTTGTCTTATTATAAAAGTTGTATTTTTGAAACAAAAGTGTAGAAAGTTGTATAGTTGAAAACTTTCTCAAAAAGGTTGTACATAGGATAATTACCTCTAAATTTTAACACTTCTCATATATGCTAATAAAAAAAAAGCAGTTAATGGATGCATTAAATAATTCATCACCTGTGTTACATGTATATAAGATTAGTGACGATAATTCTGTTCTTGATGGTCACAAGTTATACAAAATTTCCACAGAATTTCAGCGAAAATATTACAAGAATTAAATCAATTTAACGAGGAAAAAAGGGTAATTTAGAGAAAAGTGAGCATAAACAATAGACAAATAAACTGAGAACTATATAGAGAGTATTTAAAAGCAGACTAGGTGAATTACAGTTATGTTTGGACATAATTTATATAGTATATTTTGCAATATGATATATAATTCAAATTCATTATTTTTAGATAATTAAACACGTTTTTAAACGGCGCAAGTTTTATAAAACTTATTTTGGTTATCAATTGCCCCATATTATTAATACTCGTTAACAGTTATTATTTTAGAAAATTAATTGATTAATTATTAATAAATTTATTTATTTTATCAATAGTTTTTTGGCAAATGGGACCAACATATTTTCAATATCTATGTACTACCCTGCAAAAAACTAAAGTAATTAAAAATAATTTTTTACTGCCACTATCTTCGGTAAAGAAGTTTCCCAAGCCAAATAATATCCCTCAATGCCATTGCATGTTGTCGCTACTTGGAGGTGAATTTGTGATCCCGTCGCTAATATAGGAGAAGCACAGTTAAATTCTTCTTTTTGACAAATGCTGCGAAGCTTAATATTTTAAACGAACGGTACTCGATTTGGCATGTGACACATGGGGATCGTTGAAATTACTTCCACAATGATTTCTATTCTTTTTTATTTTTTTTTATTGTGCTGCAACATTTCTTTTCTTTTTATTATTTATTATATATATATGAAGACAATAAATAGTACGTAGAGTTCAAATTCAGATCAAAATAGTTAAATTTTCAACCATTTGGGCTTTAAGTGATTTTTGTAATGCTATTTGGAGATCAAAGTACTATCAAAATTAACAATAAAAAAATTCATTCTAATCAATTATCACTCAAATTACCTATTTTATTTTATTCAAAATCAGTGTTAAAATATATATTTAACTTACTAAAATTTAATAATTTATAAATTATTATAAATCAATTAAATCAAAAGTTAATAAATATGTACGGTATTAAAAATTACAAGAAAAAGTAAAATTTTTTTACCAAATAGCAATTGAATTGATAAAAAAACATATATGTTAATCCTGAAAAGTTTCAAAATTTGCAGTAAGAGAAAAAAAGAAAGAAAAGAAAAGAAAAGTGTGCATCGAAAGTGAAAATAAAAAAATAAAAAGTATATTCAGTTTTTTTGCTGTAAATTTAAATTATTAATTAAATAAGTTGGCATTTATTTATTTTTTAAATTAATTTAATGTTATTTTTGAGCAAAAAATATAGTATTTGGGATTTACCATTTATATAATTTTCTATTTAAATGAATTTGAATTATTCTATTTTAATTTTTTTAATTTAATTAAAAAAATTATGTAATCATTATTGGGTTAAAATTTTAGAGCGAGCACTTAACATAAATTAGAAGATACCTAGTATAATTATATATATATATATATGAAAAGAAATTTTAAATTTGCACACCCTCAGCTACTTTCACATATGATTCTTTGATATACTAATTCGATAGTTAAGGAAATATGCAGATGCTATTTCTCTTTATGATGTAACTGAAATTAATTTAATCCTTGAAAAAATTTAATGTACTCTTATACTATGCCATCAAATTAAGCAAGTGGATGCTAGCTACTAAAGTGCATTTAACATTTTCAATGATAGTTCAAACTTAAACTGACAATCCAGCTAATAATTAAGTCTGCACTCAATCATATTGCTGGTTTAAAAAATTGTTCACATGTCAATTAATTCTTTAATCACAGGCCGATCTTCCCAAATCTGGGATTTTAATACCTGTCCATCAAAATTTGTAAGCAAGCTTAAATGTATGAAAAAAACTTTCCAAAATAATTTCTGTTAAATTTCAAGATTTCATAGCAGCTAAATGCAAAAATAATCAAAATTTAATTAATTTGAAGTTTAAATTTCATCAGTTTATTGGGTATGAAAGGCCTGCAATGGAAGATGAAAAGTAGTAAATTAAGTAATTAATGCTGGCAAAAATAGGGATTGGATTGTAATTAATTAATATAAAAAGCTGAAGAAAAACGTATAAGGAACATGTAAGTTTGTTGTTATTGAATAGGATCCACGTGCCAGTCACATGAATCGTTGTTAATTTAATCACCAAATTCTGGCTTGCTAGTGATGAAGTCAGAAAACTTGCATACTCAATTCAGAATATCACATGATTAGTGGTTTCTTCCAATAGGTTTCAACTTAGGCAGAATATTTGTATGATAAATATCCCAATGTTAATTTCATATATTAAATCATTTTTATATCTTCTTATTATTATTTAAAAATAAATTGCCCCGAACAAAAGTATCTAGTTAGGAGATGTATCAGGTATGCGATTTATTGGCTGATTCATAACATAATGTATTATTTAATCAATTAATATTTTTGGAGGTTGATCAAGACTCAAATTTCATAGCCTTTTGCATGCTGGTTTCATGATTTAGGTAGTTTTCCCGACCTGTACCTGACTTTTATTATCTATGAATTACTATTAATCTATTTTTATTCTAAAATAATGATAATTTTTTTAATAAAATTCATTAAATTAATTTTAAAAAGAGTCACAAGCATTTCCAATCTATATAAACACAAAAAGGTATCATTACATCAATCAGTAAAATTTAACATCCATAGTATGCACGTTAGAGAAATATCATTAAAAATAAACCATAATAACATATAAAAAATGGGATAGTAATAACAAATTATTTTTTACAAATTATCACTGATCTTATAAAATAACTAATATCTCTCATAATATTAAAAACTATATATAAAAAACTCCATGAAATTATTAGAAATATGTCAAATTACTTCTTTATTACTATACATGTACATGGGGGGAAATATAAATTTATATTCAAGGGGTGAAAAAGAAATATTAAATATTGTTTTATATGAAACAAATTTTTTGAAGTGAATAAAAATATTTTTTTAAGTAAATATATAATGATTGAAGTAAAATTCTATATAATTTTGGGACTAATATTAATTTTCTTCGAAAAAATATAGTTGGGAAAAGAATATAATCTAAGAAATTTCAGGAATTTAATACTAATTTTTAAAAAAATATATATATCAAAATTTATGAGTAATTTGACATGTATTATGCACTATTTGTGATGCACACGTACTTCTATAAATTTAACAAGTTAAAAAAGATAATGTGATATAATATTATTTTTATTATATTAATAAATGATAATAGTTTAACATATAAAATTTATATATTATATCCGTAAAAAATTGTAAAACTACTTTAATTGATGAGTAGGATTTTACATGCTTATGTTCTATTAATATTATTATCCACAACTTGTATCCATCATAAGATATAAATAAAAGTAAAGAACATAAAAGTATTAACTAATTAATTTTACATAATATTTTATTATTAGCCGATCAATTTACAAATAGACTCATAAATTGAGCACAGTGCACATATACTTGTATAATGCCAATATTTTGCAATTACATAAAAATTGAAGTTGCATTAGGCACCGAAATTATATATATATTACACTAGTATATTGATTTTTTTTCATAAATAATATCAATAGAATAAAATTAAAAATATAAAAATAATATTAAATGATTTAAGTGATTCAATTTTTTTAAATAATGTCTTTATTTGGAATATTATGTGTACCGAAATTATAACCAATCCTACTTAAAAAAAATATATAACAGTGGATAATTATGAGAATGGTTCTTTTTTTTTTCCAACAAAAGAAAAAGAACGAAGAAGATGATCACAAGCCACGTGGAGTGAACACGCATGCATGGTGCCCATATAAACCCATTCCATTATTTGCCATCATATAATTAAAAAAAAAAAACTCATTCTCTCTCTCTTAATTTCTCTCATCTCCGCTTCTTGATGAAGATCAGTTTCAGAAAATTTGCAGCTTTCTTTGCCTTCCTCAATCTTTTTCACATCTTCGCATCCTCTATTTCTCTCTGTCTCTGCCATGATCATATCAACAATGCCTTACAATTACAATCAAATATTAATTATCTCCCAAGAAAGCTTCTGTTAGTTCCAGTAATGGCTTCCATATCTCCAACTAACAATATAGGAGCAGTAACAGAGGCCGACAAAGCTGTGGACCAAAGCTTGAGGACAGCACCACCGAGTGTCTCTAATCCTATACAAAACAAGTAATTTTTTTATTATTATTTCATTAGATTATATATAATTATAGACATTTAATTAGAGATCTCTCCTTGCAACACTTCATGGAGATTTTTGTTTTCTTTTTTTGTAGTTTAAATTAGTTTTTTTCCCTATTTTATATATATAGTTTTGTCACGTTTTTAGACTTTTCGTGTAATGCATATATAGTTCTAAGTTCTATGGTATTGCTCGATGATCGATCTGTTGTGAGGTTAATTAGTTTTAATTTTGGAGTGTTTTTAATTAATTTGGGTAGAGAATTATTAATGATGTATTGTAATTTTTGTAAAGAATGGCTGTATAAAATGTACAACTTTTTCTTGCAAGGTATATTTATGATTTCCTAATTTTTCCATAATCCAACACTCAAATCACAGTTCATTATCAATTACATACATAAATAGCATGTCGATTCTTTTATTTATACATGTATTGTAAAAAAAAAAATCATCATGTTTATTTTCCTCCGTCCCACTAAACGAAAAAAGATTTATTCCATTAAATGGTTATTTTTGGTAAATTCAAAATAAAATTCAATGTATCAAACTTTATCCTCATATAATTTCAATCAAATATTTAATATTTTAATAAACTTTTCCCTTTTTTATATTTTTATATATATTTTACTACGACAGTTTAAAAGAAAGGATATTTTAGTCTGTTTAATGTAATTTTATTTAAGAATTAATAAAATCAGTAACTAGCTTAATATTAATAATTTATATAATAAGAGATAATTTAATTAATGAAAAAGAGGAAGTAATTGTTTGAATTAATTCAAATACCATATTCAAAATTATTATGGAATAGGCAATGGCGTGCTAATTAAGATGCCATTGTAGTAATTTATCTGTTAGCTACTTGTTTCATTTTTTTTTAACTATTAAGTGTAATATTAAATTGTCATTTGTTATACAAATCATTAATATTAAGATAATAATTGGTTTTACTAATTTTTATAAAAAAATTGCATTGAATGGCCTCAAATACATCTTTTAATTTAGGTTATAATAGTAAAGTGTATAAAAAAATGAAATATTAATCAAGTGACTAATTTTTTTTTAATTTAGGTTATAATAGTAAATTGTATAAAAAAATGAAATATTAATTAAGTGAGCTATTGTTTTTTTGACGGTATAAGGCTAAAGTTATAAAATATGCATATAATATTATTTTAAATTTATTAAAATGACAATTTAGTGGGATAAATTTTCTTTAAAAAATTAACAATTTTATGAAACGAGACATTTTTTTTAAAGTAACTATTTCAAGAAACTGATAAAGTGTTATTATGTTATGATAAATGAAAAAAAAAAACCAACCCCCTTTCATAGTCAATCCCTCAAAAGTTATGTTTTTGCTTTACAGAGTTTTGCTTTCAATTATTTTATTTTTTTTGAAAAAAAAAGAAAAAAATAAAAGGTACTTGACTCAAGTATATTGCCACGATTCAAATGATCAAGTTCAAAATTTAGGAATTTAAATGTGAAAAGTTTTTCTCTTTAAAATTAATAAATAATTAGTAATTCCAAATATAAAGAAAAATCATTTAATTCCTTAATGCATTTCAGTGATATAATGTGGAATTTGTTTAAAATATTTGACCAAGTCAAATTAATGCTGGAAAGCTTCCAAAGTTATATTTAATTTAATTGAAAACCGTATGGATTTGGATTTAAGTTTGAAGCTTATAGAATAAGAATGCGGTTCTTTTGTATAAATCATATTAAATTAAGTAAAGGAGTTAAAGAATATCAACAACCACATGGATAGCCTTGGTTTTGAGAAATGAAAATAATGGAAATTTGGCATAAGCAAATTGTCCGATAGTTGGGAGAATTTAGAGAGCAAAGAGTGAGTTACAGTGGAAACCAATGCATGAGCATATGATTTATGTATGAATATTAACATTATTACTTACCCAATACATATATTACTCAAATATTTCATAAATTAATTAACATTATTACTTTAATCAGTTTCAATTTCAAAATTGATAAGGGATAAAATTTGACTCTTTTACTTTTAATTGGTGTAATTTTCTACTATACTTTAGAAAATTATACAATTTTACGTCTTTATAAACTGAATATTAAGCTTGACCATTATTTATTGTGATTTCAATCAACAAAATCTAACCGTATTTTTAATCCAACTAAGCAAACAAGGACCTCATTAATCCACGTAGTCCATCACCATATAAAACCCAATCCATAGCCCATAAATAAATCTAAATCTATGTACAAACTATCAATAAATCCCATCCATCATTAATAGACCATATTTTTTTTGCCATCCATAACATTTTTCCATTTATGTTTTGCAAAATAGCTATTTTAACTTAACGATTTCTAAAAATTATTATTATTATTATTGCATCTGAACACTTTTTATAAGTTTACGTAAGAATTGATTATATTTAATTCACACTTTATTTTTTTATTAGTTTTAGAAAACAATAAATTAAATTTATACAAAAATATGACAGTAGAAAAAATACATTACGAACCTTTTTTCTTAACGCAGAAAAATAAAAGTGCTCTAAAAATGAAATTTTTTATTTTCATATATTTTTAATTAGATATTGTTATTTTTAATAAAGCATTTTATGTTTTGAATTTTTTTGCATTTATAAAGAAAGAACAACGTTTAATTAAAAAAAATATAATCTTTATAGTAACTTTATTTTTCTATTTTGTTGAAAAATATTTACATATTTGTTATGTATTTTTTATTGTCATATTTATTCAATAAAAATCTACATAACAGTACTTTAAAAAAAAATAAAGTAAACATTAAACTTAAACCAAATTTCTACTAAATATGTAAAAGAAAAGAGAAATCAAAGGCAACATAAAAAGTTTTCCAAAACATTAACAACAAAATAGTTGTTATTACATAACATCAAAGGTAAATATTACTTTTAAATTGCAGACTAATAGAGATTAAAATCTATTAATGATGTGAATATATAATATAGATTGATAGTTCATCGTGTATGCTTTGTGGTAATATGGCCGCATTAACGCCTATATCATTGTTAATCTCTTTCAACTGTCATGAAGCGAATGCTATTAAGAGAATTCTTGAAGTGTATGCTCTAGACTCAGGTCAACTGGTTAATTTTAACAAGTCTTCCTTGAAGTTCAGTTCAAAAACTACAAGGCAAGACAGAGAAGAGGTTTGTTCGATCTTATCCATTGATCCTCATTCTTCTCATGATTCGTAGTTAGGTTTTCCCTCGATGCTTGGAAGGGATAAGAACGAAGTTTTCTCCTTCATTGAGCATAAAGTCTAGAAGCCCATTAGTGGCTGAAACTGCATTCTTCTTTCAAGAGCAGGAAATGAAGTCCTTCTTAAATCGGTGGCTCAATCTTTGCCTACCTATATGATGAGCATCTTCCTCCTACCTATGGGGCTGTGTACGAAATTGGAGAGAATGTTGAATTCCTTTTGGTGGGGTACTAATAAAAGTGCAAAGAAGGGTATTACGTGGATGAGTTGGGGGAAATTGTAGGCCTAAGAAGTTGGGTGGTCATGGTTTCCGTTCTTTTTATGATTTTAATCTAGCTTTGTTGGGCAAACAGTGTTGGCATTTACTTTTTGATGAATCTTTGTTAATGGCTAGGGTGTTAAAAGCTCGTTATTTTCCTAAAGGAAGCTTTTGGGATGCAATTCTAGGGGCAAATCCAAGTTATACATGGCGTAGTATCCTTCAAGCTAGAGATGCTATAAAACCAGGGTGTAAGTGGAGAGTTGGAGATGGTGGAAAAATTAAGGTATGGAAGGATCCTTGGTTACCTAATGGGAGTAATGCTTGTGTCTCAACTGTCCCGATTGTGGCGATGAGTGAGTTGAAAGTGCAGGATTTGATGATGGAATATAATAGCTCTTGGAATTATGAGCTTATTGCAAACACTTTCAATGAGAGAGACAGGAATCTTATTCTTAGTATTCCCCTTAGCTGGTATAGAAGGGAGGATTTGTGGCAATGATGGGCTGTTCACCGTAAAAAGTGCTTATTGGCTTATCAATGCTTCGAATAACCCTGATCCCACCTTTCTTTCCTCTGAAGTTTGGAATAAACTTTGGTCTTTGCTCATCCCTCCTAAAATGAAACACTTTTTCTCTGGCTGCCTTTCATTCTTGTCTGCATGTGCATTCTCTGCTTGTTCAAAAAGGAGTTGATACAACTATGGTTTGTCCTTTTTGTGGCATTAATGGCGAGACTATCTTCCATTTGCTGATTGAATGTAGTTTTGCTTATCAGGTTTGGTCGAGATCTGTTTGTGGTTTTCTTTTAGGCAATGGTGTTGATATGCCAAGCTGGTTTTCTCTTATCTCTGCTTCTTTGAGTCGAGATCTCTGTGGTAATGCAGTTGCTATTTGTTGGGCAATTTGGAAAGCAAGGAATGATTGGGTGTGGAATAATGTTAGGAGCACAACTGACTCAGTTAATCGCATGGCCTCTCAATTGGTTTCTGATTGGAGATTGGCGAGGAAAGATGTGATTGCAGAGCTTCAATTGAATCAAGTTGCTCTCCAGAAGTGGCGTCCACCACCAGTTGGTTTCTTGAAGTTAAACTCTTATGCAACTATCTTTGTAGAGGATCATCAAATAGGTGTGGGTTTTGTTGTCCGTGATAATGCTGGAGCTTTTATTTTTGCAGGCTGCCGTAGGATCCATGGTGCGGCTGATCCCCTGGTTGCTGAAGCTATCAGCATCAGAGAAGCTTTAAGTTGGATTAAAGTTTCGGGTCTTTCCTCTGTGCTTTTAGAGTCAGATTCTCAAATAGTTATTAATGCTTTAGTTAATAAGAGCGCCATTAGATCTGATTTTGGATTAGTGGTTAGTGATTATTTGGATTTGGTTTCGTCTTTGTTTGAAATCTGTTTTGGATTTATGAAAAGATCTCCAAATGTAGTTGCCCATCTTCTAGCTAAGAAGGCTTATTCCATGACGGATCTTCCTACTTGGGACTTGAATTCCCCTTATTGTATTTATTCAGCTTTCAGAGCTAATTTGAGTTATTGATTTTCTCTTGATTATTTCAAAAAAAAATATTAGAAAAAAATAAAATAAAATAAAATCAATTTTTTAAAACTTAAAATAAAATTTCCTTTTTTTTAAATGAAATTTTTAATTTTACATTTTATTTTTCTGCACAAGGAGACTGGCACGCAAATTTACCCATTTGTAGCATCATCGTACATCGGGTCGACCCGACCGACATGTCTATAAATACGAGGTTTCCTTACAGCCTATGTATACTGTAAACAACAATAAATGCCGGAGCCTTTAAAACCCGAAATATAAAATAGAGTATTTTGCAAAAAAACACAATAAAAGAAAAAGACGGAGACGCAATTTGAAAGAAGATTCAAGTTCAAAATCCCTCCTCCTTCTCCATCGCTCCAACTGATTCGTCTCCTTTCTGCAAAACCCTTTTCTCTTTCTGCTTTCTTTATCATCCCGCCACTAATATTGAAAGAATTTTTTTTTTTGTAAAATCATCTATTTCTCTTTATTTCTCTCTCGATATATTTCTTTTCGACTCTTTGTAGCTCAATTTTTCTAAAGTGCAATGCTTTAGAAACAGACCAGCCTTCCGTTGTTCTTGTTATGGACTATGATGTTTCAGATAGTAGCGGTATGTTCTTTTTTTTTTTTTTCTTTTTTTTTCTGAAGAGGTTTGCTAATTCTTTTTGTTTAATTTATCACTGTTTACTCAAAAAAGATTGTTTCTTGAGGTTAATTAATCGTTGTGGTAGTGAATAAAGATTGGTTTTGATGTTTAGTGGTTTTTTTGGGGTTTGAATTAATTGAACATTTTTGTTTTTGGAGTTGATGATTGGACTGCGATTATCTTTTGCACGTGTGATTTAGCTTTTTGAGGGTTATTAGAATTTTAGGTTTTGAATGGCCATAGTTTGGCTATTGGGTGAGTTTGACTTGTGGGATGTATAAGAATTTGTTTCAAATTTTTTTAATTGCTTTTCAGTGTACACTGAGAGTAGATTATTGATAAGAAAATAGAAAGGTTGGCTCTTTGTATTTGGATCAAAAGTTTTATTACATTGCTTTGGGCTAATGGGCGTTCACTTCACTGTCTTTTCTTCTTTCTAGTGGTTGTTAATTTAGTTATTGCAGATGAGGGGTTGACTATATATGATGGATTATGGATAGGCAAAGCTGCTCTCGAGTAATGCACTAACCATAAGGAGAAAGGAACAAGCAGTCAAAGTTGTCAAAGGTCATAGGGCTATTGAAATTGCTTGACGTAGAAAATTTGAATTGCTCAGAGAGGCTATCCATAGCACTGAGGGAAGAGTTGATTATGATTGAACGAGGTGAGGTCCAAAGATCGATTTGGCAGTGAACAAATAGGAAAGTAACTTATACCCCCAGAGGACACATGTCAAACATTTTAATCTTCTAAAACCATGTAAGGGAGAAAGCTATCTTTGAGAAGCTGCATTGTGTCCTTAGCAAGCCAAATCTTCTTAACTCATCTCATTATTTTTTTATTATCCAAAATCCTATCAATAATTTAGAATTAAGTAAAATTGTTGTTATTTTGTATATCATGAAGATACTGCCCTTCAAACTTTTGCTATCTAATCTAGAACAAACAAAAGTGTTTTGTGTCCATGCTTCCATCGGTTGGGAAAGTAATGGAGTTAACATGTAACTGTTGGACAATCAAAAGGATAACGTCATGCAAATTTAAACTTGTAAATATAGCCCTTTGAAATTGCTTTATCAGTCTATGAAAGATCTGGTATGAACTTTATGGCAGAACTGAATTATACACTTATTTTAATATTAAATTTTTTTAATTGCTGAAATATGTTTGCTGTTGCATGTTCTCCTTCTTGAGCAAATAATGTTGTAAATATGCATTAAGTTTTAGCCATCTGTCTATATGTTTTCAATCATGTTGAGAAGCAAATAAAGGACTAAATAAGTGGTCACATGTTCTTGGACATCTCTGTATGTGCAAATGATCAAAAATATTATACGAAGCATAACAATAGAATTTACAAGTGTGGACATCTGATGGCTCAACTAGTTTCAGTTTGCTCAACGGCATGATACGGCCTTATAAGTCTTTTCTTTATGTTATTCATTGCATAATCTTATCTTAATAATTGTTAGGTACAGATGAGGATCTGCCTCCATCTCATCAACCATCAATTGCAAGGGGAGAAAGATTTTTAGGGAACGGAAGGTCTGCTATAGTTTCTGGTGCATACTCTAGAATTTATACTGACATGGAGGCTCAAATTCGTTACCTTGAGCAGGAAGCTTACAGTGCTGTGTTGCGTGCTTTTAAGGCTCAATCTGATGCTATTTCTTGGGTATTTACTTTCTCTTTGTTTTCATGTCTCTAAATACTGGAATGTTTTCTTTTTGCTGTTAATATTCTATTGCCCTTTCATTTCTCTTATGCAGGAGAAGGAAGGTTTGATAACAGAACTTAGGAAAGAGCTCAGAGTGTCAGATGATCAGCACAGAGAACTTTTGACCAGGGTTAATGGGGATGAGATTATTAAAAAGATCAGGTTTGTTTGCTCTGTGAAAATGGTGCAATTTGACAATCAATATTCAGTGTACTCTGGCTTACTTGTTAATGCTAACAGGGAGTGGAGACAGGCTGGTGGACACCAAACCAGGTCTACTGCATCACAGCCAATTCATGATGTTGTGCCCAGTCCTAGTGTTTCAGGCTCCCGCAAAAAACAGAAGACATCACATTCGGTAGCTTCTTAAAATTTGATGCAGTTTTGTTCACTTTATATGTCTTTTAGTAGTTCTGTCCATTGGTATCTCGTCTAGCATTCTTGATTTATATTTTTGGTCTCACTTTCCTTGTAATCAACATCAGTAGCAGTAATGTAACTATCATATGCAGCTGCTAACTTATAAGCTCCTGAAGACTATAGCATGTTGCCTTGTTGATTATATTTAGCAGAAACTGTAAGTGTAAAGTGTATCTGAATTTGGATCTTTTCTTTCCTTAGCAGGGTCAAGCAATCTCTGGTTTATCCTCTAAGAAATATATGCAGTATCTTTCTACAGCTCCTTCTGGAAATCATCATTATGTCAGCCGTTCTTCATCTGGTGCCCTTGCTACAAATGAACCTGCTGAAGCAACAACTTCTGATCCATTAATTGGAAGGAAAGTGTTGACAAGATGGCCCGAGGACAACAATTTCTATGAGGCTGTCATAACTGATTACAACCCAGCTGAGGTATGTTTAAGGAAAAATTCATATTCCATACTTCTTTTAGGGATCCATCTGAGAAGAGGAATAAACATTTAATTGGTGTGTGTGAGAGATACTTTTCACACGTGCTTGAAAGCTGTAGCCTAATGAATGTATTATTTTTGGGCTATGAAGATGTCCGCTTGTGTGAGAGTGGCCCATGCAGTGACTTTTTATGATGAATTGCATGTACTTATGGCAATGCCTTTTTGGCTTTTGGATATTGAGTCCCCCCACCTGAATTATGTTGCATTTGGCCCTTACAGATATCAACTAATTTGATGGACTTTAACGTTGTGTGATATGAATTCTGTCCAATGCAATTGTTGTTAATGGTTTTTCTGAATAAACTAGAGAAATTATGAACTGATTGGAGATATTTTATATTTATTTTATAACATAATCTCAGATAAAGAAGAAGTTGAAAAATTTTGTACTGGTGCTTTCACATGACCGAACATGTGACTCTTTTTGGTGGCCACCCTGTCATTAGTCCTCTTTCCAGTTTGAAGTAATTGGGCACACAGTTTCAGAACTACAGGGAAACATACATGTCAGGATACCCTGCAATACCCATCTAGATCTTTTAAACGAGTGTCCAATGAGGATGGCAATGAAGCCATGAAATGAGTCAACTTAGCAGTAAATGAGTGAATCAGGGACAGGAGTGAGGGATCTATGCTAGGCATGTTTTTGGAGGATTATCTTGGCTAGTCAAGAGATTGAAAAGGGGCAGAATAGGACCATTTCAGGGAGAGAGTACCTTGAATTGATGTCTGGGATTGAGTTCAATGGATGTGGATGACCTGGAGAGATGATGACATCATGGGGATGATTGTTGAAGATATTGGCATAGATATTCTGGAGATTAAGAAATGTGTGGAAGATGAAAGATGAGAGGGTATGTGTGAAGTTAGTAATATTGCATCAGGTTTATAAGGAACTTCCTAAACCATATTGTCATTGCTTTATATTCAAATGCTATCTTGACAGGATGGCAATCTTTAATGTTTTAAGGCTCTGTTTACCATTTTTAAATTCTTAGCATTTTCTGTTAAATTGACGTTACATCATCTCAGTTGTAAAAAGAGCAAAGATTTTTATGAAGACACTTGAACTGGGGCATTTGGAGGATTGAATAACCAAAAGATGAAAAATTCCATGGCTTCTGTATGGGTTTTTTTAGATCTAGGATTGTTGCTATTCATTTTTTCCCCAAATTATATAAAATTTGTATACTATTCCTCGCATACTAATCATTTGGCACCCTTTTAAATTATGTTCTACATTTAGGATCATTATCCAGTATTAATCACTTCATTTCATGAATTTACAGGGGCGACATGCGCTAGCCTATGATAAAAATACAGCTAATGAGACATGGGAATGGGTCAATCTCAAAGAGGTAATCATCAATGTGTATTACATTAGCTAAAATATTTACTTTGATCTACTCTCTTTAGTAGCTCCTAGTTTTATGTCTCCATTTAAGAAAAGTTTGTCTGCAAGCACAATCCTTATAAATACTTCAAGTTAGTTATTCTTATATGCTTGCAAAATGTTCACCATGAGGTCGCCCTTTCAAATGTTAGCATATCTGAGGTCAGCTAGGGTCCAATGTTGTCTTGTGACAGGAATTAATTGGACTGTTAGAACTATTTGTCATATTAAAGAATGTTGATTTGTCTTTTGCTTTTGGGCTGAGTGTGAACCTGATTTGATTCTTAATTTGGCTATAGCAGCTGAAAGAGGTACACCTATTATGAAATTTCTGATCTTATGATATCGAGGACAGGTCTTTAGCAAAATTTCATGTTTTTTGAAGCAAAAGCAAGGCCCATTGTCGCAGTTATTCTTTGACATGACAAGTGAACTACAAATCAGTAAAATAATATAAGAAACAGAAGATGATAGCTGGTTGTGGAAGGGAAAGAAATTAATAGCAGAGAACTAAATGTAGTGATACTATATGAAATCAATTGGGAAATGATTAAATTTATTTATAACTTGTTCTATATCTGAGCAAATATAAGATGATTGTTGTAATGAACACGAGGGATCATTGCTAATAATATCAACTGACTAATTCATCTCTGTAATGTAGCAGGATGATTTGCTGTATAAGAAGAGAAAATGATTCTTTCTTTCCAATTTTGCATTTAGTTCTGATGGGACTTCAATTTCTTGAAGTTTGGTTTAGGGAAGGATTGTTGGATTTTGGCTGCTATGGTGAAATTTGAATAAGAAATACAATTTATCTTATAAGAACTGTGAAAGTGATTGCATGACTTTGAGTTTAACTAAACAGTTAATCAGTCAATTTATATATTATTGAAAACCTTAAAGACTTAGCTTGAAGTCCATCGGTGGGATCGAGAGGCCATGGCTCGGTTACTGGCTGAAGGTAATTTGGTGCATGGCAGAACTGATTCTTGTTGCTAAGTTGTGGCTGTGGATAACCATATAAGCATTAGAAGTTCCCTAAAATAATGATTATGCCTTTTTTTTGGGTATGCAAGCCATTTTGGTTATTTCCCTTTTGCTGTCTACATTTGTGAGAGAGAAGGAAGAGGTAATAATGACAATTGGAAGATGTAACAAAACACTCAAGATGGGAGAATTATAGTCTCTCTGTATTTCTATCACAAACAATTTATCCTTATATGCAAGTATAGAAGAGTTATCTAAGGTAAGCTATCTGAATAAGGAAAGATACATCTATTCCTAAAATCATGCTACCTATTTACATTCTATTTTTACATTCCGTAACACTCCTCCTCAAGTTGGAGTATAGATATTAATCATGTTCAGCTTGTTGCACAAATATTTAACCCGAAATCCATTTAGAGCCTTTGTGAACAAATCACTAAATTGTTTTCCTATCTTCACATATCCTGTTAAGATAACATTATCTTGAATTTTTTCACGAATAAAGTGACAACCAACTTCAATATGCTTGGTCCGTTTGTAATACACTGAATTGGAGGCAAATGAAGAGCGATTTGGTTATCACACCAAAGTTTTGCTGGAGACGAAGAATCTATACCAATTTCAACGAGCAAATGATGAAACTATAAAATTTTACATGCGGACTGTGATATAGCTCTGTATTCAGATTCTGCACTAGATCTGAATACTACAGTTTGCTTATTGATCTTACAGGACACTAAATTTTCTCTAACAAAAACACAATAGCCTGTTGTTGACCTTTTATCAATCTTAGAATATGTCTAATCAGCATCTGTAAAATAAGCAATGTAAGTATGTTCATGATCACTGTACAGTATATCTAGTCCAGGAGCACCTTTAAATAACACAGGATCTACTCTAGAGCTTCCCAATACTTGATCGTAGGAGCAGCCATAAATTGACTAATAACGGTTGCTGCAAAAGCGATATATGGACGAGTTACTGTGAGATCATTTGGTTTTTCAACTAACCTTTGGTATCTCTCTGGATAATCAAAAAGATCACTAATATGATTCGTAAGTTGGATACTGGGAACCATAGGAATACTGTATGGCTTACCTCTTAATTTTTCAGTTTTTGCAAGTAAGTCAAGAACATAATTTCTTTAGGATAGAAGAATTCCCTTCTTACTTCTTGTCGCTTCCACTCCCAAAAAATATTTCAATTAATCCAAGTTTTTAGTGTGAAATCTATCATGCATGGAAGACTTAAGTAAAAACATACATGCAGAATCACTTCTTGTAATCGTAATATCATCAACATAAACTACAAGAAGAATAATGCCAGCTTCTGATGGTCTGTAGAAAATTGAGTCATCACACTGACTCGTCTTTAGCCCAAACTCTTGAATAACCTCACTGAATTTGCCAAACTAAGCATGAGGACTTTGCTTCAAACCATACAGAGATTTCTTCAGATGACAAACTTTCTCATACTCCCCCCGAGCAACAAAATCAAGTGGTTGCTCCATATAGACTTCTTTCTGAAGATCGCCATGAAGGAAAGCATTTTTAATGTCCAACTGATGTAAGAGTCAATGATGGAAAGTTGCCAAAGATATGAAAAGGCGAACAAAACTCAATTTGGCGACCGGAGAGAGTATCAGAATAATTCACCCTGTAACTCTGGGCATATCCTTTAACAACGAGTTGAGCTTTCAGTCGAGCAACAGAACCATCCGGATTAACTTTGACTGTAAAGATCCATTTGCACCCCACAACCTTCTTTCCGTCTGGTAAATTCACCAACTCCCAAGTGTTATTTGTATTCAAAGAATTTATCTCCTCAAGCATAACATCATACCATCTAGGGTGATTCAAAGCTTTCTTAACTGTCAAAAGAATAGATATAGAATCTAAAGATGCAATTAACGAGCATGGTGAGGGAGACAGGTGGACATAGGAAACAAAATTAGCAATAGAATAAGTGGATTTACAATTGCGTGTACTTTTACGAAGAGCAACGAGAAGATCGGGATCAATAAGAGCAGGATCAGATGATGAAGGTGCTGGTGCAGGACATGTATCATTGGTGTCTTTTCTTCTAGAGTAGATCTGAACCAATCTGTGGTATTGCTGTTGTTAAAGGATCACCAATTGCTATCTGCTCAACACCAGAAAAGGCAGCATATACATCAACAGACTCTCAAGATGTTACCGTATAAACGAGCCACTTATCTTCCTTCTCTTGACTTGTAGGAGCGGATGGAGATGAAACGAAAGATTTATTTTTGGAGAAAATCACATCAGCTGAAATCATATGTATAAGGGGAATAACATTGATATCCCTTTTGAAGACGCGAGTATCCCAACATAATATGCTTCAATGCCTTAGGATCAAGTTTGGTAATATGGGGAAATACATCTCGAACATAACAAGTACTGCCAAATATACGTGATTTTACTGGAAATAATGTTTTATTGGAAAACAAAACACTATAAGGTACATCACAATTCAATACCTTAAAGGGCATTCGATTAATTAGAAAACAATGTGTAGAAATAGCATCAACCCAAAAATACCGAGGAAAATGCATTTGAAACAATAAAGCTCTAGCTGTCTCAAGTAAATGCATGTTTTTTCCCTCAACAACTCTATTTTGAGAAGGGGTATCAACACAAAAAAACTGGTAAAGAATACCTCGTTGAGACATATACCTCTGAAAAGAATTTGACATATATTCTTTAGTATTATCACTTCGCAATATATTCATAGAGGCATTAAAATGGGTTTTAACTTTAGCACAAAAAGTAGAAAAATGAGAAAATATTTTAGAACGATTTTTCATAAAATAAATCCATGTCATACGAGAGAAATCATCCATAAAAGTAACAAAATATCTGTACCATGTTTTCGACATAACAAGACAAGTATCTCAAACATCCGAATGAACAAGTTGAAAAGCAAACTCAGCTCGTTTATTAATTCTAGGACCTGATGAGCTACGATGATTTTTTATAAAATGACAAGATTCACAATTCAAAGAAAATACATCATGAAACTGCGGACGTAACTTCTTTAAAACAAGCAGAGAGGGATGATCCAACCGACAATATACTTCAAAAGGAGAAACTATACTGGAATAACCAATAGATCGTGGTATCCAAGAATCCAGAATGTATAGACCACCAGATACATATCTTTCACCAAAAATCTGTTTCGTCATAAGATCTTGAAAAAGACAGTGATCAGGAAAAAAATGAGACACAACAATTGAGTTCTTTGGTAAATTTACTCACAGATATCAAATTAAAGGCTGAAATAAGAAAATTTAGAACAGAAGGTAGAGTAATAGAAGGAGTTGATTTGACAATTTCAGTTTTCACAATGTTGTATGATGTCCCATCATCTATAGTAACGGGTAAAGGAGTTTTATGAGATCGAAAATTAGAGAAAGTATTAGAATTACTTGTCATGTAATTCGTGGCATCATAATCAATGATCCAATTGTTGCTAGAGGAGATAAGAAATATGCTACCTGCCTCAGTAGTGACCGAAGTCAATAATCCCTTTAATATTTTCTGGTATTTAGCATACTATTCGGTAGAAATAGTGATATTATGCTCAGATGATGAACAAGAAGTAGCAACATTTACAATTTGTACCTTTTGATTGCGATTCTGCAATTTCTTATAGTAGCGCTTCGTATGATATGATTTTTTGCAATAGTAGCAAATAATGTCAGTATTTCGATTATTATTGGATTTATTTTCCCCCCTCGGTATATTCTTCTTTCCATTATCCGCACTAAAAGGTAGTTGACTAAAGAAAGTACTATTTAGTTGACTAGAGAAAGCATGATCTGCACGCAATAACCTACTAAATACATCTTTAAGAGTAGGAATTTCAGAATCAGTAAGAATTTGAAATTTGGATGCCTCAAATTCAGATGGCAAACCAGCTAGAAAACTCATCACTGTCATTTTTTCTCTCTGAGCCTGTTGCTTTCTAATATTCGTACTAAAAGGTATAAGCATGTTCAATTCTTCATAAATTTTCTTAAACTCCATAAAATAAGTGGTTAGCGATTTTGCCTCATTTTCAGCACGATAAAAAGGTTTTACAGATATCATAAATACGAGATTCGTTACTTTTTTTTAGAATATGAAAAGGTCAAATAATCCATTAACTCTCTTACCTGTTCACAATGAGAAATTAAGCCGAGTATATTTCTTTCAATTGATTTTCTAATCTGTAAAAGTAACCGTGAATCATTTCTCATCTAGATCTGTTTTTTAATTTTATCAATAGAAGGGTATCAGTTAAGTGATCTTTCTTATCCATACTATGAAGATGAATCCTAATATTTCTATTCCAATCAAGATAATTAGATTAATCTATTTTTTCTTCTATAATCTTAGACAAATGAATGATCTCACTAATAGTTTCCCTAATAATTTCTTTATTGTCAGCCATAATTCTCACAAATAAAAAAAGCAACAATAAGGCAGCAACGTGGACCCAATATACCAAGCAAAAACAAATGCCAACTTCCTCACCAAAACATTCAATAAAACTCACAAAGAAAGGAAACAAATTAAAGGAACAGAACCTCAAATGATCAAAGAAGAACCACTAAGAGGAGCAACCACCGGAATCTCATCGGAAATAGAGAGGCGATGTCAGAGGAGAAATTAGAGGGCCAACGGACAAGGCACGTGCCTCCACTTGCCAACGCATGAGAGAAGGGACGGGAGCTTGTGGCGGCGCGTGTGGATCACTCGTTATACCGGACTTTGTGGGGAGGCCGGATTGACACCTGCGCACCTTCCAACGTGGGCGGTGAAGCAAATTGGTCACCGAAGCCAGTGAGCCAAGAATGGACAAAATCTTCAACCGAAGAACGAAAGTCCAGAGAATCTAAAAATCCCAGAAAACCCAAAAAATTTCCAAACGAGCTTAAGGCTCTGATACCATGTAACAAAACACACAAAAATGGGAGAATTATATTCTCCCTATATTTCTATAACAAATGATTTATCCTTATATACAAGTATAGAAGAGTTATTTGGATAACCTATCTGAATAAGGAAAGATACATCTATTCCTAAGATCATGCTACCTATTTACATTCTATATTTACATTCTATCACAGATTACAGCCAAAAGATGCTTAAATTGTGCTATAATGATAACAAGTGTCTTCTGATTTAGAGTGGCAGATTGGCTTAAGTTGCTGAATTGGATTGTATTTGCAAATACTGTTTTTCTCTATCCAGTTCAATCATTTATTTTCTTGTGTTATGCTTATCTGGGCAAATAACTTTTTGTGGTGCTTTCTTTCAGTGCTGTCGTTTAGGTAAAGCTTCCAACTGTTCATTTCTTTCCCAGGTGAAATATTTTTAAAGAGGAAAATGTTTATACCCTTATGTTTACAGATGCCTCCAGAGGATATCCAATGGGAAGGTGAGGATCCTGGAATTTCTTATCGCGGTGTCCAAGGTGGGTCAGGCCGTGGAATTAAGAAATCCATGAGCCACAGCAGTTATCCTAGTGTTGGAAAAGGGAGAGGATCCATAAGGGGTCAATCAAAGAGGGATTTTCACTCAGCACAGAATGGCTTTGGCATTGCGTTTTCTGAAGAAATCGAATTATTCAACACGGAAACACTGATTCAAGAGGTATATATGAAAGCATGAAATCTGTTTCCTTAGACATTTTCAGCCTGTCCAATTTAATTGTAGAATTCTGTTTTTACAGGTGGAGAGAGTTTTCTCGTTGAGTCATCCTGATCCCCTGGAGCTTGAGAAGGCAAAAAAGATGCTGAGAGTAAGCTTTGGAGCATTGTCCGAAGTGATTATGTTTTCTACTTGCTGGCTGTAGACTACATACCTGACTGTTTTGCATGATGCAGGAACATGAACAATCGCTTATGGAGGCAATTGCGAGGCTTGCAGATGCATCTGATGGTGAAAGTGGTAATGAATGCATGCTTAAATGAGATACAGATGAATGCATGCTGCAATCTACTATCTTGGCCATAAGAATTTTCGGGAGCTTTATTGTTATTAGTTTCAGTGAGAATCGAGAGTCAAGTTTAACTTGAAAGAACATCCAGATTCATCGAAACAAATTTAGAGTTAAATTTAAGTCAATAAGAATGGAAATTTCTACATTTATCTCGAAAATACTTGCATATGTAGTTAGCGTTAGCTGGTTTGATTGCTCTTTAAACTCCTTCCTTTTTCTTCCCTTTATTCTTCATATCAGGTGAACACCAATTCTTGCACGGGCAAGCAATGGAACCAGAGTAGAGGTTGCAAAAAGAATTGGCGGAAAACTTCTCTGGCAGTCAATCGGAAGTGTCTATGGAACTTCATCAGATTTGTTTGAAAGGAGCTGATAAACTGTGCAGTAAAATGTGATGTTTTCTCTTCAAATTCGTTTCAAATTGAATTTGTGCCTTTTTCTCTTCAATAGAAATTTTCTCTTAATGTGTAGCATACACTCTTTATGGATTCTTTGAAAAGCATCCACTTTATTTCTTTTGCCTTTCAGGGATGTAAACAGTGATATTTCTAGTCATGTGAGATTGTTTCATTCACAAGTTTGAACAATAGTTGTACATATGTATTCAATGGCAGATCCATTAAATGTTCAATTACATTACACACATATCAAACATTGTCTTAAACACTGCAGATGTAAAATTCACATAGGGTTTTTAACTAATCCTGAAAGTTCTAAGCAACTGTTTCCTGGTTATGATAATGTAAATGACAGATTGAGAAGCTAAAAGTACTATCACTAAGTGTTGGCTGATGAGAGTGCTCATGGCTACAATGAAGCAACAAAAGTCTCAAGTAGGTCTGCTATGCGAGCATCATAAGAAGGGCCCTCCATTTCAAAGTGGCTAACTCCTTCTACAAGATGGGCTTGAACTCGGCCAACAGCAGACATTAACTTATTCTCAAATTGTTCTACACTTGTGAACTCATCCTTTGTGCCCATTATGAAAAGTTTTGGCTTTGGCGACTTTAAGATTGCTTTTTGGTGCCTCCCAAATAGAATCGAGGCTGCCCATCCAAAAGGGTAACCTATACTTGCATACCCCATTACTTCCTCCACTTTATCAACTGCCGAACCTGCAATTGGAGCTCCTAAACCCGCAAAAGGAGAACAAAGATTAAATCTTTTGGCCAAAGAAAAACTCTTCATCTATGTGTCAGAAACAAACTATATTTCTAATTCATGTCAGCTGCAAGAAATCATCATCATGCACTTAAACTGATATTATCAAATGCACAAATACTGTTTTGCTTTTGTGGTGCTTACACGATGAGACCCGTGAATGAAAATGTCAAAAAGTAACGAGTTTGACATATTGAGGCGTCTGCACATGTATTAAAGCTAGGCAAAAACATACCTGCAGAGGAACCCACCAATAAAATCTTATGAACAGGCAAGTTTCTGGACACCCATTTACAAACAGAGACAACGTCTTCAATTTCAGAAACGCCAGTAAGAGAACATCTGCCTGAAGACCTACCAACACCTCTCATGTCAAAGGTGACAGAAATGAAACCTTTGATGGAAAGTCTCAATGCAATACCTTGCATAAGGCCCTGGCAACCCCCCATTTTAGAGTATGGATGCACCAGCACTATTACTGTCCTGCAATATCTCTCATTTTCTTGTGGTGGCTTAAAGATTCTTGCTTGAATGCTTACCCCATCTCTTGTATTTATGACACATGTCTCCATTGATTTCCTTGAACCCATCATCACCATAACTTAATATTTTTTGTGTTAGAAAATTATAATACAGTCTTAAGGATTTTGGTGCTAGAAGCTTTAAAGGTAGACGATAATAAGGTTGTTAAGATTGCATACGAAATGATCTACACATAAATTTTACTGTCAAAAAGGAAAAAGTTATTTTTAGGATATAAGGAGTTTGTGTTTAGTGGCTATTCTGTTTGGATGTTATTAGAATGAAACCGTTTTTGACCATGAAATTGCCATTGCTCTAAAAAAGGAAAAATGCAGAAACTGAAAAGTGTAAATAAACTGTTCAGCCTTTCAACTCCAGAAGAAGACTTGCTTAACATTATTTCACAGCCAATTCTTTCACTAACAACTCAGTTATATTAAATAATTGATGGAATGGAACTGCTATATATCCGTTTGGTTCTCAGTAGCTATTCCAAGTCCAAGTATGCAATTATTACTGATAACCACGGAAATAACATTTCAAAGGTCCAGGCAGTCGGCCCACTACACCTGACAGGACCCAAAGTCCATTAGCAGAAGAGCCCAGAACGTGAGTCACAAGACAAGCATGGGGCCACGTCATGTCCAACCGGACTGATGGGACAGCATGCCTCAGTCAATCTACTGACACAAGGCAAAGCCATGCCCCTCACCTACTCCTTGTCATTTCGCCGCTCACTTACTCTGACAGCCGGTTATCATACTGTAAGCATTTAAGTACACCCCTCCTTCCTATAAATAGCCCAAATGTACAGTGGCTCTAGGTATTGACTCTCTGAAACTCTCTTTAAGCATTCTCCCTATAAAGCTACCAACTTAAACTTCGGAGTGCTTACTCCTGATCCGACCAGGCTCTCTTTCTTGCAGGATCAAAGCATTCCATCGGCACTATCCAGCCATCTCTATCTCTCTTTTCAGATAAAAACATTCCCGGTCTTATCATTTGGTGCTTTCGTTGAGACACATGACAGATTCGAGATCAAATGAACACACAACCTCCCAAAAATATGATCGTGATAGCAACAGCCAAGGCAGATCTAGATCATCAGGGAGAAGAGAGAGATCTCCCAGATCTCCAGCCAGAGGAAACCTTCTTCCAGAATTTGAAGATGCCATTCTACGGTAGCCGAAAAACACCTTTATTACTGTCAGGGACATGCGCTCTACTCTTAGACTTCACTAAGAGCATCATCCAAACGATTAAAAAAGGAAAATGCCTAGAACTTCTGAAATAGACCACGAAATAGACTTCATGGACGAAGATTTCAGAAGAATGAGAAACAGGAGAATCTCCATCAATGAGCCATGAGCCCACGAAAGTGGGAGAATGGAAGTCAGGACCTCAGAAAGGTATGACAAAAAATAGTCAATGTATATCTTGAATCAAGGAAATAATTGTCCTAATTTTATGAGATTACTGACTAAAAAAAATAAGATATTAAAAGAAAAAATAAATATACGAATCAAGCTTGATCGTTGACATATAGTTAAAATATCAATAAAAATATTTTATTTATTTAAATAAAAAAATGATAAGTTGAAAAAAAAAGTAATTGGTTAATCAGATAAATTAATCTAATTTATTATTTTTTTAATTTTAGTGATATTAATTTTGTTATATTTTATTTTATTAGGAATTCGGATGGAGATTAAGTTGGACAAGCTCAGCATCTGTGGTTTGTGTTTTAATTTTATGTATTATTTTCTTTAGATGGGAAAATATTAAGACCAGATTATAAAAATTAAGACATATTTTATTTTTTTTATTATTTTTGGGATGATTAATTTAATTAAATTCTGCCGTGAGCCCCACCTATCATTTTTGCTGATATTTTTAGCGGAAATGAGAAAGACACCAAAAACATTATTTATAAAAAAGTCCCTACTTATATATTATAAAAAATAAGAGATTAAAAGAAAAAGTAAATATACGAAGAAGTTTAACCGTTGACATATAGTTAAAATATCAATAAAAATATTTTATTTACTTAAATAAAAAATTGATAAGTTGAAAAAAAGTAATTGGTTAATCAGATTAATTAATCTATTTAACTATTTTTTTTAAATTTTAGTGATATTAATTTTGTTATATTTTATTTGATTAGAAATATGGATGGAGATTAAGTTGGACAAGCTCAGCATCTGTGGTTTGTGTTTCAATTTTACATATTCTTTTCTTTAGACGGGAAAAGATTAAGATCATATCATAAAAATTGAGACATATTTTATTTTTTTATTATTTTTAGGATGATTAATTTAATTAAATTTTGTCGTGGGTCCTACCTATCATTTTCGTTGACATTTTCAACAAAAATAAGAGATCAAAATCCATGTCGTGGGTCCTACCTGTCATTTTCGCTAACATTCTCAGCGAAAATGAGAAAATACTCTAAAAATTCAAATAATTTAAAAAATACATCAAAAATCTAAATAATTTTTTTAAAAATATTATTTATAAAATTGTTCCTATAATTTCTATTTTTACTTTTTTTTATTTTTCATGGCAAAAAATTTTACAGTTTTTTTATATAAAAAAATTTGTCAGAAATTGATACTTATAGTGACAGTTTTCGACAGTCATACCTCTAGGCAGAGTAGGGCTGAATATGATAGAAATTGATATCTGTGTGCCCATTTTCAACATCTCACTTTCTAAATATGTTAAATGTAGCACCATTTTCTAAATAATTTAAAAAAACATAATTTAAAAAAAAAATCAATAATGATATGATCGGTGGCTTACTAACCACGAAAACTTCGGTAACATCAAATTCTTTATTATATTATCCTATCTACTTAGGATAAAACATCTAATTTTCGCTATAATATTATACTATCTACTTTGGATAACCAAATATGGTCTTAGCTTACTAGCATTTGTATGGTCGATTCAAAAGTCAGAACCTGATTTTAAAGCGTTAATTAAATACTTTATTCATTCTTTTTTATATATTATTTTTAAATAAAATCTAAATTTTATTTATTTATTATTTTTAAATTTTTAATATAATTTAATTTATTTTTTTAATTTATTTTTTTTCAATAAAGTCAGAATCAATCAGATTTAATAATTTAATTTTAATTAGATAATTTAATATTAAATTTAAATTTATTTATTATTTTTTAATTTTAATGAAAAAATAAAAGTGACTAATAAAAAAATTAAGAAAATATCAAATATCCCGATTTCCAAGAGTAATTAACTAAAATGTGACAAATTTATGGGAATGACTGCGACATTATAATATAATCAGCTAAGGAAATTTTAGTGTCATCATAACTGACTAAGCACGTCTTCGACGTTAAGCGAAAAAAAAGTGATTATTTAATACGAACTAAAATTCATCAACCCTTCGTTTTTATGTTAAAAATACTAGTATCTTTTAAATTAAAGATTTTGTTATGCTTAAATTGTCACTTTATATTCGATTTTACTCTTTATCACTTATGAGATGAGATAGTAGAAAATTAAAATAAAGTAACGAATAATTATACAATTGAGCAAGAGAATATATATATATACATATATATATATATATATATATATATATATATATATAATAGTCTATCAAAGTAATTTAAGATGATTCAATGACAAGTATTATTTTAATATGTGTATAAGAGTCAAAAGTGACTTCGAGCATATAGTATAATGTAATCATAAATGAACGCATTAAAAAAATTATAAACATTGAATTAATTTTCTTTGTATATAAGTATAGAATTAATGTTATGTACATATTAAAATATATAATTGGATTATATGTACTTCTTTTTTATTTTTTATTTAATAGTAACTAAATTGATATCTCTAAACCTTATTTATATCATCAAAATATTTCATTTATCAATTATTCTGTTCATCTTTCTTCTAAATTTTACCATAAGCAAACTAACAATAAATTTATATTTGATATAAATTTGAATTTTAAAAATTATTGTGATAGAATTTGAAATTTAGAACTTGCAAATAACTTGAGGAGGGACAGTAATAGGGATGATCATGGATCGGTTAATCAGTTCATGAGAAAAAAATTAACCAGTCTATTAATATTGATTTTTTAAAATTATTAACCATTAATCAGTCTGTTACATTCGTTTAACTAGTTAATCGATTTCAGTTTGGTTAATCAGTATTTTTCGATTAACCATTAAAATTTATAATATAAAATTGTATAAAAAATTAGATAAAATTCAATGCAATTTTAAATGTATAAAGTAATTTAATATAAAAATTATAAAATAAACATAATTTACTAGCCAAAATTCATGTTCTATAAATTAATAGCTAATATTATAAAATAGATTTGATATTTATTGAAAATTAATATGTTTAATTGTAGATCAAATAAAATTCTGTATAGTATTAAATGTTATAACATAAACTTTAAAATATAAGAAAATATAATTAAATGCTATTAAGTAAAATATGAATACCAATATATGACAAAAAAACAACATATATAAAAGTTAATCGAATATTATATATAAATATTACTATATAATTAAAGAGAATGACATAATATAAATTTATTTTAAAGTATTATATAAATTTTATAGGAAAATATAAAAATTAAGGTATAAAAATAAAAATATAATTTAAATATATTTTAAAATATTATTTTATATAAATTTTAGAAAAAAATTAAAAAAATTGAAGGTGTAAAAAAATATATGTATATATATGAACTGGTTAATCGGGATTCGAATTGGGGTGGTATAGAGAAAAAAAAAAGTTCTAAAAACTAGAAATAAATTAACTTTAATTTTCAAACCATTATTTAAAAAAAAAACTTTAAACCAATTGGGGTGATATAGAGAAAAAAAAAGTAAAATATAATTTTTATAATTAATCGGGATTCGAATTTAACTATTGGGTTCTGATAATTTAATTATATATAAAAAAAAATCTAAAATACGTATTTGTAAAAAAAAAATATTAATAAATGTGTACGTGCGAGCGCTTCAAGCCACCCGTTTGTATTTCCTTGGTGGGCAAGTACTCGATATAAAAAGCAAAATCGAAGTAGCGCCACGAAACAGATACGCGAACCAGAGAGAAGTGGAGGAGGAGGGAAAAAGGATTCTTCAAATTTCTCCACTTCAATGGGATTTTTCCATTTTAATTTCAGGGTTTTTCTACTTAAACCCTAATTCCACATAAAGCTCCATTTTTGTCATTTTCCATTTCCATTCATTGATTATCAGATTTGTTAACTTTTCTTCTCCCACAAGTTGTTGCGATACAGAGCAACAACCCTACGCCCATGACCCGACACGTGAAACGCGAAAGGCTCACTACTACTGATTCTGCTCCTGTTTCTTCTACTAATAGTGACGATGGAGCTATCATGGCCAGAAATTCATCTCTCCGATCACGGTATCTCGCCGTGCAGAACCTCATCGGTGGTATGTTTCTCTTTTAGTTTTTTTGTTATATCTTGCTTTGGTTTTATGTAAATTGTTTTTCCTTTTGTTTTTTATAACAAAATTGGGGTCTGTTATGTTCAAAAACTTGGAATTTTTACAAATCTATTGAAAATTATATATATGTATTACCGTTGTTGTAGATGAAAGAGATGATATTGGAAAACCCGACTCTGATAAGTTCCGGTCGATCTTTGTTGAAGTGGAAAGCTTGCACCACAAAGGTATTTTGTACAAATTGACACGATTTTTTTTTTAGTTTATTGATTTAATTCTTAATCTTGCTTACATGGATGCACCAATTATTTCTTTCATTCTCTATAAAATTTGAGAAACGAGTTATTCTGAAGTACAGTGTTAATTTTTGGTTATCAGTGATATTTAAAAGAAATTCCATAGCCATAAGAGACCTTTCATTGTCAAACTTGTTTATTGGAGCATCTCTTTGAAATGCATTGTACTTTGTACCTGTTTCTGATTCATTGCCTTCATATTAATAACTCTATTTAATGTACTTGTGAGTCGTGACTCTTGGCAAATAATGGTATCTAATTATGTTTGATCATTTAATTACCTGTGATCTCGTTCTCTCTTGTTTTGTTCTTCTTTATATGAATTTCAGTAAGGACACCAAGAGAACAAGTTGTTGATGCAGAGGCGCTTTTAAATATCACAAATATGTTGATGACTTGTGTCAAGGGACTTGGGAAAGACGGGATAACTCCTTCAGACTTCGTAAATTGTCTCCGTAGAGACTTTGGGAAAAATGGTGGCATTGGCAGCAGCACAGAAGGTGGCAGAGACTTGATAGAGTGGAAGAAAATTGGAGTTGCAGCATCACATGTATTCGGGAGCTCTCCTGGTTGCACTACCATGTAACAGGGAGATTATTTTCTTATTTTTTTTCCATTTTCATTTCAGAAATTTTGAATAATTATGGAACCATATTTGGCTTTGTAGGGTTGGACCTATGAATACTGAATTAAAGAAAAGGAAGGCATATGTTAGGAAAAATGTGCAGTCAACTAAGCTTTCTAAGCCTGAAGAGGTGAGAGTATTTTGATCAAGCTGCTCTCTTTTTTCTTTTGAAAACAATCAGAGGCTCCTTAAATATGACTGGTGCATTATCTAGTATTATGCAGTTACACTTCTACTTGTGTCTGGGAAATTGGAATCACTTTGTCTAACAGAAGAATAGAAAGAATAACTTTTCTCATATTAAGCTGGATCCTTGTGCTCTGGAGGATATTTTTCTGTAACATAGATATGCCTCCAGAGTTTGTATGCAATGAAATCACCAAATCCTTGTGGAATTCGAGCAGTTATTTAGCTTGCTTGTTACTTTGTGCAGGTTGATGGCGACACTGTGAAAGAGAGAACAGATACAGACAAAAATATGGCAACTATGTTTAATATTTTAAGGAAGAAAAGAAGTGTTAAGCTGGAAAATTTGGTTTTGAATAGAAACTCTTTTCCTCAGACTGTAGAGAATTTGTTTGCCTTGTCATTCCTGGTTAAAGATGGCCGGGCTGAAATAAATGTGGATAAGAATGGTTGCCATCTAGTTTGTAAGATTCTCAAATTTTTTTTATCCTATCTCTTTTTTTGTAAAGTTAGTCTCCGCTGTGCTTCTTCTGACGATTTACACATTACTTGTACATTTTCTTTACCTATTAGCTCCAAGGAATGCTGCTGATGCCAGTGCAGTTGCCTCTGGGGAGGCTATGTACAGGCACTTTGTCTTCAGATTTGACTTCAAGGATTGGAAGGTAATAGGTAACACTTTTGTCTTCAGATTTGGCGTAAGCATCTTAATTAAGTTTTGTGATTCTAAACATCATGATCTGAAATTTTGATTTACCCACTTCCTAACTATATTTACAATTCAAAAGTAGACTACTATATGCACTGGTCGAAGCTAATAGGATGATTGATGGGTTTGAAACTTAGAATAACATCTGCAAACATTGTGATAGAGCTCTAATCATTCTTCCTAGCCCTTTCTGCACCACTTGTTCACCTCAGTTGTGTTGAGTTCTGAGCATTCTTCACCGTTGATGTATAAAATTGTAAACTAGTTTTATCTGTTTAACAATAACATGTTCCAATGTGAAATTTGCAGTTGATGGCATCTTTGGTTGAAATTGGAGAAGAATTAATGCCACACAGAAATCAAACAAATCAGCCATATAATAATCAACGGGAGTTAAAAGATTCAGCTCCTGTAGAATCTCAAGAGGGACCTAACACTCCAATCCGGAAACTGTCCAGGAACCGGGGCTTGGTTTTGCAGGAAGAAACAATTGCCAAAAACTCATAGAATCTTCTTTCACTCCCAAAAGAATGCGCGAGGCTTAAGTCAGTGGTTAGTTATGCAGAATTATTTCTCTGACATTTAGCAGAATTTAGGATTGCATTGCAAGTCATAGTGGATCAGCTTAGTGCATCAGCTTTGTACATGCCTAGTTATCTAGTTTAATCTTAGCTTTGAGGCTCATATACTAATGACCCTTTCAATTTCATTTTTTTTCTATCATTGGTCTAATGTATGTTTCCTTTGCCTTCTCATCGCCGTAGTTGACAGCAAGAGACAGAAACGAGATGTCCTACCAATAATGAATTCTGGCATGCTGAAACCAGTTAATAAGAAAACAACTGTTGAAAATGGACTAGTCATCAGTGTGTATACACGAAGTAAAAAATCCCTATTAAAACAACATTCCCCTCATTAAAAAATAAGCTATTCCCCATGACATATTTGGAAAAGGTTACAACATTTATTTAAATTGAAAAATGATGTGACAATTCTCTGGGCTTGCAATCTCAAACTACTTTTACTGACTCTTTGGGATGTCAAGATTCTCAAAGATTGGGCTATCAACTCCCACTCCCATAGCATTTAAGCCATTGTCAACATACACAACAGCGCCTGTGATAGCCGAAGCCAAAGGTGATGCTAGGAAGGCAGCTGCGTTCCCCACCTCCTCTGTTTCAATACAACTAAGCTTGTCAAAATTCAAACGAAGAACCAGCTGAGACAGCTATGCATGTAACTAAAAGGCTTTTTTTGCTTATCAAGCGCAGGAATTTTCTTATTTTGTTTTTTAATCTGGTGATTTGATTTGGGTAAAAATGGCAGCAAAATAGATTATCATTATGATTTTCCAGAAAGCTTGAACAACAGATGCAAACTAAGATGTGAGATAATTCACTCACCTGCAGAAAGTTCCTTCTGTAGAGGTGCATTGGCCAGTGAGTAATCAATCATCATATCAATAAAGCCAATAGCTTTTGCAGCACGACTTCTTAATGGACCTGATAGTTTTGGATGGCATGAAAAAAATGAGAACATGTGCACAGAGGTTGCAGAAAAACATGTTCTTTTCCCAACATAAAAGGAGCTTAGACATGTTCAGAGCAGGTGTGAATTTAATGTTTGTCTAGCATCTGATGGAATTGAGGTTGGTGATTGCAAGATAAGATCTGGTTCCACATATTAATTGACAGATTTCTCAAGTAATAGGTATGCACACAATTCCACGAAAGAACCAACTATGAGAACCCTCATAATATGCAACAGTTGTTTCCCTTTCTTTAGCCATGATGCTTTAGTTAAATGTACTATATTTTGGTAAGATGGTGAAATTACTTCCCCATTTTGGTAGTGAGTATGCTACAATTAGAATGGGGATCCCGCAGAAGATAGTAGAAGGTGGAGGGACATGAAGAATTTATGCATAAATTCCACTGCAGATCTTGAACAGTGATAATGAGTTTTTGAAACCGTACATGCCGGGATGACAGCACTTATATACCTGCAGATATTGTGTTGACTCTAATTTTATGCTTTCTTCCAGATTCAAAAGCCAGCACCTGAATCAGTTGCAGAAAAGAGTTGAAAATTTTAGAAATGGATGCTAAAATATGGTACAGCGATGTAAAGTCAATGTCAAATGAAAACCCACACGTGTGTCACTCTCAAGAGCAGCCTTTGCAGAGCTCATGCCTCCACCATACCTGTCAATGCAGAACCAGGTTATCTTTTTCTCTTTTCATCCTTAAAGATAGTTATAGAACAGAGAGAAAAAAGCAATCTCAAGAACACCATACCCTGGAATGATCCTTTCTGAGGCAATATAGGTTAGAGAAATGGTAGAACCACCTGTAATATCAACACCAAAACTCAATTCCTAATATCATTCTCTGGCACAGAGAGATTTCTTTCTTAATATACCGTTTGGGTTTGGGAAAGAGAGTAGGCTGAGGCAGAACAAAGTTAGGCATATATACAAAGAACTGCATAAAAGGCATACCTGGATTCATAATTGGAACAAAATGCTTCAGTAAGGAAATAAATGAATAACTTGATGCTGAGATAGCTGCAAGATACCCATTTCTTGATGTCTCCAGAAGAGGTTTGCTGACCTGAGCAAGTTGAATGGTTGAGTAAAGAAAAAGATATTGTAAAAGCGGCAAATTGTTAATACATCTATGGTGCTACCTCTGGTCCATTAGCAAGTGAGTGCACAAGGATGTCAATGCTGCCAAAATCATGCTTCACTGATTCAACAAGCTCCTGAAAGAAATTATTAAATTCAATGCACAAGTCTAGTTTTTAACCCAACTGGGGAAAAGTACGCCCCATGTATAACCCACTCAGCAAAATAACAGAGGAATTTCAAATTGATGAGTTTCAAAGCTGGGTAAAGATCATGACACGTCAGTAAGAGCTAGGAAGTGACTCCAATTCTACGTATAGTATAACACAAAACCTGATGACATCAATTTGCAAGTTAAGGATTTATGGCTCATGTTGAACTTCATAGACTAGCATGCAACATTGACCTTCGAAATCGTGCAAGTTCTCACAATATAGGAATTAGAGAAAGAGACTGAGAGTATTGTTGTTGTATTAATTATATCATGTTAGACACCTCCGGCTCTGATATTTCACTTATTTGTACACACAAAACAATTGAAACAAATTAGGATTCAGAACATTCATATATATTGGGGACATATTTTTCCTTCTCTTACCATGATCATCTTGAATGTGTTTGCTAACTTCTAAATAAACAGAAATCTAAAGAACAATTGATAATGTTGCTAACATCACAATTTAGGGTTATAAAAAGACTTATTTCCACTGCACGTCACCTTTATCTAATCAGCTAATTGATGGATCAGACAGAGCAAAGAGCAATAAATTTTATCAAGCATGACGCATAAATAAAATGATACCCGAACAGTCCATTTTGAAGCTCCAGCATATCTTTTGTTTGTTTTTACCTGCAAAAACCCAATAAACAAGATTTAACCAAGAATAAAGTATAATTCTACACTTTTCATCCAGAAATCAAATGATAAATTGTTATTACATCTTCAGGAACATCATCAGGACTGTCAAAAACTGCATCCATTGGGTAAACCTTGGTGATTTCCATTAAGGAACCATCTGGCAACCTGAACAGTCAATTTGACCATCAATTAATGGAGGATCAGGGGCAGATAATATGTTTTGCGCATGGATAAATGCTGAGTATCTACTTACACACGTGATTCATCAAATTTCCCACGTCGTAAACTGCTTTCAAATATGTTTAGTGCCTGCTCAAAATAAAAATATAATCAGAAACTGTATACTTTTCTCTGAAGTTGAAAACATCAACCATCACAAGGGAATTAAGTTAGAACGATCTACATACAGGTACCCATGTACCAACAATAATCTCAGCACCTGCAGCAGCAAGAGACTTTGCAATTGCCCAGCCATATCCATGGTCATCAGCTACACCGGCAATAAATGCTCTTTTACCTGCTAATAAATGTCCCATTTTAGATGCACAGAAGGATCGGATTGATCACAGAACTGATGGCCAACTACAATGCTTAATCCACATAAGGTATGTCAATATTCTCTTATTTCATGCATTCTTTAAAGACATACATGGCCAGCACTAATATATATGCTGTCTTTAGGGGTCTTTTTCCAGCCACTCTATTTAGATCTAAGTCATACATTTTACCACTTATATAATCGATATACAGCTACTCATACAAACCAATACCATTGATTGACTATGACCTTCCAGGAAAAATTGCTAATAGAAACATATTTCAGCCAAAAGATGGCTCCTTCTTGTTCGCTTTGTTTTCAATTTAATTTCTGGACCCCGATGATATTAAAGAAAGTTATGTCTACAATTTTAATTTGTCATAACTCATATCTCTACCAACATGTCTTTAAGTGAGGCATTCTTTCCCTCTATGGCATACTTCTCACACGGGAACTATTTTCAGAGCAAAACACATAACTGTGCTTCAGCAGCACCAAATCCCTCAGCTTGTTCAAATCCACACCAGCTCAAATGATATGAAACTTAGTGGAACTGTATTTACATAACAGTATTTCCTGGAAATATGGGAATAGTGTCTGTAGCTGCTTTTTATAGAATTTATGCTTTCCATATTTTGGTCTGAATAAAATATCAAACTCCTTAAGGGCTAAAAGAGCTAATTTATTTGCTGAAAAATGTGAAAAGTGCTAATGAAAATACACGACCTCTTAAATCAATAGGCAATCCAGGCAGAGGCTTGTTCTCATTTGCTGCAGACATTGCTCTTGTAACATCCTTTTTAAATTTCACAGGCACTGAAGTATAGCTGTGAAACAATGGCTGCCTTGATGAGATGTGAGAGGAGCTCTTAAAGCTAGTCCAAGATGCCTCTTTAGACTTGGTACTGAAACTAGCTGGGCTTGATGCAAATGCTTTACGAGAAGAAGAAGGGCAGTGATTGATTGTTGTCATTTGTGTACTAGAAGTTCCAGCCACAGCCATATTTTACCGCCAAAATACCACAATTTAAAATGTTCTGCAAGAGTGACAAATTACATCATCCACAGAGCAAGTAATATAGTAACATCTATTTATACAAGTTTATCACACAACATCCAAAATTAGAAAATTCGTGGATAAAAAAGAGGAAATAAAAAACCAATTAGATACAATTTGTTGCCGGATCACCATGAAGGTTTCCACAGCAAAATGCAAATGTAAATGCAAATTCATGATCGTCAAACTTACAAAGAGAGCACAAAGTGAATCTATTTTATTTATATTTTAGGAATGAAGATTTTGCTCTCATAACAGCAAATATTAGTTTATGCTACAGTGTGCAAAGCAAATTATTCAACGAGTAGAACAATGCACAGTGAATTTGCAAGGTAATAATTACTTGAAAAAGAAAAACAATGAAAGAGAAAAGCATAGCATAAATAAATTTCGAAGCTGACCAGTTGAAAATTATTCATAACAAGAACTAGAATGATGAACATTCCCAAATCTTTAAGCAGATTAATTACAGCATAAAATACTGAACCCTAGAATTAAGTCCCATTTCAGCAAGCAAAACTGAGAGATCTAGTTAAAACCTACTGAACAAGAAATGGGTTCAGCTCCATTTTACATCTTGATCAGTATCAATGTGTCATCAAAAACAGAATTTTCAAACAACAACACAGAAAAAAAAAAACTAATAATAATAATAATAATAATAATAATAATAATAATAATAATAATAATAATAATAATAATGAAATGAGAGCATCAAGCTCAAAACTTAAACAATGTAACACGAAAACAATAATAATCGAAAACAATAAAGATCACAGCTTTTTACTAAAAAAAAAAAAAAAAACCAAGATTGAACTGGGGTAGAAAAAGATAGGGAACTGACCAGCGGAGTTCCAAGATTTGAGCTTTGAAAGAACGGTATGAAATGTTGGGTGGAAAATGCATAAATGAGAAAATAAGTGAGGAGTTATATATGTGAGTTGCGAGGATGTCGATGAAACCGATGTGGGGTTTTGTTTGGTGATAGCTTGTAACAGTTGGGGAGCTTTGGAATTGCCGAGAGTAACAGGTGGGGAAACCTTTCCAGGCGGGTGGATTTGGCGTCCAGCTCAAGTACTGTTTTGCTCTATATAGAGAGTAGACCTAGCTATTTGCCTGATCCAACTAAATTTGAGCTAGGCCCAAACTATTTCTCTTTGTTCAGCCAGGCCCAATTATATTTTCTTTTTCCAATTTTTGAACATCATTAAAACAAAATGAGTGAATTGCAAGTAATTGTAAAATCATAAACGAAAGTTTCTGAAAACAATAATTTAAAACTTTAGTTACAATTTTATTTAACAAATAAATGATGCTTTATAAAAATTAAAATAATTATAAAAAAAAGAGTTACTAATATTTCTTTTTTCCGTATATTTGTAATTTTCATGCAAAATAAACTAATTACAAACCAGAATTATTGTCTTAAAAATTTACACGTGCACACTCTCACATTTTAGAAATTTTTCAAATATATATATTTAAATTATAATAATAATTCTTTTAATTTATTTTAAGTACTTTTTGTTAAATTTTAATCTAATAATAATCACATAACGTAGAATCCTGGCTCCGCCACTGTAACAAACCAAATGAGAATTTAACATGGTAAATTTATTAATTGTTAATGTTAGCTTCAAAATAATTATTTTTATTGCCTCTAAGTAATTGTTACCATGTTTTAAAGTATTTATAATTTTTTTTCCCTTAATTTACATCATACGATAGCGTGGGACATACGGAGCACGTGAGTGTGCACGTGAACTTGAAACTTTAAAGTGACAATTTTTTTTGGGGCATGCGCGCGGAATCCAAATCCTACTATTAATTGATTTTGAGCCTCATATTCTAATTCCCAATATATATTTTTTAAAAAATAATTCCCAATATTTCCTCTTTATAAAAGGAATCTCTCCGAACTGCATTTTTCTGTTTAATCCAATTTCTTTTTTTGTTTTATTTTTTTTTTTAATTCTAGCATACTAATCTTTTAAAGTATAGTTTAAGATATATTTCTTAATTTCAAATAATATATCTAATTATTTTAATGGACATATATATATTTAAATTTAAATCATAAGCTATTATTTTGTTATTGTATCTCTATTTAAACAAATTATTTACAGAATATAAATGTTCATATATTAATAAAACAATATAAACCTGAATATTTAAATAATAAATGTAGATTTTTGTCATTTTAATATTAAAAAAAAAGTTTGGCCTATATTTTCATATTACTCCGTATATTACATTTATCCAATTTTTTAATGTGTGAACAAAAGGTGGCGCTATTAATATCTTTTCTCTCCATCATTCTTGAGCTTTCTATATCTCGAGCCCCCTCTCTCTCTCTCTCTCTCTCTCTACCAAAAACCCTTATCTAGGGCTAGGGTTTTGGCTCCATCTGAAATTGTTCGATCATTTCAAACATTTAGATTTGCTTCATTTAATAAATTTTCACTCTTTGGGGTTAGTTTATATATATTTTTGGATTCGCTATTCAAGTTTTTGTTTTGGCGCTGTTAAAAGGTTCTGTTCGTGTGGATCTGGATCTCTGGTAGTGTTAGGAGCTCAATGATGGATGCTAGAAAGCGAGGGAGGGAAGGTGGATTCAACGCTAATGGCGGTTTCAAAAAATCTAAGCAAGGTCAGTTCTTCTTTTATTTTCTGGAATTTCCAGCATTTCTGTTTTGCCTTATGTTTGATTGATAGATTGAATAAGCAATTGAGAGAATTGATTGGTTGAACATTTCGTTGCGTTTAGGTTTTAAGCGTAGAAAGAACACACTGAGAGTTGCTTGAACAGTTGGGAATTCTATTTAGCTGCTTTTTGTTTTCGTTAATGCTTTGAAGTTCTGCATTATACTTATACTCTGCAGCACATGTTTTTCTACGTTCTTATGTAAGATTTCGTGGACTTGCAAATACGGTGGGAATACATTTAAGTCATTATAAAGTTATTAAAAATTGCTTGTGAATGGTTTGTGTTCTGGGGAAACGTTTGTTTGGTTATAAAAATGAGATATTTTCAGTAGCTGATAGCAGTAATTTTGTTTTAACGTAAATGCCTGTTACTGCTGACAGCTGTTGCTGGGGTACTAGGTCTGTGTCCATACAACCTTATAGTTGTTGTTATTGTTTTTGGAGGTGAAATTTCACATTAAAACTGGATTAATATTTCCTTCAACCACTTGAACCTTTTCCGTTTGCTTCTTTTTCTTATGCATTCTAACCCCTTCTGAATGGAAACAATATTGTTCTATAAATATTTTCCTTCAAGTAGATACTGGCTTAAATCATTTCGCATATGACTTTTTTCGTATTTGGATGTTTATAGCTGCATACTTCTAATTATGTGGATTGCCTCCTTGATGGCAGTTTAATATTATTTTTCCTCTTTTTCATGCCAAAAGAAAGGGTCGTGTGGTTTTTGGCATGAGGCTTGGATTCATAATGGTTATAGTTTTATTTTGCTTCCTTGCCTGATCCTCACTCATTATATAAATATATGGTAAGGGAAAATTATAGTTCACCTTTGTGGTGCCAGCCAAATCATTTTTGCTTATCAGAATATTATGGTATTATTTAAAATTTGGGAAATGAATAACAGGGAAATGAAATTTATTGGAATAACAAAACATGGATGCTAGGCAAAAGATGGGTGTTGGAACTTGAGCATCAATATACTTCTTTACCTCAAGTTATTTCCTTTGATATATTAATATAACTTCAAAGCCTCACTTGTTATTTATACATATCTGTACTGGAATTAAAATTTTGGTGACATGGGAATTATGGGTAAGATTAGAAGCCTGGAGAAATTTTAGCTAAAAAGAAGTAATTAATGTCTTGTAACAGAAATGAACTCCTTATCAACTGGTGTAGGAAGCAAATTGAAGCCATGCACCAAGTTTTTCAGGTTCAAATCTTTTCTCACCTAAATAAGTATTTCTAATTGCTTTGTTGATGTTTAAAGTTTTTGTAAGAATTTTAATTTACTACTTCCCAAGATAAGATTCTGGACTGCTCTAATATTTATAGCTGTTATACAGGTACATTATCATTATTGTGCTATGACAAAATCAAGTTAATCAATGGGATTTAACAGATGTGGTTTTCTTGGTTATGGAAATAAAATAAAGATTCTTGGCAATTGAACAATATTTCTAATTGGTTGCCCACTTATGGAACTATATTGCCCTCAGTTTTCTTCAACTAATCGGATAAAGATAATATTAAATGGTAACCTTTCTTTAGCTATTTTCTACATCTATAAAAATACTCTCTGTTGGTAAGTCATAAACAAACAACCCTGTTAGCACTGGGATTTTTCTGCTACTGAATACAACATTATAGCAGTTGATTACACTTGAATAAGGTAATCTGTGAAAGTTTGATGAATTGCAATCAGGTATGGTGCTAGTAATCTTTGTTTTTGTTTGTTAATGTACAAAGAAAAAAAATCGACCCCTCATATGACTTCTGCAGCTGTTCTTAATACTATTGAAGCTGATGCTGTGCTATATTCAGTTTCTGATAAAGGCCCATTTGTCTGAAATATTACAAAGCTAATAGATGAGGATGTAGACGAGTCTTGGTTTAATGTATCTTTCACATTGCTTCCTTATTCTTATCTTAACTAAATATTGAGTCACCAGTTCATTTTTCTGTGATTTGCTTATATATAGTGCTTTCACTGACTGTGGAACCGCGTGACATGTCAATCTATAGATAAATGTTTAAGAAATGGATGTATTGCCATTTTAGCATCATAACATCAGGATCATTGCTTTTCAAGCATTTTGCTCTCTGTTGATTATTGAATCTATCTTTGTTACAGTTGCAGGCTTGTTTCTTCTATTATTGTTCATTCTACTTTAGTATCAGTTTCAGGCATCATCACTTTTAGCCCCTAAAATCTTCTCATTTATGGCGTGTCGGATGTAATTTGTTTGGCTATGCTTTGTATTGCAGTACCGCTGGCTGTCCATTTGGTGAGAGCTGCCATTTTTTGCACTACGTTCCTGGTGGTTATAATGCTGTGGCCCAGATGATGAACCTGACGCCAGCTGCCACTCCAATTTCTAGAAACCCGGCACCTCCGCCTGCTGTCTCTAATGGTTCTGCTCAATCTGCAGTCAAAAGCCGCTTGTGCAACAAATATAATACTGCAGAAGGTTGCAAGTTCGGTGACAAATGCCATTTTGCGCATGGTGAGTGGGAACTTGGGAAGCCTGTAGCTCCATCTCATGACGATCCTCGTGCGATTGGAACTGTACCTGGACGAATGGGCAGTCGGATGGATCTACCTCCACCTGGCCCTGCTGCTAGCTTTGGTGCCTCAGCCACTGCAAAAATCAGTGTTGAAGCTTCCCTTGCAGGTGCCATTATTGGCAAGGGTGGTGTAAATTCCAAGCAAATATGTCGTCAAACGGGGGCCAAGTTATCCATCCGAGAGCATGAAGCAGATCCCAACCTCAGGAATATTGAATTCGAGGGATCATTTGAACAAATTAAGCAAGCGAGTGCGATGGTTTCCGAACTAATTGCCAGTGTGAGTTCAGCAAATGCTGTTGCAAAGACTACTGGAGCATCTGGGGGGCACTCCCATTCAGGAAGCAACTTCAAAACAAAGTTGTGCGAGAATTTTACCAAAGGATCCTGTAGCTTTGGTCAAAGATGTCACTTCGCTCATGGGGCTGCTGAATTAAGGAAGTCGATAATCTGATTGCGGTCTCTTGTTTTGCCTAGTTAGTTCATGGGCACAAATTGCTGTGCAAACCTCTACTAGCCAGAGCTCTGTTTTGAAGGGCAGTGCTACTAAGTGACACTAATGAAAACTTATAATATCCCAGTTTTTGAGCTGTTTCGCCCCTTTGTTTTTTAGAGTTATTTTAGCTGTAGTGATCTTTTTATCCTTTTTGGAATTCAATATTATTGGATCTGAGTTTTGATTTTGCTAATATGGGACTTATCATTGTTAAATTCACAAGAAATCCAAGGCTTGAATCTTTTCACGTGCTTCAATTACCTATTCAGTGTTTCTCATGACAACTTGCGATTGACTTGATTTTGGGAAATTCTTGTTGAATAGTTAATCTTGACTGCCTCCGAGTGTTCGATTGATCTGCTGTGTTCTGGGACTTGGAAATAGATTGCTTCGTAAATGGGTGAATGTGAAATAAAACCTATAGTTAGGGTATGCGTAGATGGGTGAATTTAGACCTTGGCACCTGAAATCATTAATCTGGACTTGCTTTAAAAGAAGAAAAAAGGAAAAACGATAAAGAGAAATGAATGGTGTATTGATCCTATCAAGTTAGCTAAAAAGAGAAGTCCAAGTATCAGTTTCTATAACTGAGTAATTAGAGGAAACGGCAGAGAAAGAAAATAGGGGAAAGTGAGGAGAGTTGATTGTCGCTTCGTTTACCTAACATTTACATCTTTCAAAAGTGGTGATGTAAAATACAGGTTTTGATGGGTAGGATCTTTACAGTGATGGTAAGGCTATTATTTGCTTTTAATTGAATAATTATTTTTTGGATGGGTGAATTTTGCGGCAGATCTAGTGCCCCACCATGCTTATAATTTTCCTTTCGAGGTACGATGAATTAAGCGACCCGCCTAGTCCTTTTATTGTATTCGTCACGACTTGGCTGGAGCAACCCATTTCCGGCACTCTTTACCAAAATAAAAAATCCAATCTCTAATGATCCTTCTAACCAAATGGTAAATGGCTATTGTTGAATAATGAAGAAAGAAAAGGCAAAAAAAGGTAGAACGTGCACATTTTAACAAGCGTAAAGACAATTTGGCACCCATTTTAATAATTGGTCAATTTTTGTACTCTGTAAGGCAAAAGAGAAGATAGTACCTTTTCCATTTGGTGATTCTTGCTTATGGTTTTTGTTATTTCTGTTCATAATACGATACCTTTTTGGCTTGTAATCATACTTTTTGTAGTCTTTTAAGCCTATAAAGGCACGGCTGGCCCAGAACGATGAGCAACGTTAATTTCTATAACACAACAAATCTCTATGTGCTCCGTACTGAAGAATCTACAATTTTCACTTTTCTCCGGTCCAAGGCTTTTTTTTGTAAGAGAAAAAAAGAGAAAAAAAAACCTCTAAAATTACACCAATTGTGTATTATTTTCTACTTTTATTCCATAGAAAATATGCAAAACATTACAAACAAGGAACAGAACGTACATAATATAAAATCCACTTGCATAAGCAAACGCTAGCAATCACAAATGTCACATAACTATTATTATTCCAAATCGTAACTTAAAGCAAATTGCCCCTAGTGGCCCCAGTCCCAGCCCCTCCCCCATAACCCGGTTGGGTGCCCTCCACATGGGTGTTATGGCTCGTACCATCTCCCGGCAACCCAGTCGGGTGTGTGGTGGTTACACCGGTTGGGTCCACGTGGCCGCTATAGGGCTGACCAGGCATGGCTGACATTTGATGGGTCCCAGCCTGGTAACCCGTGGCCCCGGTTGTTGAATGGGTATGAGCAGGGTCGCAACCCGTTGTGTAATGGGCACCACCACCAGCTTTGGCCGCCTGCCTTTCCGCAGCATTATGCTCACGCGCTTCCTGTTTCTTCCATTCTGCCTCCGCTATTTTCGATTCTTTCTTCTCCGTTGCCATCTCCTTCTGCATTGGGTCGTGTGCTGACATTTTATCAACCTACAACCAAGGTTTATTAATTCCTTTTTCTTAAATAAGATTAGAACTATGATAATTAAGAGGGAAAAAAAAAAACCTTTTCTTGTACAGTGGCTTTGGTCTTGTCCATGCCAGCCTTAGCAGAGGCAGCTGCGTTGGCTGCCGTTTCCTTCACAGACTGCATGTTCACTTTGAGTATTAAGACGGTTGGTGTTCTGTAAATCGTTGGTTTGATTCAAGTTGAAAGTTTGCGAACCTATGTTTGCATGTTTATATAGGCATGAAGGGCTTCTAGAGTATTGACACGTATTAAAGTAACAGCTAACACGTGGATTGCAGTTATTTACAATAGCAGTTCCACGTTTGGATTTGGATAGGAACATAATAAGTTAGGTCCAATTCTTCTGAGATTTTAGGACAGGCTCAGCATACGTGGCGAGTTACAAGAGATGTGAGGCGACATGAAGCGGAGAGTTGGCTACGCGTGTCTTGTATGTCAACATGATCCGCTTAGATCTCCATTGGACTCGCATGTTTCGGTCTGCTGCCATGTTTTATGGTTGCTTTTTCTTCTTTTGCCTGGGATAACGAACCGATTTTCAAATGTGTTACTTTATCATCTAATCATCTATCAATTTTTCATGGAAATAACAATTATATTATGAGATTCACGACTCATCCGCATTGATCAAAAGGCCCGATAGCCCAGTTTATCTTAATAGGCCTTTCTAAGCTGGCTGAAATCAAAACCAGTTTCAAGTTTCTAAATCTTATAGGCCAGGCCCAAATCCAACTTTGAATAAAATTATTAAAATATAGATAAAAATTATGTTCGTGCCGACTCCGATTGTAAACATGTGATTGCCATCCTTCAATAAAGAAAGTGTTTTTTTTTTTTTAATTCAATATTAGTTCACATAACGAACTCTCTGTTAAGTTTGATCTAAATTTGCTATGATCTTTAGTAGTAGGTGCAAATTTACCTCTTTAAAATGCCATCTACACTATAAAATTGTACCGTATATAGTTATATACCGTTTTAACGGTTTATCTCTTATTAATATTATATTATTTAATTTGTAATTGCACTTTGATTAACTTAATTATGTTGAGCTCTTTAATCCTTATGCTCTATTAAGCCAATATATGGTCAACTGCCTATTGTGTAGCTAATTTATGCGATAATCAAAAGAATAAGAGCTTTTATTATGATTAAATTATGAAAAAATATTTGCAATCTAGTAATATAATTATAGTACTGCAAAACTTATTTTTAATATATCTGACACGTTAATTTGCGCCGAATATAGACGCATGAACAAAAAAAAAAACAGAGGTAAAATAAAATATAGGCTTAATTATGTTTCACATAAAAAAAAAAATAGTTTATTTTAAAAACAAAATTTTTTCCTTGCTTTTCCCAATACCCCTCAATTATTTTGTGTACCCCTCAATTATTTTATAGTTATCATTAATGTATGTTACATAAACTAATATAATGGTTGAAGAAAATGATAAAAGAAAATATAATTTTTTTCTTTCTTTTATTATGATAATTAGTGTGGAAATTAAAAAAAAAAAGACATTGTGAATTATATGGATTTAATATATTTTAATAGATAAGAAAAGAAAATGTAAAAATTTTAATAAGGTGCATCCCATCTATTTGTCACTTTTTATAGGCTTTCAGTAATATTAAGATAATAATTGATTTTATTTAATTTTATAATAAAAATTATATTGAGGAGAACAAAATGCTTTCATTTTAAATTAAGATATTTATTTTTACAATGTCATTATTGTCCAATAGTGTTTCAAAAAGATAAAACTAGTAAATGGAAGTCTAAGAAAACTGTAATATCAATGAAGTTAATTTTATATATATATGTGTGTATATTATCTCTAAAACCTTCTAAGGTCTAATGCATTAAAACAAACATTTGCTCTAAAATGTCCACTGGGAAACTATTAAATGTTTTATTGATAATATGACATGGATAAAATTAGAATATATACAATAAATTTTACAAAATAACAATTTTGTAGCACATTTTATTTGAAAAAAGAAATGACAATTCAATGAAAGAGAAATAATATAATTAAGAAAATCAAAATGAATATATTACGGATTAGTTACCTTTTTTTAAAGAGGTTAAAAGACAAATTTATAGGTTATTCCTCGAATATAAGAAGCACCGGAAGAGACAATACAGATAGAATATATTCTTTTGCTTCGTTACAGTCAAAGTCTGAGTTAGTACTGTTCCACCTCATGCGATTACAATGCATAAGCTCGGGTAGAGCGGGATGCTCGTGGCTCGTATTTGTGTATATTTTATATAGTATTAATTTGTATAATATTAACTTATATGATATTAATTTATATTATATTATATAATATTTAATAAAAAATTATATTAGATTATTAGCCTATACTGTATTTGGTGCGTACTGTCATAACATATTATTTTTTAAAAAATAGATACAATTAAATTATTTTTATTGTAACTAATTTAGATAAAAATTATAATTATAAAATACAAATTTCAATACATCAATATTTTATTAAAAATAAAAAAATTATGTAAAATAATTATATATTATTAAAAATATCAGCATTTCTAAAATCAAAATTAAATAAAAAAATTACGAAATATAAATAACAAATTTGACTAAATATTTGAGCAAAAAAAAAAGAATTTATCAATTATAATATAATTTTTATATAATAGCCGTTAAGTTATACATTCAATATTATAAATTTGAAAAATTGGTCAAAATGTGATAATGGTAATGATGGAAGTGTGGTGGTAGCGATAGCGATGGTAGTGGCGAGGACGGAATGGTGGCGACGATGGTAGCAGTCGCGTTGTGATGGTGTGGGCAGTGGTGATGGCAGCAGTATGGTAATGGTGGTGGCAATATGGTGGCGACAACCAGCGATGGTAATGGCAGCATCTGTAGTGTGATGGTGTGTAGTGGGGGTAGTAGCGATATGGTGGTGGCGGCAAAGGTGGCGGGGGTGTGGTGATGGCAACGACAGTGGCAATGACAGTGTTTGAAGTGTGGTGATGTGGCTAGTGATGGTGGCGGCGGTGTGGTGGTGTCGACAATATGGGTATGGTGGTGGTGGCAGGACCGAAAGTGGCAACAGCGATGGTGAAGGCAGTAGTGGTGTTGGAGTCGGCGGTGGCGTTATGGTGGTGACAACAATAGTGATGACAGCAGTGGTGATGGTATCCATGATAGCGGTATGACTGCGGGGGCAGTGGTGACGACAACAATGTTGGTGGCAGTATGGTGGTGGTGGTGGCGACAGCAACAGCGATGGTGATGGGTTGGTATTTAGTATTAATACGATATTTAACGTATTATACAAATTTAAAAGTTTGTGGTTTATTATTTTATACAATATATGTGGAATAATGAAATTTGTACTGTATTATATTATCCTCACATTAATTTTTCATAAATCCTTTCGAACACCGTACTTGTATTAGCTTGTACTATTTTATACTATCTCATTGCAATTCAGTGAACCAAACGTGACCTTAATATCTTTTCTAGGACTAAGTACTAACAACAAAATAAATAATTTTATTTTTTTAAAAGCCTTCAATTATCAATAAAATATTATATGCGCATATTTGTTTAAAATAATAGTTTTACATTATAGTGATAATGATTAGGGATGAGCAAAAAAAATCGAAAATATGATTAACCGTAAAATTGATTCGAAATCGAATTAATTTTTATGGTTAACCGATTCGATGGACTCGATTACGGTTTTTAATTTTTATATTTTTGGTTAATGGTTACGATTTAGGATTTTAGGTACCGGTTAACCGTTAGTCAATGGTTAACTGGTGTATATATATATATAATTTTTATATCTTCAATTTTTTCTATTTGCCTCTAAAATTTACATAAAATAATATTTTAAAATATATTTAAATTATATTTTATTTTTATACCTTAATTTATATTATGTCATTCTCTTTAATTATATAGTAATATTTATATATAGTATACGATTAAATTTTATATATATTATTTTTTTATATTAAACTAAAATTATATTATGTCATTCTCTTTAGTTATATAGTAATATTTATATATACTATCCGATTAATTTTTATATATATATTTTTTATTATATATTGGTGTTCATATTTTACTTAATAGCATGTAATTATATTTTCTTATATTTTAGAGTTTATGTTATAACATTTAATATTATTCAAAATTTTATTTAACTTTAAATCAAACATATTCTAATTTTTAACAAATATCAAATATATTTTATAATATCAGCTATCAATCTATATAACATAAATTTTGACTAGTAAATTATGTTTGTTTCATAATTTTTATATTAAATTACTTTTACACATTTGAAATTGAATTGAATTTTGTCTAATTTTTGTAATAATTTTATGTTATAAATTTTAATGGTTAACCAAAAAATATTGGTTAATCAAACCAAAAAATCGAAACCAATGAACTAATTAACCGAATGCAACGGACTGATGAATGGTTAGTGATTTTAAAAAATCAATATTAATGAACTGGTTAATTTTTTGTTAATGGACCGGTTAACCGGTCCATGCTCATCCTTAATAATGATCATATTAATTAACATGTGAATTTTCCACTCTAAGCAACAAATATATATATATATATATATATATATATATATATATATATATATATATATATATATATATATATATATATATATATTATAAAAAAATTAAATATTATCTCCTTTTCTCTTATTTTTTACTTTTAACATATATATTAAAAAAATAATTAATACATTTCAATATTATAAAAGTATTAGTAATTTACTATATTATCATTTCATTAAATATCATAAAAATAATAAATATATAAATACATTTAAAGCATCAAAATAATAGTGAAATAGAAAAAGCGTATTAAATTTTCTTTTAAATTATGAAAAGTGCACTAACTTTTTTTCTAAATTTTTAAAAACAATAATTGAAGTTTAATAAAAAAAATTCAAAAGCAACTTTTAAAAGGAATCAAAATAATATGGCATTATTGATATTCAATAATATCACTTCCTCAATTTTTTTATGTGTTACTTTTGAGTAAAATATAAATTCTATTTATCTGTTATTTTTAAACTTTCAATATAATTTAATTTAATTTTTTAATTTATTTTTTTCAATAAAATTAGAACCAATTAAATTTGATAATTTAGTATTCATTATGCAATTTGATACTAAATTTAAGTTTATTTATTATTTCTTAATTATAACAAAAATAAAAAAAATGACAAATAAAAAAAAAACGGAGCAAGTATATGATAACATTCAAATAAATACTGGGTACTAAGTTTTAGTTAAAATTTTGCGTAGTAAGTTTTTATTAAATACTTATATTTTAATTGATATTCAATTAAAATACATTATTATTTCAGCATATTTAAAATTCAATTTTAATAGATTGAGTTTTAACTAAAATTAAATTTTATTTAATATTCATTAGGCTGAATGCAATTAAGACTCAAAAACTCAATTCAATTTGAAATTGACTTTAAAATAAAATTGAAATCCAAATTAATTTGGACATTGAATTAAAATTCTTCTTAATTTAGTAAATTGAATTGACTCCAACTTGATTTGGTCACTACTTATTTGCTATACATAGAATTCATTTCAGTTTGGATGATGGATTTTCAATTGAAATTAAATCAATCAATCTTTTTGTTAATTCAATTGATTTGAAATTAATACTGAATTTAAATTCAATATTTATATATATAAGTGTCGAATCATATTCCGATTAAATTTCATTATTCTTACAGAACAATATTTTAAACTTACAACTTAGTGATAAAATCGAGATTTATAACTTAGTGGTATAATCAATTAGTGATATAATCGAGATTTAACAATATATATATGTGTGTGAGTGAAAATCCCAAATATTAATCAAGGAAATCAATACAAATCTTTCAAAACTAAATTAATTAATTAGATTCTCTGCACGAGGGCGGCTGAAATTCTTGCATATCGTTCGTTGCGCCAAATGCCAAAAATGCTTGAGCATATTCTATTGAAGCAATTTCCAGGAAATTGACATTTGGAGTATTTCATTTCTTATAAGTCATATCAATATGATCACGACGTCCATGAAACCCTATTGTCGTGTTCGTAGCATCTTTTAAAATTAAAATGCGTATAATTAATAATTGAAACAAAAATGATAATAACATGATTCGTGAATGTGATTAGGTCAGAATATAAGAGGGATTGGATTATAAATAAATTAAAATATCTGTGTTATAAATTGACCGGATCACATTGAGTTGTGATATAAAAAACAAAAATTTATTGGTATACTATTATAAACGGATTTGATTATTGAGTCATAAATTAGTACACTTTTATAATTTTATAATTATTGATAACTACAGAAAAAAATATTTTCAAGATCTAGTCAGATCGGCCCAACAACGTTCAACAGAGCCCAAGTCAATCAACAAAAAGGACAAAGCATGAACTGTAAGACAAAATATAAAGGCGCGGTGTTCGATCGAACTGATGGAATGTCCTGTCATGTCCAGTCCACTGACACAAGTAAGCACACATACCTTCCACCTGCTTCCTATTAAATCGCCGCACATCTACTCCAATATCAGTTATCATGTCCCAAGGTACTCAAGTATCCCTTCCAAAAAACTCTTATACATAGTCTAAAATACAATATTTCAGGTATTAAATATCGGAGACTCTCTTTCTCTAAAAGCTACTAACTTAAGTTTTAAAGTGCTAATATCCGGATCCGATCAGACACTTCATCTTGCAGGTTCTGTCATCCGATCGGATCTTCCAGCCACCAACTCTCTTTATCTCATATAAAGACCAATAGTGCTTTATCAATTATTTTTATTGAAAATAAAAATTACATATATGGGAAAAGTTATAAATTATAAATTATAAATAATATAAATGAGTTATAAAAATATAAGTAAGCAAATTATAAACATACTAAATTATAAATTATCATGACGAGTATGATTGAAAATAAAGCATGATTTTATGGTTGAATTAATAAATTGGATCAAAATTTATCACCAATAATATAATATGATGATATATTATTTGAATTCTAATTTTGATTTCTTAAAGATTTAAAATCTTATTTGCATGAAACGTGTTTGTATATTATTATGATTTTCTGGGAATTCGTGTGCTCTTGGAGTCCCAATCTTTGAACTTCTTAAAAGATTAAATTTGTATTTGCACGTGAAAAAGTGTAAACATACTTTGTAGGTCTTTAAAAAAAATTAAGGAATCCAATCTTATAAAAATTAAAACATAAAAAAGAGTGGTTAAAATATTTAAGGAAGGAAATTGTAAAATAAAAAATTTAAGAAAGGCAAAGCGTAAACTCATAATATTTTTATCATCTAAGCCTAAGACAAGTGACTAGGTTGAAGTCCGATTAAACCAAATTGCTTAGATTGGCCAGTTCGATTGAATTGATATGACAGTACTATTGATTTATGCACTCAAGCGTCTAGCAAACCGACATGATACTTTTAGGTGAGCAAATAAATTTAAAAATATAGTTAATCACAAAATTAATTCGAAATTTTATCAAAATTTTCGATTAATTAATTTGGTAAATTTAATTTAAATTTTTAAATATCGATTAATTATTAATTATAGTTAACTGATTCATATACATATATATTATAGTTTTATTTTTATATAAAATAGTCTTTACATTATATTTTCTATTTTTATACTTTTTTTTATAAAATTTATATAGTACTTTAAATTAAGTTTATATTATATAATTTTCTTTAATTATATAATAATATTTATATATAATAATCAGTTTATATATATATATATTGGAGTTTATATGTTACTTAATAGTATTTAATTACATTTTTTTATATCGTAGAGTTTATATTATAATTTTTAATATTATTTAAAAATTTATTTGACTTAAAATTAAGCATATTAATTTTCAATAAATATTAAATTTATTTTATAATATTAACTATTAATTTATATAACATAAATTTTATCTAATAAATTATGTTTGTTTTGTAATTTTTATTTTAAATTATTTTTCACATTTGAAATTAAATTAAATTTTATCTAATTTTTTTAATATAATTTTATATTATAAATTTTAATAATTAATTAAAAAATTGAAATTAAATAGTTGATTGATCGAATATAATAAATTAATTAATAATTAATAAATTTAAAAATTTGATATTAATAAAATGATTAATTGCCTGCTGCTAGTCGCTTATCGTCTATAGGGAGATTTTCTTAGCCAATCCTAGCCGATCGCTTTCTTCCATTCCAGCCAATCGTATTAGCTTTCCATACTTTTTTATATTTATCAATGACCATGCGGTTTGCGTATCACAATGCAAATTATAAAGTGATTGTCAACAGGGTTTTCAAAGCTCTATATAGAATAAAAAGTCAATAAAAATAAAGTTTCATTAATGAAAAGTTTGAACGTCAGAGTACTAAATTTGAATTTGTTAAATATAAAATCAATTAAAATATAAATTTAACATTTTTAATATAACAATACTGTAATAAAATTTTCAACATACCAACATCTATAGATAATATATTGTTTATGTACATAAATGATATTATATTAACATGGTAAACATTTTTTAGAAGATTAAAATAGTAATCATGTAATAAATAAAAGTTAAATATAATAATGTATAAATTATAGTTTATCTATTGATAAAACGACTAGGCTCATTTTTTATAGTTGGACCTCAGTTGATGATTGAGCAACTTTTATTAATAAAACTGAAAAAAGGCAAAAAAAAAAATGAAATAGAGTAAACTTTGAGAAATATAAAATTGAAATTGAGAGAAAATGAAAAACGTTATATTTTTTTTAAGGATATAAGCATTAAAATAAATAAATAAAAAAAGAGAAAATTGTATATAATTAAGAAGACAAGCAAACATGAATTTGTTTTCAAGAACGCAAGTGTTTTCGATTGTTTTGCCTCTTTGTTATGAACGCAAGTGTTTAAAAGATATAAAATTGTGTGTCAACTGTCAAGCCTTCAAACTGCGAAATCGGCGGCATAAATGGTTTTTTCCTACTATATTAATAAAATATTTTTTTACTATACATATAGTAAAATAATTAATAATTTACCATCATCATAAGTTGATTTAGATGAAAATGATTCTGATATTTTGGATTCAAATTCTTATATATGCAGCAAATTTTGTTGATAGAGTTTACCACAATTGTATCTACAATAGCTTAAAAATAAATTAATTTATGTATAATATAATTTAAAAATATTTTTCGTTGTTACGATATATTTTAAAATACCACACTAAAAAGAATGATTTTATTAACATTTTAAATTTAACAGGCTAGCATGTGTTGATAATTGGTAATGTGCATAGGCTTAGCGGCTAAGTTAACTGCACTTGGCCACCAAATGATCCAAATTAGTCGGAAAGTTGGTGATAATTAAACTTTGCTAACTTAAATATCATAGCCTAACTTAATCATCAAAGTCTATGAATATCATAGCCTAACTTAATCATCAAAGTGGCTCCTTCCAATAGTTTTTTTTTTTCAATCAACTGTTACAAAAATATTTGATTTTTTTTTCAATTAAGATTAGAGGTAAAAAATAAACGGATTGGATGAGTTTGAATTATACTATAAATACAGATCATAAATGAACCAAAAAATATGAATTATAAATGGACCAATGTCCAAATGAAATTGGATGAATTTGGACCCGACCCATAAATTTAATGCATTTTTAATAAAAATACAGAAAAATAAATATTTTATTAATAATTTAATTTTACTCAAAAAATAAAATTATGTATAAATATTGAATATACAAATAATAAAAATTAGTCTAATAAAAAATAATAATATGCTAATCTATTTTGAAAGTTTAATATCTTTTTCCATATTATCTTGAGATTCTTTTTTTTCAAATCCAAATAATCAATTACAAGTAGTGATTAAAGCTTTTGCATTTTCAAGTAATATAGATGCCTGCCACTTGTTGATAATTCTTTCTTCCATTTGATTCTGAAGCAACTATAGTAATTGAAATTGTCAAAATATCTCTAGCCATTAATGAAAGAATGGAATATTTCTACTCATTATCTTTCTTTCAAGATAGCACATCAAATTATGAAAATCTACTCAGTCTTGCATCATTTAAATATATATCTAATTCGAATTTTATCTCCGAAAGTGTTATTAAGGCAATCAAATTCTTACATGAAAGTTATTATAAAATATTAAAAATATAAATATTTTATTTTACATGAGAGAAACGTACTTTCATGAGATCATCATCCATATTTGATCTCCTTTCTGTTGATATATCTGAAGTTTGATTATTACTTGCATATGATGCAAAAAGATCATACAACTTATCCTTAATTTCTTTGCATTCATATTTAACCACACTCTCATCTCCGAATAACTTTCTATAATAAAATGTTACAAAATACAACTTATAGCGAGGATCCACAATAATAAAAAAGGATAAAATAACGCTATAACAGTCCCAATACTTCTCAAACTTATTCAGCATCAAAGTAGTCATATTCTAAATGCATTGATCTTTAATTCTTGTCCCATCTAACAACAAGAGATAAATTCTTAAGACATTATAAAAGTACAGATTTGAGGTGGGATAATGAGTTTCTGAGAAAAGATTAGTAATATCTCGAAAAGGTTTCAAATATTTCAAATATACATTGAGCCAACAGTGGCCAAATGTGAAAACTCCTTCCGATAAAAGAGAGTCTTATCAAGCATCTCATATGTGGAATTCTACCTCGTAGGACAATCTAACCACAATCCTTTAGAATAATCAATACCTACTTGCTCTGCACATTCGACAAATTTTATTCTCCTAGCTTCTGATCCATTCACATATTTCACCCCTTCCCTGATAGATATAATTGATTGATCAATTAACTTCAAACATTCTTGAACAATAAAATTTAGGATATGAGTTCTATAACGCACATGGAAAAAATCATCATTACAATGCAAATAACCATGCAAACTAAGTTGATCTCTCAATAGTTATTGCATGTTGTTATTATTTCGTGCATTATCTAAAGTAATGGTAAATATCTTCTTCTTTATTCCCCAAAATTTTAACTTGTCATAAACTTTTTCATACAATAGAGAAGAAGTATGTGGAGGAGAAAAATAATAAAAGTTTAATATCTTACAGCACAACTTCCAATCCTTGTCCACATAATGAGCAGTTAAGCAAAGATAACCCTCCGAAATACATGAGGTCCATACATCACAAGTCAAGCATATCCTACCAAGTATTTCAGCCAAAGTATTCTTAAGAATATCTGACTCCCTCTTATGTACTTTTAAACAATATATATATTTTTTGTATTCCTACATATTGATTTCACATCTTGGTTCAAGTATGTATGACTACTTCTATTTGCTTCATGTTCAGTAAAAGTATACCCATGTATAATTATAACTAAGGCTACATATTCTTTGTACACTTCTTGGTTTATCTTATACTTTATTTCATTAGACACCACAACATCAAGTTTAGGACATACCTTCAAATGACGCCTTGAACTAGAAGTATCATGGGTAGAATCAGTGATATATTCTTTTGAGCAATGCTTGCACTTTCCTTTTGATTTTCCATCATTATTTTGACTTGCTGGTATGAAATCGAACTCATTCCATATAAAAGACACCCATCTTCTTTTGAAAGTGGTTTCGGCAAAAGTGTCAATGCTTTCATCCATACTACTAAACTAGGATCTATTTCATAAACAACTGCAAAAAAAAGTAAAACAAAAAACAAGCATATGTACAAAAAATAAATACAGATTAGTAAACTAAGTTAATGTAATACTCCTAATGGTACCTTAAGAGAAATTTTAATCAATTAATGGTGTATTTATAATTTGATTGTGTATGTTCATGGATTCCATGGTAAGATAGGACATAGAAGGAATTATTTTTAAGAAAGGGATAAAATGATCATTTTACAGTAGACAGATTATGTGGTTAATTAAGGAAAAATTATAATTTAAGGACTTAATTGAAAAGTGAAAGTTTTAAGGTAGAAGTGTGAAACTAGAAGAGAAAAGGGCTAAATAGCAATATAGAAAAAAAAAAGATCTTGTAGGAACTAGTAAAAAGTTGGCATATGTCCCTTCCAGATGGCTCATGAAATTAAAGAAATCTGTAGGAATGAGGTGTTGTGGCCGCCATCTCAAACCCAAAAGGAGAACAACCATTTCCTCTCTCTCAAATCATTTACTCATGGTTGTTAAAAAAGGTGTAGAGTGAGAAGTTAGGATTTGGCCATACAAAGGTAAAGCTATCTTCTTTTCTACTTCTTTTTTTGGTTTAAGTGTAAGAACTTGAATTGATATAGTAAATAAATGTTTATGTGTGTGTGGAATCTTGTGTTTGGAGAAGAAGAAGAAGAAGTTACTAAGAGAAAGAAAGAGAAGATAGAAAGGAAGAAGGAGGGGGTAGCTAAACAAGGTATGGGAACTTTTCCTTTATTGTGTGTATTTGTTGTATATATGATGTGAGAATAGTAATATGTGATGTTATAGTAAGTGATTATCATGAAAAATTAAGCCTAAAAATAACTAAAAACCATAATATGGGGTTTGAACTTAAAATGAGTAAAGACTGTTTAAAATTCATTAGACTAGTCATCACTAATTTGTTGATATCTTGAGTTTTCGTAACTTAAATTAAGAAATTTTAGTTGGATAAAAAACTAGACTTATTTATATTCGTTTGATACGAAGAACACGAAGCCTTAATCGATTTGCATGATAGATAAAATTAGGCTTGAATCCGGATTAGGATTGCTGCCCTATCATTAGAAGTAGTTTGAGGTTTTTAGTAAATATATAGAGATTTACAAGTCGGATTTAATTGATTTTTGATATTTTGGAAACTAGAAATATAGATATATAACTTTGTAGAATGACATTATCCCTAAAAATGATGTTTTATAGGTAAAAAACAACATAGAAATGTGACTGAAATTTAATCTTTGGACAGATTGTACTTCACGGTTATCAGGTTTTAGTTAGTAACCATGAGGTACTATAGTTTTCAGTCTAGAATCGAAATCAACCTTACCTCACGGTTACTAGGCTATTGGTAGTAACCGTGACCCCTTTCAAAGGTATAAATCACGATCATTACTCTTTTGATAATGACCGTAAGGTAGTCTGATGCAGTCCGAAACCAAAAGTACAACCTATATCACGGTTACTAGGATTTGGTTGGTAACCATGACCCCTTTCCATGGCTAAGGCCATGGTTACCAGGTTTTGATGCTGACCGTGACCTTCCATGACTCAAAATGAATATGAAATTAAGACTCCAATAGGGATTTATGCATACCCAATTCCTTATAAGCCATCTTGAGCATAATGTATATAGTAATATATAACAATAACTACATGAAATGTATAAGCAATATAATGGTAAAGTTATAGTAATTGATATATTAAAATGTTTACTTGAGTATGCTTCGTATTATAATGATTATACATATGTACTTTTGACCATACCCTGATAGTTAAGAATAATATTGTATTATTTGAGTTAGTATAAAGTATAATATATAATAAATTGTAAATTATACATCAAATGATATATGGATATGATCATTTGCCTGCACTTAGAACTTTGTGATGGATAGATAGGCATGCCTATAGGGTTCAGTCGCAGCTGCTACAATTGATCTCGTTTGGATCTATTATTATCCCTATATGGGATCACGGGCTTGACCCCATTTGGGTCCACAGGTTTGATACCTTCAGGTACCCACAAAAATAATACCTTCGGGTATTTTTATATTTGATACATATGGGTATCCACAACACCCGTTATCTACATCCACAATACTTTAGCAGGCATTTTATATAGTAAATGAACAGTTTATATTAATGATAAATAATTGATTAGCCATTCTGATTTATCATTAAACAATAATGTTATAAGATTTCATGTAATTTATGGCATTGATTTTGTAATCCTTGCGTGTAGATTAATATAATTGTAATATATTATTATTAGTGTGGCTTATTGTGTGCTTGGTAATGACCACTGTGAGTGGTTGTTCAAATATTTATTGTTCCCCACTAAACTTTATAGTTTAGCATGAGTTTTTATCCGTGTAGGTTCAAGGTAGGTCTTCGCTTCAGGGATAAAGCCAATGCTAGATAGAAAGGGGAAAGTTTTAAAATATGAATTGTACTGCTTCTATCTTTTGATTTGTGTAAATATTATGAAAGCAATGTAGTGAACATGTTCTGTAACTAATAACTCAAAATCTAATTATGATGTAACAAAGTGTATGCCTATATAACTTGTTCAGATGCATGATTTAGAAGGTATAAATATAATATCAATTACATGATAGGCGAACATGTTATTATCATTATATTTATTATTTATTAAAAATATTTAATAAGTAACAGGTGTAATGGCCTCAACACCGATTTGGCCATGAACAGTAAATTTCGATGGTGAATAGTGCACCCGGACCGTAAAACGGATCCGAAAGTGAAAAATATTTTATTTGACCATCGAAAAGTATTGGTCATGGTGAGTCCGTGGTTGAAATTTAAAGTGAAATCGAGGTCAAATAGGCCTCCGAAAGTCAAAAATACGAAAAAGGTAGCGAGTCAATTTCCCTGGTAGGGAATGTGACTTGATTTTGCATAAATTTTTAAAAATAGTAAATGAACTCCAAAAATTGTCATATTTTGCAGATCTTAATGAAATTTCATGTAGAATATTTTGGTATAAAGAAATGAATTTTTCGGCGATGTCGACAGTTGTCGAATCGGACCAATAATGAACTCCGATTGAGCCAAAATTTTAGATACTACCTATTTTTGATGTGATAAGAATTATGGAATCAGTTTTGGAGTGATTTGGAGTGATAAAAGAGGATAAATCAAATTGGGCTTGAATTAGGGAGTTAATGGGCCTTAATTATTTAATTAAGCCCAAATGCCAACTCAAGCCCAATTTATCCATTAAGAAGGCCTATAAATAGTGTGAAATTTCTGGAACAAGCTAGCAAAATCAGCTTCCTCCTTATCTCCTCTCCTTGGCCGAATTTCCACCATTGTTGTTAAGCTTTTTTCTTCTTCTCTCTCTCTCCATTTCACACTAAATCAAGCCATCAAATAGTAATTTTTGCCTCTCTAGTTAAGTTTTATGACCTCCTCTCTTCAAATCAAGGAAGAAAATCAAGGAAAATTAAGAGAAAGAATTTAGGGTTTCATTTGAGGTAAGTGAAACCAATGAGTTTAAATTCTTTCTAAGGTGCCTACTTATGTTTTTGGGTGCCTAGATTTCATTTATGATGTTATTTTTAGCATTTGAGGTTGAAAAACTAGAGTTCTAATGGGTTAAAGTTTTGGTTCTCTTAGGGAATCAAAGTGAATTGCAAGCTTCCAAGGCTAAAGGCAAGGAAAAGGAAGTTTAGGCATCCTAGAGCAAGAAAGGAAGGTTAGTGGCTAATGAATCTTAATATTTTCTTTGATTTTAGTCATTAAACCTTTATGTAACTTAATGAAAATATGATATAAATGATGTTTAACTTAAAGTAATGGTAGATGAATGTTATGGGACTTGAAATAAGTTGTTTGAATGCTTAAAGGAAGTGTTAAGTGAATATATGGTATAAAACCTATAGTGGCCAAATGAATTTCCTAAGAAAACTAAGGTGTATTTTGTAAATTTTGATGATTTTATGCTTCAAAATCATATTAGAAATGAAATAACATGCTTAAGAATTTTTATGAAATTTATTGAAATTAAATGAATATTTTAGAGAAAATTTTCAATTATGTAAGTAATGAAATTATTGAATTAAATGAAACAATGTGTATTTTGTTGAGAAAATGAATAATTTTGGTGAATTATGGTATAATAATTCACAACTCATGTAAAGAAATTGAGAAGAATAATTAATAAGTAAAATAAGTGTAAGCGAGTAAAGAAATAATAAGAAAATAAAGTTTTGATTGAGATTTCTGTGAAATTATGCCCTTAGAAATAGTTTGGCAGTAAAAGCCTAGCTCAGGATATAATTGGCTAGCTATAGGGACATCTGTACCGCGGTACAAGTCATGGCGACTTGCTTAGTTATGGTAGGATCACTAATCTCCATAGCTTCTGTTTGTACCTGGTATCTGCTACGTGAAAAAAATGGTCTTTGAGATCATTTTTCAGTCTATATGTGGCCCATGGGGTCCACGTCCTGAGTATCCAGTCTGAGAATTTCTGTCGGTACTGTACTAGGGGCATGAAATGAAATGAAAGTGATAATAAGTTAAAAGAAATGAAAAGAATGATAAAAATAAAGTTTAAAGTGGATAAATGGCTTAAACGAAAGAAAATGAAAGTTCAGGGGCAAAATGGTAATTTTGCCAAAATGGGTAATTAATAAGTAAACATAAGTGAGAAATGGTTAACAAGGGCAAAATAGTAATTTTGGAGACCTAACAGTGTCAATAAGATAAAATTTTATGGTACAGGGACTAAACTATAATTTTACTCAAAGGTAGTGAAATAAAGAATAAATGACGAATAATAGAGAAACTTGTACATTGAAAATGAAAATAAATGACTATAATGGCAAAATCGTAAATATTAAGATAAAAAGGACATTTTTGGAATTTAACATAATTTTGAGGACTAAATGGGAAATTTGTCAAGAGTTATATAATAAATGAGAAAAAGAACGAATTTTATAGAAACAATTGTTTCCACTTGAATTTGATGTAAAAATGCTTAATTGTACTTATTTTAGAATTTAATTGATTAGGTTAAAGTATAATAAAGAAATAAATATTGCAAAGAAAATATTAGGATTGTTTGTCGCCACTGGGCATAATTTATGCTCAGCATGTAGTTTCTACTGCATGCAGGTACAGAGCTGAAGGAGCAGTGATGCACAGATGGAAAGAAAAGAAATTATTTTGTTAAGTAATTTATGTAGGTGTTGGCATGTATATAAACAGATTATTATGTATAAGTATACGATTATGTAAAAATATGTAAATATATATGTGTGGTTGTGGATATGGTTTAATTTGAGTGGTTGGATGTTTGATGAAAGTTTTGAAGAATAAAATGATTGTTTTAGAAGTGTTGTGCCTCTGAGAGACTGTGTTTTGTCTGTTTTTCAGGAGGCTAGTTAAATATACAGCTGTTATATTGCCGAAATTTTATTATGTGAATAGTAACCCAGGACAGTTATAGGTTATCGATCACCTAAGTATATTGGTAGTATTGAATCTTGATATTATTTAAAAGTTAATAAAAAAAAATTTCGATCTGCGTGCACTGTTCAGTTAGATCGGAGTGATAAGGGTGTTACAACAAGAGTCCGGATAGACTAGTGTGATTGTTACAGTTAAGATGGTATGAAGTCATATATAGATAATACAAAAAACTCAAGATTTTTTTTTGGTTTTAATACAAATAAACATTTATAATCATTAATTGACATATATAATTATAAAAAAAACATACGGCTTAACGTTACAAGTGTGCACAAATAATGTTGAAAGAACCAAAAGAACGGGAAGAATGAAAGAAGTGAAGAAAGAAAAAATTGTCAAAATCATACTATGAACAACATTTTATGCTAAACATGTTATTATGCGAGTATGTGCCAATTTAATAACTTACAAGCAAATCAAGCACGTCAAAACAATCAATTATATACTTAAGCACTTGCAAACAAAGTATCAACCTATTTGCTGTAAGCCAGGTTCACTATGCATGATGGACCTAAAGATTTCATTTGAAAGCTGTAGGGAACTGAACACAGAAAAAGAAGTGAATAAAATGTAAAATATACATGAATAAACGTAGATATGGATATAGATAGAGGTTAGTTGGGGAAGATTATTAAGTAATTAAGAAAAACAAACAAAGTGGGAAGACTTAAGAAGAAAAGAAAGTTATTGATGAAGAAAACAAGTAGTGGATATGGACTACAAGCAATACATATAGCAAAGAAAATAAGCATTCTTTAACATATTGATATCATGCCACCTTATCACTTTAATTGTGCTCTCCAGCTTCTTCTCTCATCAGAAATAAAATTGACAGAGACAGAAAAGGATTTGTATATATATTTAAATATATACATAGAAAAATATATAAAAACATATATAATTAACCTTCCTCAATTTTACTAATCACGTATTACATGCTTCAAAGTTCAAATTAATTTCATTTAATTATGTCAATCTAACACACACACTGTTGGAATTTCAAAAGAAGGGAAGTGGACTCAAACGATATAAAGAAAATAAAAATAAGAAGGAAAAGAGGAATTTGAAAGATTTTGTTGGATTTAATTTTGTAGTGATTAAGTTCATTATTGACTGAGTATGGCAAATCATATATGGCCGTAATAATTCTCTTCATGTTTTGTAATAGTATCCTAATGCAGAAAAGGGAAAATCCAACACCTTAAAATGCAGCAAGGTTCAGTAATCTAGTTCAATTTGCAAACTATAGTTTCTTTCTTCTGTACCTAAATCTAAAACAAAGGCTGCCAAAGTAATATGTATCTCAATGAAAAAACACAGGCTCTTAACGAAAAGTATGAAACGGTTGTGATTTGATATTTATGAACACTCTTTCCAAATTTCCAATCTCTTTACGATGTAAGTACAGATGGTCAAGGCAATATGTGTGTAAGGACCATATTAAACCTCCATGTTATCTATCTTCTTATACATTTTCTTGCATAGGATAATTATTCTTGTTATTGCTCTATTGACTAACATTGTCTGAACATATATATATGCTATAATATAATGAAAAGCTATCTTAATAAGGTTACTAGATACATTACATTGTTCCTTACATTTTGATTTATTTAATACAAGACTCTAATTACAAGAATAAATAAAAACATATAATATGATTCCATATTGTAACATTTCCTATCTCTAGTGGTTGGCCTTGCAATAGTAGAATTTGTCCCTCTAGAATGAACTTTATCTTTTTATACCTACACGGATAAACACCCGTGCTAAACTTACTAGCTTAGTGGGGAACAAAGCAAAAATCATGGAGATGACTTCTCATATAAGTCATCAATAACACGCACACATATGGGCATTCAACTTAACAGGTAATAAGATAATGACAACTAATAAATGATAAACTTATAATACTATTGATTTGTTCTATAAGCATTTATTCTAACTAATATACTTTTGTAATATACAAACATTTATGTTACCCTACTATTGCTATTATATATATATATATATATATATATATATATATATATATATATATATATATATATATATATAACCTTGATGTTATTATCCTTAGCATGCTATTCTTTTATCTTTACATATTAATTCTGGTATATTGCAAGGCTAGGATAATAGCTTGTTCCTTTCTTATAACTTAGCTCACTTACATATTTAAGTTGTAAATGTATAAGTTACAAGCCTATCTAGTCATTAAATGCCATAATCCTAAATTATAGGCAGTTTATATAGTACTCATTCAGTATCAAGCATGCAACCTTATAACAATAGAGAAAAGGTATTCACAGCATAATTAATATTGGATCATTAGATAAGCACGGAAGTTTATCCATTTATTTCAATTTACCTTAACAAAACAATATGTAGTTGCAATAATAAATTTTCTTGTATGTGATGTTAAAATGCTTATATAGTTATGTTACATACATACTTTTAAAAACGTATCGTCAAACAATTCTTTAAGTATTATTAGCTGCATAAATATTATAACATTTCTGTTGTATAGCTTTTATGATGCTACTCTTATTTCTTATAATAAGCCTGCACCTTTCTAAAGGAGTGGATAATGGGTGATACTATACTATAGTACCCGAAGGTATGAAATTGTACTTTACTATCTGATCGGTCAAATGGACCCAAACGGGATCGCATCATAGGGACCTACAAGAGTCCGAATCATGGGGACCTACAAGAGGTCGAATCATGGGGACCTATATAAGGTCGAATCATGAGGACTTGCAAGAGACCGAATCATAGGGACCTATATGAGGTCGAACATGGGGACCTAAACGGGGTCGAACATATAGCAGCTACGGCTGTAACCCTATAGGCATGCCTATCTATCCACAACCAAATTCTATATGCAGGTAAAAATCATATTCATATAGAAATTGATTTATACCATTCAATCCATCATATAAGAGGTTCACTCAAATGCTATAGTACTTTCTTTAAATATCATGTCATAATCAAAAAATATATATAGATAATCAATATAATAGAATCATATTCAAGTATATATTTTCATGCATCAATTACTATAACTTTATCCTTATATTACTTATACATTTCATATGCTTATGGTTATTCATTATCATATATTTCATATTTAAGATGAACTATATGATTTAGGAAAGGAGTAGTTAATCTTATGCCACAAATGAGGTCTTAACTTTCAAGTTTTAACTTATGAAGGAGGGTCATGGTTACTATTAATTCATGGTAACCATGGCCCAAGACATGATATAGAGGTCACGGTTACTACCAAATTCATGGTAACCGTGACCTAGGTTATTTTCGAGTCTAAACTATGCTAGACTACCTCACGATCATTATCGAATGAGTAATAACCGTGTTCTATACTTTTTAAAGGGATCATAGTTACTATGAAAAGCTTGGTAACCGTGAGATAGGTCATCTTTAGGTTCTGGACTGAAAACTAGGGTACCTCACGGTTACTATGAAAAACCTAGTAACCGTGAGGCCCAAATCGCCTAAAGACAGAATTTCTATCTCAATTTCTATGCCATTTTTGACCTATAAAATATCATTTTTAGGAAAAACTTTCTTCTACAAAGTTGTAGATCTATGTTTATAGTTTCCAAAACACCAAACATAACTCAAATCAAACTTATAAATCTCAAGATATCCCTTAAAAACCATGGACTACTCCCAATGACAGGGGCAGCAGTCATGACCCGGGTTCAAGCCTATTTTTCTCTATCATAAAAATTGATTCAGATTTTGTGTTCTTCATATGAAATGAATATCTATGAGTCTAGTTTCTTATCCAACTGGAATTTATCAATTCCAATCATTATAACTCAAGATATCATTAAAATAGTACTGACTGGTCCTGTGAACTCTAAAACAGTTTTTCCTATTTTCAACCAAAACTTCCTATTTTGGTTTTCAGTGAAGTGTAAACCCAATTTTTCATGATATTCACTTACTATGACATCATATATTACCATTACTACATCATATACATAACAACACACACACACAAGAAAAGAGAAGTTCCCATACCTTGTTTAGCTACTCTGTCCTTCCTTTCTATCTTCTCTTCCTTTCTCTTAATAACTTCTTCTTCTTTGTATGGCCAAAATCTAACTTTTCACTTCACACCCTTTTTAAGCAACCATGAGAAAATTATTTGAGAGAGAGGAAATGGATGTTCTCCCTTTTGGTTTGAGATGGTCGGCCACCACCTCTCAATATTTATAGATTTCTTTATTTTTAAAAGTTATCTAAAAGGGACACATGCCAACCTTTGATTAGTTCCTACAAGATCTTTTCTTTTCTTTTTCTACATTGTTATTTAGCCATTCTTTTTTCTAATTTCACACTTTTATCTCAAAACTTTCACTTTCACTTTTCAATTAAGTCCCTAAATAACACATTCTCTCTAAATTACACACATGTCACTTAATACAAAGTCACCATTTTGTCCTTGGTCATTAAATTAAATTTTCTTGAGGTCCTTTACTACTTTCAAAGCATTTAACTCTTTGTATCACCTTCTTAAGGTACCCTAAAGGTACTTAAATCCTTATAGGGTGTACATTGGGGCCCTACAATGTGAGCAAAGGATGGCAAATATAAAGCAGGAAGAAAAAAAAGAATATCGACATTAGAATCCGTAACAGAAAAAGAATAAATAAATAACCTGTTGATCTCGTAACTTCAATCATAGAGATGTGTACAATTTGGTTGTACAAATCAGAGATAAAATCAATAAAGAGACAATTATAACAATATTCAGCTAATAGCAAGGTCTAAAAGAAACTAAAAAGCCAAATTAAAACCAATCAGCTTTCATTGCTTACAGCTTAAAAGAAATTGAAAACCCTAACGCCGTAGCTCGTCGTAGCTGCGCGCACTGACAATTACCCTAATGCTGCTGACATGAATGTCGCACATGAAGGGGGGGGGAGGGGGGGGGGAACTTATGATAATATAGTCAAGATCATAGCTCGGCAAACCTTGGCAAATAGCTAAGCAAGATCCTATGACCTCTGAATCGCATAGCTGAACAAATGCTCATATAACCGTACTCTACCCCTGCTCGTTCGTAGCTCGGGAAACTACAAAAAAGGGATAACTGCCACGACTAAAAAAATAGGTAGGGCAACCCCTACATTTTCCTAAGATCCGAAGAAATGGGAGAAGTGGCCGAAACAAGCGGAAGATCATCGCTGCTATCCTCGAAATAATGGACACAATGGCTATAAATGAAGGAAACACAGGTACATAAGGGGGAGAAAAATAAACCTTTTTTGACTAAAAAATTTACACTTTGTTCATCAAGATTATAACTTGACCGTCAGAGATTTCGTTGTCGAAAATCCATCAGTCTTTTGAGTGTTAATTTGTAGGTTATCTTGGGAGTGTAACACTTTTCCAACTTGTCATCAATTTTCAATAACCAAACCATCCATTTCATACATGTTGGGTTGAGTTGGATTTATTTCATTTTTGACCCAACCCAATCCATGAACATCTCTATGTGTATGTATATATAAAAAATTACATATATAAGCTGGTTAGCCATTAATTGTAATGAAAAACTATACATTAACTTTTAAATCCAATTCCATTAATCATAATTTTTAAAAATTAAAATTCACGTCCATGTCAAATTGGATTAGTTGACTATATAAACCGGTTTAACTATAAAATTAATAAGTTTTCAATTTTTTTGTCAAGCCTTATTAAACTAATCGAATCGGATCAACTTAAGGTTTGATCCAATTAGAACATTCTTAAACAAGTTATAAAATGAATTGGATCATAAATTGATCGAATTTTATAGTGTTATTTTTTTTTATCTTTTTAATAAAATTTCATTAAAAATAAAAAATTAGGCACACATATATAAAATAATTATTTTTATATTCATATTCTAAAAAATATATAAAACTATAAATAATGTAAATAAATTATAGACAGATTATAAATAAATTGAATTAAGTGGATCATTTAAAAAATCACTCTATGTGTTAGAATATATTAGGGGTGAGCAAAAAAATAAAAAATATGGTTAACCGTAAAATCAATTCAAAACCGAATCAATTTTTACTGTTAACCAATCTGATGAACTCGGTTACGGTTTTTAATTTTTATATTTTTTGTTAATGATTACAGTTTAGATTTTTAAGTACAGGCTAACCATTAGTCCACAGCTAACCGGTTCATATATATATATATATACACACACACATATTTTTATTTTAATATCTTCAATTTTTTGTATTTCTCTCTAAAATTTACATAAAATAATACTTTAAATATATTTAAATTATATTTTTATTTTTATACCTTAATTTTTTATATTTTTCTATAAAATTTATGTAATACTTTAAATAAAATTTATATTATATCATTCGCTTTAATTATATAGCAATATTTATATATAATATACAATTAACTTTTATATATTTTTTTTATCATATATTGGTGTTCATATTTTACTTAATAACATTTAATTACATTATTATCCAAAATTTTATTTGAATTAGAATCAAATATAGTAATTTTTAATAAATATCAAATCTATTTTATAATATTAGCTATTAATTTATAAAACATGAATTTTTGCTAGTAAATTATGTTTATTTCATAACTTTTATATTAAATTACTTTATACGTTGAAAATTGATTTGAATTTTGTCTAATTTATTTATTTAATTTTATGTTATAAATTTTAATAATTAATCAAACAGAAAAATCGAAATCGATAGTCTGATTAACCGAATGTAACAGACTGATTAATGATTAGTAATTTTGAAAAATCGATATTAATGGACTGATTAATTTTTTTTATTTATAAATTAGTTAACCGGTCTATATTCACCCCTAAAAAATATTGAATCATAAATCAAATTTTAACAGACTAGAATTGAATTTAAATTATATGTTCTTCTATTATTAGGTACACATTTAAATTACAACGTGAGAAATTTCTAAATCTATGCCCACCAGCCGCAATAGAGGGTAATAAATATGCATTCGGCAGTATCACTATTGTTAATTTCAAGTATATAAAATATATATTGTTTTTTCCAAATATAAAATATAATTCATAAATTAAGATGTGTTATTATATATTTTTGCCAACTATAAACGCCTTTTTATGTACTATACCATGAAATTTTTATGGACGGATGAAAATTTGACGCTGCTAAATTCTAGTAGGACGGATTGGTCTTAATTTCTATTAATATCTTTTGCAAGTTGAATTAACGCTCGTTATTGTTTGGCTTGATGACAAAAAAATAATTAGACTACTGGTTGAATTGGAGGGTATTTACGTCAATACGTGTCTACCCAAATATCTCCGCTTGATGAGCAGACTCGCAGCTTGATACGGCGATAAATCCAACAGCAATTATCAACCGTTGAATCAAAATTGGAAAGCAACGGCAGAGATTGAATCAAAATTCAGTTGAGACAGACACGCCGATGACAGATTCCCACGTGAAAACGATGACAGGCTAGTCATATATTGCCACGTATTAATAATAATATATCATTTTTTTATAGGGGTATAATGACCGATTAATAAAAAGAGAAAGACCAAACCAAGTGGGGTCCTACACAATATTGGAGGAGAAGGCGCAAGCTTAAGTAGCGGCACCTTGTTCATGCGCTTTGGGAGAAGAGCTGTTTCTCTCTCTCTCTGCAATTTAATAGATACAGAGAAAGAGAGGAAGGAGAAGGAGAAGAAAGAGAGAGCGTGAGAGAGAGAGACTTAGAGACGGACAGAGCTTGATCTTCTATTATCAGGTACATCTCTCTTTTATTTTCTTTTCTTCTATCTGGCATTTTCTTCATTCGAATGCCAATCGCATTTTTGTTTTGTGTTTGATTTCCTGAACTTTGAGCGGTTAATGATTAGATCTAGGCCAAAACAGGTAATTTCTGATTGTTTTCGTTATTGAGTAGAGATCTTATGTTTCGAGCATTCATAATCATTATTAGAGAAGAGTTGAAAGGTTGAATTGTTTTATTGAGCTTTGTTCAGTGATTGCTTTTCTTCTTCTGCCATTTCCTTTTCGTGTCTACACTGTTATTTTATTTATTTATAATTTTGGTTGGTTAATTCTTTTCCAATTTCTATCTAATATCGAGGGAATATTTTAATGGTTGTATCGTCACCTTACATCTCTTTTATCTTTTCTTTTGGACGGTCACGTGATCTCTGCCTTTCTGTTTGTTTACGACTTTAATAATTCTTAACAGAAAATTTAATAAATAAATAGACATTCGAATCTCTTCTGTAGCATTATGCTCCCGTTCCTCTGATTGCTGATGATTTTCTTTAGGTTTTTTGGTTTTACTTATTTGTTTGTAGCTTACAACCGCGTTTTTTTGAGATCATTTTTTTCTATAACCGATAATGTGCTTGTTCAGTAAATATTTATTATAATAACTAGAGGGCATCTTTTTACGCAGAGCATTATGCTCCTTTTTCTGATTTTTGGTGATTTTCTTTGGATTATTTTTTAAATATTTTTGTTTGTTTGCTTGCAGATTAACAAAAAGCAATTGTGTTTGGTTGAGTTTTTTTGTTTTGACAGACCATGTGCTTATTCAATAAGTATTTGATATAATAATTGGAGGGAATGGTTTATATGATATCTCGATTTGTATCTGGTTGTTTTGTTTTCTGTTTTTTTTTCTTAATGCAATTGCCTGCAGTTTGAAAAGAAATGTATTTTAAAGACTTTCTTAACAAAGAAAAAGTATCTTGCTAGTAAACATAGATTAGGTTCCCGAGATATGGTCAAATTATTAATTTCTGCGTAAAAATTTTTTCGTTGTCAACTGAGAATTTCTGCCTAAGAATGTTCAAGCAAAGAAAATTATTCTCTATCATAAAAAAAAAGGGAAAGAAAAGAAAATGATTTCTACCTAACGAACATTTACCTCTTTTACATCAATTTTTGTCATCGAATCAGAGTGGGGTCGTTGGCTACGGCTGCGGTTGCATATAGGGTCTGGGTCAAATTAGTTGGCTACGGTCCCCTAACAGTTGTGGTTGGACGAGTCTCGTTAAATGTGTGGGTTCAATTCATATAAAATCAGTTTGTCTGATTCGGAGTTGTTTTCCCTAAATCCAATTCCCGAATCAATCCAAGTAAACTCTGGCAAAACTTGCTTTATTTGTGTATTTTGTTCATTGTCAAACGCGTTGGGTCGAGTCTGATCTAATGGATTGTATCTCAATTTTTTTTCTATTTTTTTTCAGTATTCGAAATTTATTGGCCACTTAATTTGGATTCTTGATTGAGCAGGCCCTTTGATGGCCTAATTAATTTGGATTTTCAGTAGACAGGCCGAAAAAGGGTTAAGTATACATGAATGCTTTATGTCCGGAGCTTGAACCTTATAGCTCTAATGGGAAGGAGCCCTGCTATTATTCTCCTTTATTAGCAGTTCTGTATTCTTTTGGCTATTTATTTAATTTGATACAAGTCATTTGACCAAAAAAAAAAAAGAAGATAGAAAAAAGAAAAGAAAAAGAAAAAGATTTTGGTCATGATGCGGGACATCTTATTTTATTTCCTTGATTTTATTTGTCATTCAAGTGGTTCCTTATACTTAGGGATGCTCATAGGGCGGGGTAGGGTCAGAGATTGCATTTCCACTCACTGTTCCGCCGGGGTTGGAGATTCTCCGTCTCCGCCCCCAACTCTAAAATGGGAAGAAAATCTCCCTGTCCTCCGTCTTGCGGGGATTTCCGTCCTTGAATTTTTTTTAATTTTAAAATATAATATTTTATAAATAATTAAAATTAAAATATAATATTTAATAAATAAAAAATTTAAAATCAAGTATAATTTAAATTAATATAAATTTTAATCATTTATAAATTTAAAATTAAGTATAATTTAAAACATAATAGTTATAAAATTAAGTTATATTTTAATTTTAATTATTTATAAAATATTATATTTTAAAATTAAAAAAAAATATTTTTTACGGGATGGAAATTTTCACGGGACGGATGCTTCATTTTCTGTTTTCGTCTTTAATTTTATAACGGAGATTTTTCTTCCTCCTATTTTCTTCTTTGCAGGGAAAAATTTTGGGAAATTTTCATTTTGTGATCATCCCTATTTATACTTTATTGTCAAAGTTGATTGGATGGTTGACGGTGCTATCTGGTTTAAAAAGCGTGTCAATTTTTGTTAGTTGGATAGTTGACGCGCCGAAAGCTTTTGAAATAGTCATCTATTTGTGTCAAGTGATATATAAAATATCAATCAGATGACTAGCGCAGTCGTGCGGGAGTGTGTAAGCTCCCTATCTTACGAAGATAAATAGAGAGAGGCCATGCTTTTTATTGCTTGTCATGGATTTTTTATCCAACTACTTGCCATAAAGTTGGGTTGTTTTCAATGCTACTGGCTATTTGTGGGCACTATGCAATTGTGCAATGTGAACACGTGGCCGTTTTGTCCACTTGATGTCGATGTGGTCAAGGCTGGATTTTAATATTGTGGACTTTGTTTGTTTGTTTGTTTCCTCTGTAATTCAGGTGATCTGAGCTAGGCTTATCTGTTATTTTCATGAGTTACTAATACCTCCGGTTTGGAAACATTTTATTAATTTTTTGCTTCTTATTATTGGCTGTGATAATATTAGAATGCTGTGCAAGTACTTTTCAACCTGGATTTATGCCGTTAGATTGCATAGGAAGCAAAAATGACTGACCACCGTATTAAAAGCAAGGATGAAAATGAAACAAACATGACCGACCACCACTAGTAAAAGCAAGGGCGAAAATGAAAATATCTTTACATGACTGGGTCTGATTTCACTTTTGCGCCTAAAGTCTTCTTTGGTGACGGTATTGCCCATATTCATACTTATTTTCGATTGGTGATCTCAAGTTCCACGACTCATCTGCAAACTGTACCTTTTCTTTTAATTGAATGGGCGTCACCTAACTTTCTGTCTTTGCCCTTTCCACTTCCCGTAATGCTCTAATTAAATCTCATTTACGAGGAATTTTCCATCACTTTAAATAATGGTTGTTATAATTTTCAATCATCTTTATTTAATTATTATTATTTTGATAATTACATCTTTAAGAGCAAAGGGAGGATGGGATTTGAAATCTGTTCAATTAACTCTCAATCATCTGTATTTATGATTATTATTATTATTATTATTATTATTATTATTATTTTGATAGAGGGCAAGGGGGTGTTTATTTTGATAGAGGAAAATGGAGAGTGGAGCGTTAAACTTGCTAAAAGAACTATTTTCTACTGAGAAATGCCTAGCATTTCTTTCACATCTTAATGCCTTGTATAGTTTTCATTAGAATCTTGATGTTGTGATTCGTTGCCATGGGAAGTTGATTGTTGATGTCGCAATTGGTTTTTTGCTGGATTGGTTGTGCATCTCATTATGTGGGAACTCAATCGCTTATCTTTCATTTATACAGGTTGCGGAGCAATGGGTGCTGGTGGCAGAATGTCTGTTCCCCCTTCTCCCAAGAAGTTGGAATCTGATGTTATGAAGCGAGTTCCTTACTCAAAGCCATCATTTACACTTGGTCAGATCAAGAAAGCTATCCCACCTCATTGTTTCAAGCGCTCTGTTCTCCGCTCATTCTCATATGTTGTTCATGATCTGACCATATCCTTTATCCTCTATTACATTGCCACCAATTACTTTCACCTGCTTCCTCAAACACTGTCTTATGTGGCATGGCCAATTTACTGGGCCATCCAAGGTTGTGTCCTCACTGGTGTCTGGGTTATAGCACACGAATGTGGGCATCATGCATTCAGCGATTACCAATTGCTTGATGACATTGTTGGCCTTATACTCCATTCATGTCTCCTTGTCCCTTACTTTTCATGGAAACACAGCCACCGCCGTCATCATTCAAATACCGGTTCCCTTGACAGGGATGAAGTATTTGTGCCCAAGAAGAAGTCCAACGTCTACTGGTACTCCAAGTACCTAAACAACCCACCAGGCCGTATACTCACGCTCGCCATCACACTTATCCTAGGCTGGCCTCTTTACCTAGCATTGAATGTTTCAGGCAGGCCTTATGATCGGTTTGCCTGCCATTATGACCCAAACAGTCCCATCTTCAACGATCGTGAACGAATTGAGATATACATTTCTGATGCTGGTATTCTTGCTGTCAGTTTTGGTCTCTACCGACTTGCTATAGCAAAAGGACTCGCTTGGCTTATTTGTGTTTATGGTGTTCCCTTGTTGATTGTGAATGCATTTCTTGTCTTGATCACATATCTTCAGCATACGCATCCTTCATTGCCGCATTATGATTCTTCTGAATGGGATTGGCTAAGAGGAGCTCTAGCAACAGTTGACAGAGATTACGGAATCTTGAACAAGGTTTTCCATAACATCACAGACACTCATGTAGCCCACCATTTGTTCTCTACAATGCCACATTATCATGCAATGGAAGCAACGAAAGCAATAAAGCCAATTTTAGGAGAATATTACCAATTCGATGGGACCCCTTTCTACAAGGCAATGTGGAGAGAGGCAAAAGAGTGTGTCTATGTAGAGGCAGATGATGGTGGCCTGAGCAAAGGTGTTTTCTGGTACAATAACAAGTTTGATCTTTCAGGAAGTAGCTAGCTTGTTATAGTTTCGTGGTGGGGTTCTCTGTTAGTTGCTTTTGTTAGTTATCTTAGGTTTTTAAATTGTTCTGTATTGGACTTTCATCTGAATTGTGCAATAACTCTATGGATCCTTAAATTTTGTAACGCCAGTTGCAATCGCCTCCAAATCTTCTTCTCTTGTCATGAATGCTCTCAAAATATAAGCAAAGCAATGGTCGTTTGGTAATCTTGACGTTTCTTATAATCATTGTTCCCGGCAACCGTGTTTTAATGTGAATTTAATTGTGAATTAATGCTGATAAATTTTGCATAAAAGCTAAATAAGTGATCCTAATTTTGCCCCATTCACCTTCAAAAGCTGCCTCCATTTGGTCTATGATATGAGTAACCGTAGCCACATAAAGCCCAAGTTGCTATTAACTTTTTGGGTTTCTTCACTTCTTTTCTTGCAACGATCAAATAAAAATGATATCTTTATTGGTTTTAATATCAGTATTTTATCATCGCTTCGATTAGATTAATTCCCATAGCTTAATTATGCTGTTAATTATTTTGTTTAATGATTTTGCCTTGTACATTTTTTTATTTGTTTTTAGTAAATAGCTTACGATGTATATACATATACATAGTCCAACAATACAGTTTCATTAGAAGCATACATGAAGAAAGAGCAAAATGAGATAACTTAATAAGCATTTCCAAATCAAATTTATATATTTATTTATGGATTTAGTCAGCAATACACTAATGAGCTGTTATTCAACACTAGTGGCCCATTTTATTTAATACAATATAACCATACTTCATATGAAAAAAAAAATGGATTTGCATTTAATTTTATTTCAAAAGTTAGCTTATAAAGTGAGAATTGTCCAAATTTTTATAAGCAGTATTTTATTAAGTAGCCGATATGAGTTACTTAACATCCTTTCAATGTTCAGAGCCAAACACAAACAGAAAATCGAAGCGTAAAATTTGTAAAACTGGACATATGCAGACGGACCAACATCAAGGATTAGTGCCTCTAATACCATATGAAAAAAATAGAATTGAGTCTAATTCAACTCAAAAGTTAGTTGTGAAATGAGAATTTTCTGAACTTTTATAAAGAGTATTTTATTTTTATAATTAGCTGATATGTAATGCTTAACACACTATATAAGATATCTCAATTTAACTAAATAAATTTTCTAAGGATAAAATATAAAATTTCTCTAAAAAACTGATTAGATTATCGAAATATATTTTGACGGAAATTCGTCATTTTTTTTTCAAATGACTGAAATTGCTAGGCGTTATTATATTATATTAGTTTAATTATTCTCTCGGATTTACTCAAATTTATTTTAGACCTTTATTTCTTTTATATGTGCAATGATCAATGAAAAAAGAAAAAAAAGAAAAAGAAAAAGAAAAAGACGTTTAATTTGTTGCATTAGGTCAATAGACTCGATACAATTGAGTGTGGCTGATATGGTTTCGTGCCTAATTACACAAAGAAACATATCACACCCTTTTAAACACACCAACACAAAGAAACATTTACATGTTCCTCTAAATAATATTTAATTGCTTTTAATAATGCTTAGTCCAAGCTCGAGGATTGAATAATTTATTTTTCTTTTTTGAAAATAACTTATCTGTAATTTTGCTAGTAACTATATATATATATCCGATAATGATATTTTTACACAAGTTGCTACCTTAAGAAAAAAAATCTAATAATTTTTTGCTATCTTTTTCATTATTATTATTATTATTATCATTATTATATATATATATGTTACTTAAAATACTAAATTAAATATTGAACATAAGTAAACTATCAAACGTTTAAAAGCAGCAGTAAATGACTGTTGAGAAATTAAATATATTATCATACTTATAAAAACTTCCGGATGGAGATGGAAATTGTCTTTCATTTTTATTTTTATTTTTTTTTCAACAAATTACATTAACAAAATATTAACAGAAGGTTTATTTTGAACGGAGCCTATAATATATTGTCTGTCTATACATATATAAAAATTCAGATTTATTTTGTCTTTGCCTACCACTACCACTAGATACTAAAAACTAATCTTTTTTATCTATCTTTTTGAAAATAAGTTATTTATTTACTTTACATTTCTTAGGTTCTGACAAATAACAACTGTGAAACTGCTGCTACGTCGTATGTGCTAGCTAAATTATTACCATGTCAAACTAGGGTTTTTTTTTTAATTAAATCAGTTAAATTAAAAAATATATATAATGTCAATTAAATATTTAATAATTTAATTAATATTTATCTTATACATTTTATTATGATAATTTAAATTAAAAAATATATATTAATTTATTTAATATAAATTTTTTGTAAAAATTAATAAATACTTTAAATTTTATAATTTATGTAAAAATGGTTTTTAATTAATAGGAGAAGGTATTATAAATAAATATAAATCATAAAGATTATGGAAAAAAGAAAAAAAAAACGAGAGAAAGTCGTGCGGAGCAAACACATGGAGGAACTACTTCTAGGAGTGGGGCCCAGATGATGTGTTGGATTGGTTGGTTGGTGCCCTGACTCCCGATAATGATACGGCTGGGTCACATATAATCAGCCACGTGCCATTACGTGATGGCCTAACAGCAATGGCGGTGGACCAGCCGTCCGGCCGGCACGAGACTCGTGTGTTCTGAGTTGGTGACGTGGTAAATCATCTGCCCATCAAAATCCCATCAGAATCTCACTGCTTCACGTGCACATCCTAAAGGACAGGAAAATGAAAACATGTGAACTTATTACATTACAAGAATGTTTTTGATTTTTTTTTTATGATATTTCTTTAATTCTCCTCTTATTATTAATTGAATTATATTTTAGCTATACAATCAATCTACATTATAATTTTAATGCTATAGATTATTTTTTATTATCGTAATTGATAATATAAAATTTTATTGTATTTTTTATGATAACTGTATTTAAATTTTGAACTCCATAAATAATTAAATTATCTATTTATTTAGATACTATTTTTTCTACTTTCATTCTATTTTTTCTATTATTTCTTTATTATTCTCTTAGCATAAGAAAATGACTTGACCATCGGAATATTTTTAAATCTCTACAGTTGCTTTGCTCATATCAATAATAGATTATTGATGAAGGGTAAAATACTATAATTTAATTATTTCATAATTATTTGAAGGTTAATTAATTAAGTGATTGTTAATTTATATCAGTGAAAGCTCCATGAGAGTAGACGGTACGTCCGGCACTTCTGATAAGTAGGCTAGAAGATGAGAGCAAAGAGACAAGCGAACAAATTCAAAATAAATATTTGGACTTATTATGAAAAATTAAGCATCAATTTATTAAAGTTAATTATTGAGAAAGTGAGATTCGCCATGAAGTGAAACATAATTATTATTTATCACTTCTTTTAGGGTTTTAAAATTCATCCATAAATTAAATACTCTAACTTAGATCTTTAATTAGGAATAATTTATCAAATTATTAATATATACTTTATTCGTTCTTTTTTATATGTCACTTTACAGTAAAATTCAAATTATATTTATCTGTCACTTTTACATTTTTAATATAATATAACTTACTTTCTCAATTTAATTTTTTTTCAATAAAATTAAAACCAATTAGATTTGGCAATTTAATTTTGATCACGAAGTTTAATATGAAATTTTTAAGTTTATTTATTATTTCTTAATTATAGTGAAAATAACAAAAGCAACGGATAAAAAAACAGAAGTAGTATAATTTAGCATCATATTGATACAATAATTGAAAAATAGTGGGTTACGATTTGGAAATTCATATTACTATCTCTAATAAGTTATTTAATACTCCTTCCACTTACTTATTAATTTCAAATTATATATATATATATATATATATATATAAAGTCTTCAATGTAGCTTGATTAATTTTTTTTTAACCATTCGACTGTTTCAAAATTTAATAATTGGATTAATTTGGATCATGTACAAAAAGTAAAATGCTGTATATCCATCCAGTATTCCAACTCAATTATGCCATTAAATATTTTTCTATTAAGTATTGATAAATGGTTGTTGACATTCCAATTGTACGGATTCCAACCTAGGGAACGGCTGAGAGGGGCCAATTTTCATTTTTAGTCCAAAACAAATAGTAAATATTATGAATTGGTCTTTAAAATCTATTTATTTTTTTAATTTGGCCCTTCTAAATTTTTAGTCTCTCACATTTTAAATTTTGGCACGTCAACATCTTGTCATTTTGCATTCCTCCCTTCGATTGTAACCTTTTTTTTTTTGACATAAAGAAAGAAAAAATTAAAATTCGAAACCGAACCCTTTTATTATATTAAAATCAATTTTACTGTTAGAATGTTTCAAAAAAACTATTATAGTTGTAAGATGTTAACTTTCTACTCTCGATATGTGGCATTTAGAAATAGTTATAGATTTATCATGTCGTATAAATGTACAGAAAATAAGTTATATAAATCAAGATATTAATGTAGATCACCATAGACAGACATATATATATATATATTTACACAGCTGGATTGCCTTAGGGTTTTGTTACAAATGGCTGCAATATCTCTTTTAGAACATCACCCTCAACATCAGTTACGCGTAATCTGATTTAGCACACACACATATATATTATTTTGTGGTATTTAGAGTGATGAAATTCAACAATAAAAAATTTAAAAAAGAAAACCATTAAAGTGCCTTTATATATATAAATATATAAACACATAGGTGTAGTGTTTGTAGAGGATGAAAGAGTCAAGAAAAGATATCCTTGCATGTGAGGTGGTGTCAACTATTATGTATTTTGCTTTGGCAGTACTTAATGAGGATACAGCTTTTATGCCAAAACTGATAATTTTCTACTCAAATTATGATTTTAGGATTTAAAACTATTGCTAACAAAATTAACATTAATTATGAGCCAACTCAATTATGATTCCAATATGGCTGGAAATTAGATTTTTTTTTAATTAGGTAGTTATTTTTATTTAAAAGGATTAAAGTGCGAGTATTTTTTATATAATCTGTTCGGTACTCGAAATTTCACTTGTTTTCGTTTTGGTGCAATGCTGTTTTAATTACATTGGAAATGTTGTAAAAAAAAATGTCTGTGAGACTGTATATATATGCATATGTAGATTTCAAAAATAAACATGTTTCTAAATTCATTGATACAAGTTGTTCCGAATTGGTATATATTAACATATAGTAAATAGGTAGACAGAGAAAGAAGAAATTAAACAAAAAAGAGGTGAAATGGGGACTAATGGATAGTGGAATTTGAAGGCCAATCGAATAACAAATAGAATATTAATGACTACTAATAATAATAATAATAATAATAAAGAAAAATATAAAAATTGAGTGTGAAAGGCGGATATGGTTAATGCGAAGCATGACATTGGTTTTATACTTAGAAATTCCAACTACGCGGATTCTTCCATTTCTCACCAAATAAAGAGACTAGTGGCTAACTCGTTCTCTTTTTTCTTTCTTTCCATTTTTGCCCTCATCAACAATCAATTGTCTTTCTTTCCATTTCCAAAGTAAGATTAGTCATTTTTAATTATTGTGTTCATACATCCAAAGAGTTAATTTATCATCTTAATGTATAAACTTGAGGAGATCATTAATTAAGTTGTATATATTATCTCATCACTTTCTTATCATTTTGTCATACAAAGATTCATAAATCCCTTTTTCTCAACATAAATCTTGTCTTTTTTTTCTTTGAAATTTATCTTTTGTCCTTTCACTTTATTATTAAACAAATTCATTATTTCTCACCATAAAAATAATAATTTATGTATTAAAATTTCCTTGATATACCATCATTCTCTCTCTCTCTCTATATATATATATATAAGATCCCTCTTTCTTCTTCTCTAAACAACTTCAACTCTCTCTCTCTCTCTATTTCTTCACTTTCAGAAACAAAAAGTCTTCTAACAATGGAGGACATGATGATGATGGTGAAGAAACAACCTTGTATGTCCTATAGAAGCACTCAATCTCCATCTCCATCTTCATCTTCATCACCATTAGCCATGCATAAAGATTCAAAGCCAATATCCAAAGCTAAGCCAAAGATAAGAATAATTCACATATTTGCACCTGAAATCATCAAAACTGATGTTGAAAACTTCAGAGAGTTGGTTCAAAGACTCACAGGGAAACCATCAGCTGACCATCTAAAAGCTTCCAAAATCAATAAAAAGAAATCAAGAATTCAAGATCATCATCAGCCAAGAAGTAGTAGTACTAACAGCACTATTAGCTTATACAACATGCAAGCTGATCAGCTAAGAAATGGGTTTGGTGGAATGGTGCAAATTCAGGTTAAAGAAGAGGAAGAAGAAGAGAAAATGTGGAATCTTGAAGCAAATTCAAGTGGTTTTTTATCTGGCTTTCCAGATTTAGATGGGTTTATTCAAGAACTTGATGAATTTTCAATGCTGCAGTCAATTGAAGCTCATCACATGCATGGTTTTGGAGAGAGTCAACTTGCCTGATGAAATAATTTTTAGGTTTTTCTTTTTGAAACTGTTGTTTTGGTTTTTTGTTTAATTAGGGGTAATTTAGCTTAATTCTTGATATATATATATATATATATATATGTAAAATATACATGAAACTATTTGCTTCCTTAATTATCTATATAATTTTCTTGATTTCTGTTGATTAATCAATCACTCTCTCCTTTTATCTATATGCTGAGAAAACCGGTACTTAATTAATTTCTCTCCTTCTTGTTGATGGTTAATTTCTGGGTCTAATTATTTTTTAAATTTTATTTTATTTTGGGTCTAATTTGCATATTTGCAGTGAATATTGTTTGCTTATCTCTTAATTGCTGGACTGAGAAGCATAAATGGTGTTTGCTGGCAGAACAAACATCAACGTGAAAAACTCTCATACATTTGATAAAATAAGTTACTTTTCTTGCAAGACTTATTATATTTCAAGAATTAATTAACAATTTAATCACCCCAGCTTATTTAGTCACTGCATATCTCCCTTTTTTTTTTCATTATTTTTTGTGGTACTTCTAACTTACAGGTTTTAGTATCATATAATTTGGATTATCCTACTTCTAGTAGGAAACTTCAATTCCAATTTCCAAATCCATCCCAAGTGTTTACCCTAAGAAAGCCATAGTTCTTCAATCTTATTGGGTTTCTTGATAATTTTATTTTCATTTTATTATTATTTTTGTTGAAAAAAAAAAGATTTTAGAAGATTGTTAATCATGTCAATTAGTTAGCATATTATCCATATAACTATAGTTAAGCAATTAGTCATTTTCTTGACTCACATTAGCTTCTGACATTGTTGAAACAGAAAATGCATATGCACGCTTACCTAAAATAAGTACAAAATTTCAGAAATTACCTCCCCATTTTAACTAGCATATATGTATGGTAAAAAAAAAAAAAACCTTCAATTACTATAGTTTATGACAAAATAACATCATTGTATGTAAAATCACATGAGTGTATAATTAACTGGTCTTTCATAAACATATATTCTATTCACGTGATGTGAGGATATGTTTGTTTTACTAATAAAAAACCAAAGTTATTGATTATTTAATTTGTAAAATAACAATTCCTCTGTTATTAGATTGAAGAAGGAATGATATATAAATTCCCTCCAAACTATTATAATTTATCAGATTTCTTCCCTAAATTAATTATATATTAAAAGGTTTTCTTCCCTAAATTAATTGTATATTAAATAAACTTTTTGAACTTGTTAAAAATATCAAATTAGACACTCGAATTTATTTAAAATGTAAAAATTACATCCTCTATTATTGAGAATATTAAATTATCCCCATAAAATTTGTAAAAAATATCAAATTATTTTTTTATTATTGTTTAGCACATATTTTTCACGTGCTAATTATAAACCGACAAGTGTCTTACAAGAAGATAATATGATACTTTCAAAAAATTCAATGAGACAACATTCAATTAGTTTAAAAGGAAAATCTGATAAATAGTGATAGTTTAGAAAAAAAACATGTGTTAACCCAATTGAAAAATAATTTTCAATTATATGCTCATATTTTAAATTATCTATAATTTTTTTTGAAACATGCAATTAAATAATAAAATAATAAAGCGCAAGTATTGCTGAATGACAATGATTTACAAGTGGTCCTCATCAAATTATATTTTTTCATTGAGAAAACCAAGTTTATGTCCAAGCTTTTTAATTTTATTAAAATTACTATTTAAAACCAAAGTCAACATTTTGATGGATTATTATTTGCAATTCGCAGCATAATTATATTTCTATTGTCGACTGATTCATAGAATTAACTAATTAAAATAACAAATGAGATTATTGGAACCGCCTCTATCTGCAATTATAGATAAGTCCATCATACTAAATTTCCCTTTTAATCCAAGAAAAAAAAACATATTAAAATGTTAGAGTAAGTTGTTCCTTGTGTGCTATCAAGCAACACAATTATAAATCACTAGGGGATTGATCTAGTGGCTAATCATAAAAGGTCTCAAATTTAATTTCTTCTAAAATGACATTTATAGTTGTATATATTTAGTAATTATATAAAACGTACCATACCAATAAGCTTTAGCTTGATTCCTCTCCTCTTGAAGTCGAACTCCAGTTGAAAAATAAACCTCCACTAATTGGCTAGTGGTAACTCTTATTTCCAGCATAACTTGTGATTAACTTCATGCTTTGCCTTCAAGAAAGCGTCAAGGAAGGTTGGAAATTCAATAATTACCTGAAAAGTGGAAATGAGGAAGAGTGCATGGAGAATTCTTTATATGCCAGTAACTATTGGAAAACACTTATCTAGATCGATTACATGAATAAATTTATAGATTAAACCAATAGCTAAATGCTACATTGAATATAAAAGTTGAAAAAATAATGGGTAAATAGTTACAAACCATAAAAGATAATTCACTGTTGGTTTAATCATTTAAATAAAAAAAAACTCATGAATTGGATCTGGATAAGAATTTTCCGTAAACTATTAAGGTCAAAAGTAGTTAAACATGTGTATAATTAACAATACCAATCCTCAATGTTCCTGTAGTTCCACCTGCAATTCCTTTTTGAGGGTGTAGTTAAAAACTAAGCTATAGATTAGCTTTTAAATTACAAATAACAATTTTCAAACCTCTGGATCGAATCCCTCCAAAATGATTAACTGTTTAGGAGCAGAATTAAGTGGCGGTTGGCGATTTCCATCCGATGTTGCCTGTCTGCTTCTGCTAAAAGTCAAAGGTTAGGGTTTAAAAATTTAGCAAGTCATAAGGAAAACACTAATGCCAAAATATTATTAAATAAAATGCAAATCAAACTTAGTGACGTAAAGCCTTGGCCTTAAAGAAGAGGGCAAGACTCGAATCAGCATTACAGCAAAGCAACCTTTTGTCAACCTTTTTAAGTCCAAAATATTCACACTAACCACCAAACTTTGATCATTAATATATTCCAATCTTCAACAGCTGACAGTGAAAGCCTTTGAACTCTAATAAGTATCTGTGAAGGCAATCGCAGTCGATAGTATGGAAAGGGAAACAAATTTCAATTTAGGTGTGAAATAAAAAGGTCAGATAAAACCCACACTCGCTTGAACATTTGCTCGGATGGTGACCCTGAAAAGCACTCCTGCAATATTAGAATCAGCCACTTACTCTTAATCAATTGCTATAATTTCACAAAAAGAGAAAGTTTAACAACTCCGTGACATTCCATTTGATCCATTAGCATTTCATAATAAACAAAAACAGATTGAGAAACGAACATGTATGTCTTATTGCAAGTGGGAAAATGGAACAGTTGACTCTTTACATGTTGCAGTAGAAATTTTGGAGAGAGTCAATGAGAAGGGAACTGTTTACACTGTAGAAGTTTGAACTTTGAGAAAAAGAAAAAGTAAAACTTTGCATCTCTTAACTCTCGTATTCACTGCTGGATTCTACCATGGGAGATGCAGGAGGATCCAACCTTGTAAGAACTTCAGGTACCCCAGCAGTATCCCGTATTATCTGCATCAGGAAACAGACAAGAATTACTATTTCATCAAGTCTAGCCTTTGCAGCAAACTACTAATCTTTAAAGATCAGTGTTTACTTTTGCAAATGGCTGATTTAGTAGATTTGTAGGTTACATCTAGAGACCCAAGATTAACAACAGGGATAGAAGGAATATATGCTTACACAGCCTATGTTTGAAGAAAAAGATGTATTGCATCTATAACTATCACAAGATATGAAAAAGCTCTTCAATGCTCAAGGTCAATGGGGATCAATGTTACACATAAAAATCAAACTAAGATACTCAGCTAGAAACTCAAATCAGGAAATTTGTTGCATACCGGTGATATGCTTTATGATATTCATCTGACAAGAGTACCATTGACCAAATTTTCTGATGTACCAAAATGAAAATACCACTAACTCATAGCGAGTGTTGTCCACTTAGAGAATGAGGTGGCCCGACCAACAGATCAAATTCAGACCTAATTTTAGGTATATCCTATTCTAATATGCTGAAGAACTATGAAATTTAACCCAACCCATTGATACACTTGATTTTTGAATTATGATTATCGCCCAAATTCAAGCAGATTTAGACATCCAATTAGTATTTATGATCCAATACTTCCTAAAGAATGTAAATCAGTGAAATAGAATAACACTATAACATTGTTTGCATGCCATTTGATACATAAAATCTAACAAAGATATGGGTACAAAGCATAATAGTAATATTTAAAGATATAATGATATTTATCTATATGCTTATATCTAAAATCAATTTATTGAGAGAGAGAGAGAGAGAGAGGGCATATGCGATCACAAAAAGAAACTTTATAATGATTACAATGTTGAAGAAATCCATTTTACAATTTAGATAAACAATCAAAATTTACCTAATGTTTTCTGAAATAGATCAGGGACATAAGGATAACCTTACTTTCAGGTTGATCAGTTGAATCTCCAAGTAATCATAAATCTAGGCAGATTATGACACTCAGTCAATGATGGCATCCCTACAGACTTGGGTGTTGTTTATCAGTGCTCTGGATATCAAAATTGCCTTTTCAACATATAGGAACAAGGATCAAAGTTGTGCCTGAAATTTCTATCTCTTGATTCCTTTACATCACATAAGAATATTATTCTAGAAGTGTCACGTGGAAAAAGCTTACCATCTTCTGAGGATCCAGAAAGGATTTTATGGAAATTTCAACACATTTTGCAAGAAGATCACAGCTAAACTGTGCCATATCTAGAGCATAAAAGATTTTGTACAATTTGTTTATGCAGTTCAACATGAGACAACTAGCATACAAAAGTTATGGGCAGCATAAGCCAACTAGGATAAGAATTTAAAAACAGCACAAGTGCAATTACCAAGTATTCTTAAACATAGTCAGGAGAACACTTACAAGTATCTCCTCATCAAGATAGGAAACCATGAAGAGTCTCTGAAAAGAACCAGCTGCAAGAATTAAAAATTAAGACAAAATCTCAGTATGAATCATAACTTTAAAACAAAATTGAACATGTGCAGAAAAGCATCATTAGATATCTAAATTACTCCATTGGTAGGGCATTTGAGGATAGTAAAAGGCACAACCAATTAAACAAAAATGAGTAGAACTTCAAAACAGAAGCCAAATCACTCCAATTGGATACCATTTATACAAAAGTAGGATGTAGTGTAGCACTTAAACTATAATCCCAACAGCTAAGCCAGTCACATGCACCGTAACAGAGCAGGGCTGATGCATATCATCTTCTAGGACATAATTGTTTTACTATGAGTTGAATTTCCTTGAATTTATATTCTATTTTATTTCATGTAGGATATCCTAATCTGCTTATAAATTTCCAGGTCTTTATTGAGAAATGCAAGTTAGGCCAGGGACTTCAGGATCAGAAAATTTAATAATAATTAGTGCCTATTTCTCAACTCATTCTTTCCTTACTTCCTGTTCTCTCTTCCGAAAATCTGCTGCTAAAACTAATTTCTAGACCTAACCCCTCTCTTCATCAAAGCTAATTTTTATATATCTACGACGATTAATGACATAATCAAAAACATTGCAGACACCTACGGTATATTCACAACATAAAAGATTTCTAAACCAAGTTTTCAGCATCTCCAGACCAGATCAGTAGCCATCTTATATATAATCACGTAAAGAGTGGCTGGAAAACTGTTAAAAACAAATCGATGACTACAACTCCTCTAGTAGTCAAATAAGATGCGTATAGATATTTTTAGACAGAGCTACTAGACAGTGCAATTTATCAAGTAACAAGCTAGGTCCAGAAGGAGCTAAAGCAACCATAAGCAGCAATCCACATCACCAAATTTCCAGTTTATCCGGAATTTACATGCCAGTTCATAATTACAGCAAACTCTCCAGCACAAAAGACTAGGCAGATCACCAGAAAAGTTTATTCTGTTTGATATATATATATAATACCTCTCTTTGAGTGTGGGAAGGATTGATTTAATGCAAAATGATATTAGCAGTAGTAAAGTAGAAAAATCGGGGTTTATGATGATAGATTTTGGATAGGAAAAACATCAGGCAAACAAGTTGGTGAGAAAAATGATAAAAATCTCAAAACTTTTCTTTTCCCTTTGCTCGATGGCAGAGAAAAAAGCCTTGGAAACTGCATGCAAAGGAAGTAATATGTATACATATATTTTATATATTGAAAAATATATCACCTAGAGGAACTCTTAGTCCCCTGAAGACAGCATCCCTAACTGGATCGGGAAGTCGTTTTACCGTACTAGCGGCCTGATCAAGTGCACCTTTTAGCTGTTCTGGTACAGTTTCTTCAATGATTGTTGGTGTCTCAATGATTCCTTCAATGTATTCCTCTTTCATCCTAAGAGGTCCCTCCACAGATAACTTGGAGGAAAGAATAAATTGGGTTTCTATCTGCATTACACCAGAAAAAGAGAACATTTGTAAGGGAGCACAAAAGAACCTACGACAAGAGCATCTAGAACAGGTTGCACAAAGATCATAGCAGCATTAGTTACACTGTCATATTCATTGCTTAGGAGAGTCTAAAAGCCCATCACAATTGACCATCATAACTTCACTTCTATAGTACTGCTCAAAAGCAGAAGAGTTGATGGAAATTTAAGACATAAATTGAGAAATTGTCCTAAATATAAGCAAGATATCACCTTGTTGCATAAATCACTGATAATTGATGATAGGATAGGCCTTACCTCAACCTACTGATTCTTAATCACGCCTTAAAATTCCAAAGTTGGCAATGTTGACAGTAATCTATCACTAACAATGAATACCTTCTATCCCATCAATGGTTCAACAGCATCAGGTCGTTTTAATCAACATGTGTTTGGATCTTAAAATGAAGAACTTGAACCAGATATTTTTTTATTCCTCTCTCCATTTCTTCGTGTTTAGTGTCATAAAGTGAAAATACGTGAAAAGTCTGAGAGTGGGGAAAAAGAGAGAAACAAAATGTCCAATTGGCATTAATTGGTTCTGTAACAGCAAGTATAGCATTTCTCTACCCTTCTTACAAAATTAATTGAAAAGATTGTAGTAATATGTTTTGTCACCCGAAAAAAAAAAAAGTGGAGAGAGAGAGACAAATGTATAATATAAGATTGACCAATATAAACAAAGAGGTAATATGAAAGAACAAACATAACCGCTCTGATCCAACTAGCCATCAAGCAAATCATGGCAACAATGCACACCACATTCAGAGATAAAAACAGTCCCACAGTGCATCAACAAAGACAAATCAGATGCCACTTAAAAGTAGGTATTCTAAAATCTAAATGCACAAGTTAAGGCATTAGCCAAATTGAATACGTATCAAGAAAGGAGCTCGATTTACATGCATTGCTTCTTGTTGGCCACACTTCGTTTTGATTGCTTGAAAGAGATTAAATTCTTTAAGATTTTGTTTTAACAAACAGTCGACGTATACATGCAATGCATTTACAGCATTGAACGAATCATGCTTATTATGTAAGAGTATGCCATCACATAATATCCCAAACAGGATAAATACTAGAAGAATACCGAGAAAAGTAGTTTCACGATTGCGGTGATATTAGCATTTCCGTCTTTAATAAACACATCCATTTTTGATAAAGTAACCAAATTCGAAGGAAATCTCCTGCAAAATCATAGAGATTCAACTAAAATAAATAGTTATCACTAAATTAACTAATCTAATCAAGATGTAGATCCATTTAAAGCTACACTTACTCGGATATAAATCTAGCAGCAAATAATCCTGGTGTTCCAGATCCAAACCACTCAAAATTCCATCTCCCTTCCAAAAAAGGCGACCTGAGAAGCTGAAGAAACAAGTAAGCGCCTCATATGTTTAGAAGAGGAAAAATAAAACGGTGTTTTTTTTTTCATATGAGCACCTACGAAGTTGGTCTAGGCGTCGGATTGAGCCGCTCAAGAGCAGTTATCCTTTCATTTACGTCAATCCTATGCATATCTGTGGTCTTCCCGGTCACTAGAGCTTCAAAACCCCCAGAGTCTTTAAACTGAGTTAAAGATGCACCACCATTAGACTATAAAAGCTTTGAACTAGAACTGGATGAAGCAAACCAATCAATTTTAAACTTCAGTTCGCTAATTGCAAACTACACAGCGGCTCGAAAATTCCAATTTTGGAGTTTTGTTCTGTCAAATAAACGGATTATCTCTTAGGAACTAAAATCATCAACAAAAAATTAAATTGTAAGATTGAGAGTTACAGCGAGGAGTAAAGATTCTTTAGCGGAGAGGCGCTCCATCTCCTTGGCGTAGATAGCTGGAGCTCCCTGCACAGCCTGCAGAACCATTGCAGTGCACGACATTCTCCGGTTTCTCCGGCGAATCACTGGCAGCCGGCGGAAGGAGACGGGTGAAGTTGTGGCATTAGTTGAAGAGACAGAAGAAGATGACCAGGAATTGCGAGAGCCAGTCGCAGAAATTGCTGGAAGGAAGCTATGTGTTGATGCCATTTCAGCAAGCAAAGTCGCAGTGAAATGTGCGCAACGCAATATTCCAACTCCGTTTTTTCGCAAAATAAGAGAGCCAATTGTGGCAGGTTTTTAAAGCCAAAAGCCCACCAGTCCGATACCGTTCATTTTTCTTCTATTTATTTTATGGGTTAGCGTAATTTTGTTGCCATTTAATTCCTTAGGGGGTAGCAATTAAATGCTGATTAATTACAAAAAATTATCATACTCTCAATAAATTAGTTATTAGTATTAAATTAGCACTAAAGGTTGCTTTAAAGCTAATAAATTTGAAGAGTAAGGTATTTCGCACTCTTTCAACAATTTCAGTTATGAAGTATAAAAAAACATAGCAATTAGCACCCAATTATAATGTTAAAAAATCGAGTAATAGTTTTCTTTTATGTTTTTTCCCCTTCTCGGTGACAAGTTTGTGAAAATGAATTGAATTCTCGAATCTCAATCACGCGAAAAGTACCAGCTACACGAAGGTTTATATGCTTGAAAGAGGCAGCTAAGTCAGCAAATTAATGAGCTAAATTAATGAGCTAAACTAACGTGAACTTATGGGTTAAAGGGCTTTTGTTGTTTTTGCCCTATGCTAGTCACAAAATATTTTTTATACAAATTTTTAATTATTATCTTCAAAAATATTAAAATTATCAGAATAAAGATATCAATATGATCCATTTTATTATTTTTTAATAAAAATTTTAGCTGACTAACAGAATAATCGATTTTCGGTTAAAAAAATAACAAATCAATGGTTATATATATTAGAATACAAATCAGTAAAATTTTTAATTTATGTCGTTTGTCTATTATTTGGTTTGTGTAAATACTAATTTGCCACTTTTTGCCCGGCACAGTCTATATTTTTAGCTAATTGAAATTTTCATCTAAAAAAAATAAAAATTGATTAATTTTGTTGTGATGATTATGAAATATTTGAACAACTATCAAACTTATCATTATTTCTATTATAGTAGAAGTCTATTTTTTCTATTTTATACCTATAAATACCCAATTATTGTTATTTAATAAATATAATCAATAAGAAAAAATTCTTTATTCTACTATATCTATCTTTTCTTTAATTAATTTTATAATAAATTATCAGTACGATAACTTCTAATGATTATTGAAAGTTGATGGTTTACAACAAACCGACTCGAATGAATCAATAATTTCAATTTACAAGATTAAACGGTAAGTAAATTTAATTCATAAATTTTGAATTATTTTAATTATCATTAGTTGATGAAATTAATTAAAAGTTTAATAATTGTACTCTACAATAAACTTTAAAAAGTTCAATATATGAAATTATTAAGAAAAAAATGAGAATAACATTTTTCATTGCCATTCATTTTGCCATAGACATTAATATGATTTTTGTAATTTGTTTTGCACGATTACAAATTTATCCTTACTTAATTATATTTTGATCCTTTTATTATATATAAGATAAGTAATATAATTTTTTATTTTATTTTGATACAAATATTAGTAAACTCGAAGTTTACTAATAAATACAAATATTAGTAACCTGAAGTTTACTAACTATTGTATAAATAAGAATAATCTATTGTTTACCAATTATACAAATATCATTAAACATGAAGGTTATTGATTAATTAATACTAAATCAGTAAATCTGAAGTTTATTGATTATAATAAATTTAAAAATTGATACAAATACTACATGACTGGTTTGACCATTTTGGATCGATTATAATGCATAAATTATTGAGAATTCATATATTTATTAGAGAACCAAAAGTTTATTTAATTCAACTTAAGGAATTCTCATAATCTATTTGTTTTTAAGAAATATTACTAAAGTATCACTAGCTAATAAATGAATTGAATTTCCTTCATTCTGAAATGAATAAAAATAATGTATGTAGGCCTACTATCAACCATGTGAATCACTCAAATATTTTATAATTTTTGAAAGATGCATCTATAAAATTATCACATTTGTACTTATTATCAACTCACAACATGTAGTTTGTGAGATTATTCAAATTAAGTGCACAATTTTCAGAATATGCGATCAAGATATTTTCTTAATAATGTTAGTGATCATATGTCACAAGTAAATGATTGTTATAAGCTCGTTGTACATATTGATACTCAAAGGTCTAGCAAAATTATTTATTAAATGCCTCCGAATAATTATTAGATATTTTTATGAGAACAATCGTGTTATTTTTATATATGAATATATAATATTGCATGCATTATGCCCATAAAAATCATAAAATTTCTCAATTGCAATTTGAATTGAAAATTGCATTTTGATTAATAACTTTCCTAATATGAGGGAAAGAAAGCAGCTAAAATAAATAAATAAATTTATATCTTAGATCCTCATATTATGAACCAGAAGTTCAAAAGATCAGTTAATTATGATGTCAATATATTTGTTAGTGTGTAGATATTTATTAAATCTCATATGTATTAGCTACAAATGCTTTAATTCAAAATAATATCCCAGTACAACAATTTGTCTTGTAGGGTAAATTATTCGGTTCCAAATAAGAATAAAATTTTTGAATGACAATGAGCAAACAAATTTATATGGTCATATTATAGAGGTAGATACTTCTGAAAAGACATATGATATAACTAATTTTTAAACCCCAGAAATAGTTCAGGTACCTAAAATTAAATAAAAGATCTCAATATATCATTTGTCATTAAAAGAAACCGAAAATGATAAAGTTTTTGACAATATTCTTGTGTAAAAATATTAATGTTGATATTTTCAACATAATGAGGATCTTAAAATTAAATCTGTTGAAAAATACAGATATTAATTGCATTCAATTTTTGGACATGCAATTCAAAATATTGAAAAACATAATGTCAAAAGAGTAAAATTGATATCAATACAGTAAACAATGAAGTAATAAAATATAATTTATTTTATGACATTTATCGCAATGAATTGCCATTAATTATAAAAAGACATATTTTCTTATAATAGATGTAATAATTTTTAATATTTATCAATTTGGCAATATATTAGTAATTGATGCTATTTGCCTATTTGATAATAAGATTACACATAATTTTTAAAAGATTTATCATGCTTGAAGCATATAAATATATCTGAAAAATATATGTGCTGAATTTTATGTATATGATTTTGAAGTATTATAATGTTGTCTATTATTATGATTTATTTATGATTTTGATTACTGAAACTCTTGAAGAGTTCAAAATATTTTAACGAATTTTGTAAACTAAATTTTATCTCGAATTACATATCAGGTATTATTTGATTGAAAGATTTGTTTTATAAGGTCACTAGATATAACATATTTTATGATCATATATTATTGTTATTGATGCATTATGTAATCATGCATTAGATGATAATTGTCAAATTATTACTTAAAATTACATATTGTTTTAAAGATTTTAGTTCTCTATATAATCATATATGTTTTATTTGGATAATTTTATTATCTTTAAGTAATTCTTTAGAAATATTTGAATTAAATTACTAAATACATTAATTTGTTATAGCTATTATATGATTATGTTGTATATATGTTATGATCAAATTATTTTATTTGTTTCATTCCTTGAAGTGAATGAATCAATATAGAATTATGGCCATAAAAATGGTATGTTCAAGAAAATTATTACTATTGTATGATTAATTTTTACCACTAGAAGTGGTTGATAATTAAGAGATAATAGAAATGGTTAAGAAAATCATTTGAGAATTGATAATTTATTTATGATGTGGTATAAAAGTATATTGGCCATACACTTGTTGTATGTATAGGAACTCTGTATGCACAAATTTAAAAGTAGTGCACCGATATTATTATAAGGGGAAGAAAAATATACGTTGTACTTTTTTTTTTCTTAACTAAGGTTTTTTTCCACTGAATTTTTCTGTTAAGGTTTTTAACGAGATAACTTATGAAGTGTATTAAAGATATTGCATGTGTATTCTTTTTCCCTTTACTGGGTTTTTATCCCACATGGTTTTTTTTAGTAGAATTTTAATGAGGCACAATACGTATTAATGGATATTTAAGGAAAAGTATGTACTATAAATCCTATGATTATGAATATCCATAGCTCCTTTAAGATTGATAGCATGACTTATCAAATGGAAAAAAGGTAAAATAATTATTGTTCATTCATGATATTTTGTAATATTGTCAATGATTTTAAAAGTCTGCCAGAAACGTGACAGATTTTTTAATGAAAAAGATATCAATATTTAAAGAAAATGAAATGAAAATTTCTAAAGTGATACTGTTGAAGAGATAAAAAGCAACATAAATCAACAATTCCATATTTCTAAAAAAATAACCCTATAATTAAGTGGTTCTAGTAATGATAAATTATACGAGTCATAAAAATGGATGATAATTGTTGTTGATAATATATTTACATATTCAATTGTTTATAAAATATAATGAGTTCGAGTCTCTAGTTATCGAAAAGTGTCGATATCGAGATGATTGGTCAAAAAGACAAAGAAACAATCTATACATAAAATGACCATTCTAATATGTTTAAAGAGAAAAACTGTAGGGACAAAAATTGACATTAGCACTATTCTAAAACTAACAAAACACCATGCATCATTCATTTTATATCAAAATTATTCATACGCAATCTTTCTCCGATGGAATAAATAACAAAACAAAGTCATTGGCAATTTAATCTTTCTCAATTTTGATCCCTACGTACCTGTACACAATTTAATTTCGTCTTTTAGTGCCCAAAATCAAGTGTAAAAAAAAAATAATTTCCTTTTAAGAAAATAATGAAAATTTAAGGATAAATTGGAGATGCGGGGTATCGAACCCCGTACCTCTCGCATGCAAAGCGAGCGCTCTACCGTTTGAGCTACATCCCCAGTTGCAAGTCCTTTATTGTTATAAAAGAATATCTTAACTAATTCATTGCGACACATAAATCTAGCACATTTCGCTCTCGAAGTGTTGTCTCTCTTCTCAGTGCTTTCCCGCCATGGAAATCGACGCAGAGGAAAATGTCCAGAGAAAACAATCGCATTACCGTTTGTTTGTTAATACTCTTCCCTTTGCTCTAGTTTCATTCAATTTGGTTTTTGTTAATATTTCATTGCTTTTCTTTTTGTGTGCCATTATTTCAAAGTCAGCTATGTATAAGTATGTAGGCATAGCCAGTTTTGAGAGAATTTTTGTCTCATTAATTTACAAAATAAAAAGCAGGATGAAGCGTTTGAGATTCAAAAGGAGACATACAGAGGGCAGCAATACAGTCAAATATACTTTGCTCGTCTTCACATGATGAGAACTCTACTCTATTCTCTTGTTCCCCATTGGAAATCCCATTTGCCTGGTACCTCTACTTTGCTCTTAGTCAATATTAGGAAGCATTTCATGCCCTTTTCTCTTTCATGAATTTAAGGAAATATTAGCTCCTTGATGGAATTGGTATTATGAGGAGTCATTAGCTTTTCAGTTACATTAATTATGCCTTTTCTGCTGTTATCTGGGTTTTCTCGATGGGGCTGCTTTTCTATCAAAGTAAATTTTGGGTTCTACTGCGATTTTGTATGTGGGTGTTTTTTTATTCTATTGATGGCTTGGTACTTGAGGGGTTTCTGTACATTGTGTAAGTTTTAGGGTTTTGGCATACGCATATTGTTTTCGGTTACAGCAAATACATTTTGTAGACAATTTGGAAGACTTTTTGCTTCTTGATTTCCTTATGTAGCTCCTACTGTGATCTTTATGACTTTATCACAAAGGTCTGCGTTTGAGTTTCCTACATTAGCTGATTGTTTGGTTTGGTACTGTCTAAACTACACATGATCTTGGTGAATTGCTTGACTGTTGTGCTTTTTTCGGATGGATTTTTCTTTCCTCTTCAAGTAGCACTGTTTAAGGTGCCAAGAAAGCTCGAGTTTTGACAAAGGTTTTCATTATTATTATTTTGTTTTTAAGGTGTCACGGCAGGAAGTTAGGACAACAGTTGTGGTTGCTTTTTTTTTTCTTTTCTCTTGTTAATTGTTGGATGCTATTTTGTTGACCATGAAGTCAGCTTGCAGGAATTATTTATCATGGCAATATCACACAAGTTTTAGAATGAGTTTTGCACTCTATGCTGTAATTTTGCAATTATTTACGTTGCTCTTTTTATATTGCAGTTCGTACGGTTCTTGGACTGGAAGAAGGGAAGGAATGTATAATTGTTGGAACACTGTATAAGCACATGAAACTCAAACCCTGCATTCTTGATGAGTACTCTAAGGAGGTATCTTTGTGACAAATAATAGCTGGTTTTATCCCACAACTGATAAATATTTGATATATATTTTTTTACTTGTAAAGAGATCTGCAGCACCACTGGTCAAGCCTCACAATTTTATGCATCCAGAGGATCATTTGGTTTTGGAAGATGAGAGTGGAAGAGTTAAACTTGCAGGTGAAATTCTCTCACCTTCAGCATATGTTACAGGTAACTACCATAAATAGGAAGGAAGAATTTTTTTCAAATCGTATTGTGTATTTAGGGCTGACAGATAGAAACATATTGTCTGCTATTTTTGCCAATTACTTATACATATACCATTGTGTTTCAAGTTGTTTTGGTTATCTGGAAAGTTCTTTTGGAGATGTTATCATCTTTGTTGAAGTTATACCGTGTCGATCTTGTTTTGTTAGACCTTTCCTCTATGCAAAATTGACCAATTGGTTGTAACTTTTATCAGTATCCATTCCAGCCTCCTCCTTTTAGTACACTCGATATCTTGTTTTTTTTTTCTTTTTTATTTTCCTGCTGCTAAATATTTGATGATTGTTTTGGTTATGCAATAATTTGTTTGGTTGCACCGTCTTAGCTGAGACCATCATTTCATTTCACATCAAAAGCTTCATGCCATTACATATCTGTTTTATGAATGCGTAAAATGACGGAATTATCCTTTATTTTTCATTTAATTATATATGTAGGCCTTGGATTTGTGCAGAAAACTATGCACATGCTTATTGTGTTATCTTTTTGTGGAAATATCCTTTGTTGAAAGTTGAAACCAACTGTCATTAGCATTCTCTGTGTAAAGCATATGATTCTCCATTGGCAATTTTCATTTGGCAGGCCTGGTTGTTGCTTTGCATGGAAAGGAAACTGGTGCTGGTGACTTCTTGGTTATAGATGTTCTTGAGGCTGGCCTGCCACCACAGTTACAGCTGCCACTCCAGTCAAGTATGACACATTTATTTTTCGGCCTTTTCTACATATTTCATCCTTTATGTAAATAGATGATAGCAAATGTTACTTGTTTGTGGACACTCTTGCTTGTAATTTCATCTACATTGATTAAAGAATGTAGTCTACTTATGTTTTTTTTTTTGGAATAAATAACTGTGCAAAAACTTAATTATGCTATTTAATCTACAGAGAGGGATTGTATTTTGGAAATTTGTGAAGTTTGCATTGGATTGGCTTGAGACATGAGATAAGCAATATATTTGGATCTGGATTTGTATACCTTCAAAAGGTCATGGCCATGATCATCAAATATTAAGTCTTACATTGGAATTTTGAATTTTGAACTGGAAGTTTCCTACTTTAGAGGAATTACAAGACAGGTCATTTGCCATTTGGTTGGACAAATATACTCCATCCGTTAATGTCTGAATTTTGCCTCTCAAATTCTAAGATACACTATCCTTATTACATGTGGCATATCTTTGTTTACTATGCATGGCCTAGAAGTTTTAAACTGCAACTTGCACAGGAGAGGACAAATATGTCGTTTTTGTCTCTGGACTCAGTGTTGGGAGCAGCACATCTAACCCCCTCCAATTTCAGCTTCTTGTGGATCATATGACAGGACATCTGGGTGATGAAAAGGTTTTTGCTGTTTGTCACATTTTGTTCAGGCCATGATATATCTTCTTGCCAGTATTCGTGCCCAACTTATTTTATTCGTCCTCTGGGCAGGAGCAAGGGATTGCAGCAGAGATTGTCCATGTTGTGGTTGCAGGGAATTCGGTTGAAATTCCTCGTGGACTTGTTAATGGACAGGTAGCGGTTTCATATCTTGCTTATCTTCTATATTTTATCCAGTGCCTAAATTCACTTTCTCTAGATGATCTTATTTCCATGTGTTTTTATCTTATCCTTTTTTTCTTGGCTGCTTGAACTGTTGTGATTTTGAAATAATGACATTCTGTGTGCTGTCTATAAGAATGATGACTTCCCTTGTGGAGTCTGAAGTACCATTGCAGCTTCCTGGTTTTATCCTCTTTCTTAATTAATTAACTACATAAGAACGTCAGAAGAGATTTTTAGATTTAAAATTTGTTTCTACTAGATTCTTTGCTTAGAAGGATTTTTTTTTTCTTTTCATTATTTTTCTTATTTTGTGATGATTGCATATGAATGGACTGTCTTGGACTCTTGGGTATGTTTAACAAATTCTGAGTTTTTCAAATCTTTCTGTGAGGAAGTTTTTACCCCGGTCTTTGTCACCGAACATGACAATAATTTCACTTGATGGCTACTTTTGCAGAATTTGGCTTCAAAAGACCAATCAAGACTATCTGAACCTATCAATGAGCTTGACATATTTCTGTCACAGGTTCTTTTCCTTGTGTAACTCAATAACTTCAGATTAGCTTTTTGTTCCCCATTTTTTCTTCTGACTTCGCTTGGGTTGTGTGTTCTTACTGTTTGCATCTAGATTGCTGCAGGTGTGCCTTTGGATATCATGCCCGGACCCAATGACCCAGCAAACTTTTCCTTACCTCAGCAGGTTACTTCATAATTTCTGGCTATGTATCATCAGATTTTTTTTTTCCTTTGCTAAATTACCTTCTTTTTCAGCCACTACACAGGTGTCTGTTTCCTGGATCAGCTGCTTATAACACTTTTAGGTCCTGTACAAATCCTCATTGCTTTGAGCTTGATAACACCAGGTAATATATGAGCATTCAATTTGTTGATTTGTTGTTATGATATTATTGAGATATATTGAGCCAATATCTACATGCAATACTGTTCTGTTTGTCCAGATTTCTTGGAACATCAGGTCAGAACATTGATGATCTTGAGAAGTATTCAGAAGCAGAGGATAGGCTTGAATTTATGGAAAGGACATTAAAATGGAGGCATCTGGCTCCAACAGCACCTAATACACTTGGTAGGAACATATATTCAGCTGTATATTTTTCTGTTGTTCTCTTTCTTTTCTATCCATTGGATATAATTACTTTCTTAGGCCAAATTGGTTCCTTGGTATCTGATATAGCAGCTTAGCAAGTATACCTGATAAATAATCAAATCTTAGCTGATCTTTGGTAATACATTATCAATTATGTCTTTCAGGTTGCTATCCTTTCACTGATAGGGATCCTTTCCTTATTGAGAGCTGTCCTCATGTATATTTTGTGGGCAATCAGGATAAATATGGAACTAAATTGTTAAAGGGTATGGACATCTTGTTAACTGAAAAATATTCAACGAAATTTTTCTTTATAAGTTGAGGGGAAGAGGACTATTCTTAGTGTATTTCAAATAAAACCAGATTAATGGTAATCTAAAAAATGCAGGTTCAGAAGGGCAGCTGGTGAGACTCATTTCCATTCCAAAGTTTTCTGAGACAGGAGTTGCTGTCATGGTAAATGTATATATTTGAAGATGCCGAAAACTATTCATGGGTTCAAACTGACCCAGAAATCTAAATAGATAATGGAAGTTTGTTGCTTCTGCAATGCATGCTTATCGGTGAATCAACAATGTCTTTGCTCCATTATTAAATGAGATATGTGAATCAAAATAAACAAAAGAAAAATTGCAATAAAATAGAGAACGGTAAAACTTTGTTGTTTGAGCATTTGTGCGTGCTTTGGCAAAAAAAAAAGGGTACTTGTGTGTGCGACAAAACAACTCTATGCTATATCATTAAACCTGCATTCGAAATGTTTTAAGTTAGTTTATGTTGGTTTCTTAAAGACAACTGCGGGAAAGATGAAGCAAGCGTAGGGTGAAATTAGGTATTGATAGGCACTGTTGCTCTTGTTTCTAATAATATTCAGCTATCTGAAAATTATGCAACTAAAACATGAAATTAGGTATTGATGGGCACTGTTGCTCTTGTATCTAATAATATTCAGCTATCTGAAAAATTATGCAACTAAAACGTTTTCTGCATGCAATTGCAATATCTGCCATTTCTGCTTAGATGCAGTGGTGATATGATGCTTTTCTTCCCATGCTATACTTTGATTCAATTGCGTGATAAGAAAGTTGGTGAAAGAAAGATAAGGAAGGATATTTATAAAGGTAGGCACATGATAGCATATGTGGGAACTCGGAATTTTTTTTCTCCCATTTTTGTTACCTATGTGTTGTTTTATCTTTTGATCTTTATTCATCAATAAACAGTTGATTTTCGTTTTATTCTTTGTTTGCAGCTTAACATGAGAAATCTTGAATGCCACACTCTTAGTTTTGGGACTCAAATTGGTGTATAATGCAACATGGTACGAAATCATAATCAATGGTAGTTAGGGTGCACTTTATCTGAATAATGGTTCTGCTGATATAGAAAAAGGAATGGAGTGCACCAAATAAAACTTGATTTTATACTAATCTTGTTCTTGATAATATTAATACATTGGTTGTGGAGAGATTGGAAGGTCATGATAAGTACTGGGAATGTTGACCTCTGCGATGTTGATATTGGCCTGTAATTTTGTAGGAAATTCATAAATGATGGCACCTGCCCAGTAGGATTCTATCTATCGTGCTGAAAGTTTGTTATGTAGGCAATGCATTTGATAGATAGGCTGTCCAGTGATCGTATGTCGTTGCAGAAGTTAGCATCTGATGGCAACCAAGCTTTGTGGAGGTTCTCTAAATGACACTCAGATTTAATCCCGAAGACTAATGTTGTCTTATAAAAAATTATTCGTTGTTTAGTGTAGAATGTAACATTTAACTTTGTTTAATACAAGTTAGAATCGGTTATTTGGATAGGAACTTAATTCTGTTTTAAATTTTTTGTTTTTCCTTGGGATGTAATGCCAATGTTAGAATATTAATAAGGTTTATTTAAGCATAAAAAGTAGACTAAACCTATTTAGGAAATTTTGGATTTAATGCAACGTTTAGAAGTCATCTTGATCGGGAATGTTCAGCCAAAGCTTGTTATCTTCAGATTCTTCAGCTGATGAAGAAGTTGAAAGATTAAGTTTAATTTATGGATAGTAAAGTTAGAAACTTTAATTAATTGGCAATGTCGAGTGTTCATTCTCTTCATAAATATGAGAAGTCACATGAAAAAATAATGCATTTTTATTTGTCATTCAATGGTTTATGTTTAGTACATTTAATATGTCTTAACATATTGAATCATCAACTGTTTATATTTAACGTAACGGATCAATTTTGATATATCTAAAACAAAATTATTATTAGGAAACTCAAATCTTAAAGCCCAATCTGAAATTTCTTAAATTTGGAGAGAGAGAGAGAGAACGATGATGGTGGGGTGAGTGGCAAGGGGACAGACAAGTTGATGGGAAAGAAGATGGGTAGCAGTGGGAGTAATTTTTTAACCCAAGCTGGAATTATTGTATTCTTATTCTCATCTCCCTCCCCACTATATATGTCTACATCACATGTGAATGCCAAATTCCTTGCCCTTTGAACTCCCATTATCGACCTAACGGCTACATTTCAGCTATGCAATTATTCAAATCCCAACGGTCCTTTTCCCACTATAATACAAAAAATCTCATTTCCTATATTACACATTTCCTTTTCCCCTCCCTCTCCTAACCCATCCCCTCTCTTTCTCTTTTAAAAAAAGGAATGGATAATGCTGCTGCTGAAAATAACAAAACGGCGACGGTTCAACATGTGACAAAGAAATCTTCTGATGAGCTGCTGAGGAAATTTGCAGATGAAGAAGAAGTTGAGGGAAAGAAAGAAATGGCAAGGCTATCAAAAAGGCGAAAGAGAAGCAATAATAAGAGAAGGAGTGTTGGTAATGAATATTCATGGTGTGAAACTCCATTACATTACACTACTACTAATAATGGTTTAGTGGAGAAAAGGTGTCTTCTTCTTCCTCAGGTTTCAAGGAAGTCTTTATTGCTTAGGCAACTTGGGATTGGAAGATCACAGCTGAAAGCTAGAGATATCCACAACAGATCCTTCTTGGTTGCCATTGAAAAGGTATATCTGAAAATTCATAATATATAGTGTTTTGTTTTTCTAATTTTGGGAAATGAATTATGCAGACATGGCGCAGGACATTGGAAGGAGCTTCAAAAGTCCTTCTGGAGAAGCATTACAATCGGCATAAGCGCTTAATCAGTGACGTTGTCTGAACTCCAACTCTCCAATTTTATGATTATTTAATTTTAATTGCTCTGAATTTGTATAAATTGTCATTTAAATTCACATCAAAATCTTATTTATTTATTTATTTTTGGAATAAGATTTCAATACTTGCGTTGCAATTTTCACATTTATATGTGGAAGTTATTAAAAAATAAGATTGAGAAAAGCCCTAATTCTAATGCTGGAGAAGAAGTTTGGGCTTTAACAAAGGAGTTAGTTGAATTGCATCTATAATTAGTTGCTATATTAACCTTTTCCAAAATTATATACCTGCTCATTCCATTTAAATCAAATTCATAATATCAGAACTAATACTAACATATTTGATACATCAAAAATACATAAATATATATCGTTAAATTAAAAATTGTTATTTTTAATCGTGTTTGATATATTTTATTATCTGCACATCATTATCATAAAAAAAAAAAAAGAAAAATAGAAAATAAAATAAAGGAGGTTAAGGAATGTGCGAAGCTTCACAGAAATATAGTCAAAGAATATCCAAAGAATATTCAGTTTCAATAAATGCATCAACTTCATGAGCTCTCTTTTTCAGTTTTTCCAGCGTGAAAAAATAAACGATAATATATAAATTCTTAACTATTTATCATTTATCAAATTGTTTTTCTAAATTAAATTATATACTAGATTACCATATGAATTTATTTAAAATATTATATTAATCACTCGAATTTATTTAAAAATATCAAATTATCTTTCTATTACTATTTGGTATGTATTTTTCACGCATCAATTATGAACTGATGACAAATATAAAAAAATAATATGATATTTTGAATAAATTTAAAAGGGTAATTGAATATGTAGTAATTTATGTATTAACCCAAACATAAAACAACTACAACTCTAGGAACTAAATTTTCAAATTACTAATCCCTCCCTCCATGCAATCTGGAGCTACGCACTGTCATTATGAAGTGATATTTTTCTTCCACCGCCTATGCAAGCCTCCATGGGCTTCCACTAGTTTAGTGGGCAGCACACTAATAAAAAAAATAAATGTCGATTTTCATCTTTCTAGGTCATTTGACACATTACAGTGCTATAGTTTGCAGAGGCTGGAGATTAAAATAAAATTAAGAAATGGATAGTATATAGTGAAGATTCGGGTGTTATGGATAGAAAGAGAGAGAAGAGGGGTGAAATGGCAACTGTATTTGATGATTGGTAGCGTTAATTAATAATAAGTTAGATTTTTGAATGACAATTAATGAAGGTAAAACTACAACACTGTCAATAACACTCTTGTCTTGTGACACCAACAAAATAAATCTTCACATGTCTCTTCTGTTCATGTGAAGTTTGCTAACTAATAAGCCCTTTTTCTGATTTCCGAAAACTACTTCCCACCCACCCCTTTCTATTCTCAGCTCTATTGCTTTCTTTATCTAAATAAAACTGCCTTTAAATCACATTACCAATCACTTTGATTCTTGCAATCATAATTAATCATCTAATATCATTGAAGCCTACAGTAGAAAAACAATAGCAAATAATTCAAATAGTATTTTATAACGGTTAAGCCAACAATGCCGGATAAAATTAGATTCTTTTTTATTATTTTTTTATCCTTATACTAATAGGTAATTGATCAATTATCTGTTGAGTCAGAAATTTCTATGTATGTTGGTAAGGATGATTATAGTACGGGAAATTTCTATTCTCGATGGAAAATAATTTTGAATGGGGCAAAAAATTTTCTAAAATTTTTTTCATGGGGACGAATGAATTTTTTTCTCGTAATTCTATCGGGGATGGGGAATCTCTACCCTTGGGTGGGGTAGCAGGCGGGGAGTCATTTTTCGGCCTCGTTCCGCTATTACTTTATACTTTGATAACCAAAAATATAATTACCTGATTTTTTTATTTTGACCAGTATAAAATAGTAATTGAATTATTTTAATATTACCAATCGAACCGTTGGTTGTAAAAAGTTAAGTTATTATGGGTAAAATTAATCCAAATATTTACAAATGAAATTAATCCAAATATTTAATCTCCCAATTTAGGGTATAGTTTTGCCCTTTCACTTCTAGCAAATTAGGTATTGGCCTATAAGATTCAGATAACAGTAGGGTTTAGAAAATTGTCACTAGCATGTAACTTTGACACGATAACTTCTTGGATATAATTTTTTGCTTATGTAAGACCATGATTTTGTGTTAAGAGTATAATAATTATTATTAGATATTATAAACACACGTACCAATCGTATTTTAATAATTTCACTTGTTTTGAAACTTTTGAAGATTAAGATAAGGAGATTTTTTTTTTTAAAAAAAAAAAGTAAAATTAAAAATTTGCAAGACGATTTAACTATGCCTGCAATAAAAATAAAGTCTCAATTACATTTTTTTATTAATCATTCGGTATTTAAATCTTACTTAACTGATTAAGTTAAAATTTTTTACTCATCTCCATGAAATATGTCGAAAATTAATTTTAAAATTTTTTATTTTTAATCTAGTCTGTATCATCAGTAGGTCATCACCTCATTAGTATAAAGTCGCAATTACATCAATCACTTGTTTATAGATAAAAACTATTAACAACTTAATACAATACGAAATTGCACAATAACAATGGACAAATTACAACCATTATTCATGATTTTTTATTTCTATAATAATTTAGCTACTGAATTTCAATTTAATAACATTGAGATTCAATTCATTAAAAACATAATTCCCTCTCTGATCCAATTAGCAGAATTATTTTTTTTTCTTATAAAAAATCTGCAAATTAGGCATCATATTTATAAGGCACGTCATGAAAATAAAAGGAATAAAATATATAAAAAAAATATTTATTTAAATAACTGCACATTACAAGCACAACTAGCCAAAGCCAAGTAGTAGCCATTAAGAAAGAAAGAAAAGAAGAAGAAGAAAAAGAAAAGAAAAGAAAAACGAAATTTTTAATTTTTCAGTCTCAGGCATTGTCAACTTTCCCTTCTCACCGTTCTCTCTCTTTCTCTCTCTCTCTCTCCCTCAACTACTCCAAACCCAGATGTTCCTTTTCTCTCTCCTGCTTTCTGAACAATAGTTTCTCTCTTCAGAAACCGCAATCTCAAATTCTCTCTCTATTTCTGCAGAATGATTCATCAGTCTCTTCCCATTTATTTTTCTTCAATTTCAATATCCATTTAATGTTTCTCTCAGCAAGCCTTCCTCTAGACTTCGATTCGACACCTCATTTAACTGTTTTTCCTCTAAAGTTTCTAACTTTCTTTCTCTCTATTGACTTTGATCCGAATCGCCAATCATCTCAATCCTAGCTGTATCAGAATCAATATCTTTAAAGTTGAGATTTTTTTTTGTTAAATTTGTAATCCTTTGGATTCTTTTTGGGCTTTTTGGAAAGTGGGTATTGGCTTGAAAGGAAATGAGGGATGTTCTCGTGGCTGGCAAGGATAGCAATGGCGTGTTGGAGACCTGTCAGTCGATATGTCCGTATGAGCAGGGATGATAGTGTTCATAATGATGAAGATTCTTCTGTTGGTGACTCTCTTCTCTGGTCTAAAGACCTTGAGAAACACTCTTATGGGGAATTCTCTTTCGCTGTGGTTCAAGCCAATGAGATCATTGAAGACCATAGCCAAGTGGAAACTGGTCCTGGTGCCACCTTTGTTGGTGTCTATGATGGCCATGGTGGGCCCGAAGCCTCTCGATTCATTTCTGACCATCTGTTCTTAAATCTCATGAGTGAGTGTTTTTTTTTTAATTCTTTAATCTTTATGGTATCCAATTGTCTTTTGTATTTATGCCTAAGCATTTTTAGGTTTGGTTATTGATGTGGAGGGTTTTGTTCTTTTTGTATGTGTCTGAACTGTATTAGACCATTGGGCTCTTACGAACTGGAAATTTAGTCTAATAGAAGGGATGTATTGGTTTGAATTGGTTTGTCCTGAGCTTCTGAAGAAAAAGGGAAGAGAGACTGAACTTTGTTTTTTCCTTGTATAAGCAGTTCATTCTCCAGTGGCTTGGGTAATGGATCTTTTCAATTCCAAAAGTTTTGAAAGTGTGAATCTTTGTATGTTATTTTGTAGGGCTTGCTAGAGAAAGAGGAACCATCTCTGAAGAAATCCTTAGAAGTGCTTTCTCTGCAACTGAGGATGGATTTCTTACTCTTGTGCGCAGGACTTGTGGAATAAAACCATTGATTGCAGCAATTGGATCTTGCTGTTTGGTTGGAGTTATATGGAGGGGGACATTATATGTTGCTAATCTTGGTGATTCTCGAGCTGTTATTGGTTGTTTAGGTAGATATAATAAGATAGCTGCTGAGCAATTGACTAAGGATCATAATGCAAGTATGGAAGAGGTTAGACAAGAACTTAAATCTTTGCATCCAGATGATTCACATATTGTTGTAATGAAACATGGCGTTTGGCGTATCAAAGGAATCATTCAGGTATGCCTGTCTTTTAGTATTATCTGCAGCCTTCCCCCTTTAGAAGCTTTGATTCATGCGTTGTGTCTATGCTGTTATCGTTAATGAGGGAAAAAATTGACCGTTGTCTAGCAAGTGTACTAGATCGGCTTAGTAATATAGAAAAATATAATTATGACCCAAAATATCGAAATCAAGGGAAACTTGTGTTTGTATAAGTGATTTTAATCTTAAAACAGAATTTTTGCGAATAAAGAAGAAGAGAAATTCCAAAAGTTGTGATGGTTGAAGTTAAAAACTAAAAACAAAATTTTAAACTTAAGAATAAAACAAAACAGTTAAAAAAGTTGAAATAATTGAACATAAAACAAAAGCAAACAATTAATTGAAGTAAATATTAATATTAAAAGCAATATTATTATGACTTAATTAAAAGAAAAACAAAAGTGATTATAAAGAATTCAGTTTAATAAATCCAGATAACTTTACTCAAAATTATCATTTCAAGCATTAAAATTTTCTTATTTAGAACAATTCAATACTTAACATAAAGATCTGAATTAATCCTCCTAAATATCTGTTAAATTCTTTCTCAAAAAATTCAATTTTCACCTATTCTTAGTTATACTTTTTCTTAATCTTAACTTACTTTAATTGATATAAAATTATCTCTTATTCAGAACATACTCATGCATCAACCCAAGCAAACTAATCTAAGAACATGCATATCAATGATCCAACCAAAAACCAATTACTAATCAATGCTTAATCAAGTTAACAATTAATTTTCAGCTAAATAAAGATAAGACTGTATTTAAAAATTAATAAATAATCAAACTTGTATTAAATTAAAGTGCAAGCGTAAGTCATAACAATAAAAATTAAGGATTCAAGTATCCTCTAGCAAAAGTTAAAGAAAACTACTCACTAAACATGTTTAAAATCAAAACAAAACTTTTAAAGAAAACAAGAAAATAACAGAAATAGAAAACTACGTAAAAAAACTAAAACTAATGAACTAATGTTGATAATTGATTAATGGGTGATTCCCCTTCTTTGGTGTTTCTGACTTTTTTTTATAAGCAAAATTAATGGTAGAATTATTCTAAAACTCCAGAACTAAAGTAGAAAGCAAATTCTCCTTGATCGGGAAGTCTGGAAAATCCTTCGTTTCGTGGTAGTAAACTATGCGTGGCCACTTAAAATTCTTCTTTGGTGGATGCACTGCCGTGTATCCTTTATTTTGGGATACACGGCCACTTGTTTTTCTTTGAAGTAATTCATGTGGCCACTTATCTTCAGCAATAAATGTTTCACGTGGCCACTCAATTTTTTCTTCTTTGAGACACACACCCACTCATCTTCCTTTGCTTGTTTCACGTGGCCACTCATCTTCCTTTGAAATGTAATACACGCCCACCTAAAGAATAAAGATGGAAGTACACGGCCACTCAATTCTTCAAGGCATAAAACATATGGCCAAGCATTGAGCTCCTGGACCTCACGTCAACTTTCTTGCAAGAATGTGTCAAATTCACAGTTTTAGCCCACAATTACTTGTATTTTTGCAATTAAGCCTTTTTCTTAGCAAAATGTACCTGAAAATCACCAAAACTTTAAATTAACTTCTAAAACACGCAAATTAACATTTTAACTCTAAATTAACCAAAATTAAACCAAATTATCTAAATAATAACACTTAAAACATGCTAAAAACAATATATATTTTACACTTATCAAAAATCTTTTCCCAATAAATGGATATTCTCTTCAGGTTCAATATGAAAAGTTTCCTGCTTAAACTAGCGTAGATTCCCCTATTGAGTTCATAATCAGTTCTCATGCAAACGCTACTTTTCATTTTTTACAGAATTCAACGTGGAAGACGTTAGACAGGAATCATTTTATTTATTATTACAGTTACTTGCTTTAGTAAATAATTATTGTTTATAAAAGATTAATTGTGTCCAACACAGTTTAGAGAGCCTCAGGATAATTGTATCCTTTAAGCTTGTTCTACTTATATTGAATACATTTTTCATGACAATATTTTTGAAATGGTATTAGATAGAGGATATATCTCAAGAGGATATGAATGCAACAAGAACTACCTATATTTGATGGACAAATATTTGCTTGCTTTTATCTTATTCTGAAGAAGCTAGGACAGTGATCACTGATGGATCTTTAGTGAGTCTGGGCATCTTTACCAACTTCCCTTTTTTGCTTTTCTAGGCAATATCCAATAACAGTTTCTTAAGATATTCAATGATAGAGTTGGTATGAAACTGCAAGAATAATTAGACATAAGATTCTTAAGGTTCTATCACATTTAGATGCTTTAAACATAAAATTTCCTTTTCTTCTGCTTTATATATAGTTAATCCCAGAATGTTTAAAATGAATTTGGTTATAAATATACTAGTTGAGATGATGATGTAGAATATCCTTTGAAAAGCTCCAGTCACTTGCTTCCATAATGATGTTTGGCTGCCGGTGTGCTTTGAAATGTTATTTATCGATAGCAGAATACTTAGAAATAGTGGGGACAATAAAAGGGGAAAGAAAAACTGACAGCTGATGCTTTTTAGAGATGTTTGCAGCTGAAGTTTGCTTGCAGGGAAGATCCTCATAATGGGAGGATGCATTCTGCTCCTTGATTTGACTTTGTTTTTTGAGTTTTGACTGCAAAGAGAAGGCAAATCCTCAAAACCAGAAAGTTGTTCCTTATTTACCCAATTGGCAAATAAGTAGGATTAGATTCAAACTTTCACACTGTTTTCTGCTGCATATGTTACTTGTTTACCATATTGATTTTGCAATCTTGCCTTGATTTTTGATGTTAAATTCAAATGTATAATCTCTCCGTTAATAAAGTTTTTCTTTTCTTTAATTTTCCTCCTCCTATTCATGAAAAATATATGTTATAGAGTTTCTTTGTGTATTGATGAGCTAGATTATTCTGTTGAGTTTCTGTTGGTTTGTTGATATTAGGTATCTAGGTCAATAGGTGATGCCTACTTGAAGAGGCCAGAGTTTTCTCTTGATCCTTCATTTCCGCGGTTCCACCTTCCTGAGCCCATTCGCCGCCCTGTGCTAACATCAGACCCTTCGATATGTTCAAGAGTTCTACGATCGAATGATAAATTTCTCATATTTGCATCTGATGGTCTTTGGGAACACATGACAAACCAGGAGGCAGTGGAGACTGTGTATAATTATCCACGTGCTGTATGTATACTTCTAATGCAACTGATTCTTCTTTCTGGTCTTTGAACTTCAAAACGCTCATTTTACTTTTTGTTTATTCTGATATCAAATGTCAGGGAATTGCCAGAAGACTTGTTAAGACGGCTTTAAAAGCAGCAGCTAGGAAGAGAGAGATGAGGTATGATGATCTGAAGCAGATCGATAGGGGGAGCAGGCGGTTTTTTCACGACGATATTACAGTGATTGTCATTTTTATTGACCATGACTTGCTGAGTGAAAATACATCTGTACCAGAGTTGTCAATACGGGGTTTTAACGATACTGTTGGACCTTCAAATTTTAACATTCTTCGTGGAATTTGATGCCAGTTGAATGACTGGAGATGCCAACTTGGGTGGTGAAAGAAAAAACTCAGCAAGCTTTTGATTTCATGTTTCCAAATGTAGTTTAGTGTTACTGGGTCTGGTTTGTTTCTTCTTAATTTCTGATATGAGGTTTTATGATGGTAATCCTGCTAAGGGAAGCCATGGATTTTTTTGGTCTAACAAGCTGAAGGTTGTATACACCCAAGTTTGTAAAATTTATACACGATGTTCATGTTTCAATAAACCTTTGTTTTGTCATGCCGATGCTGTCTGATGTTGTACAGGTCATAGATTCATATGCTTTTGTTTTTTTTGAAGGATCAAGTGTTATACACACATTTCTCATCAAATCCATCTTAAGTTGCAGTTTAAAACAATCAAATTTACTTAGTCTTAGATTTTATTAATTTAGTCATCTTAATAAATAACGATAGCTTTGCATTTTTTGTACAAAAAAAAGGGGGGGCTTGTGTCAGTCAACATTGTCTGAAAAATTCAAAAGTAAACAAGTTTGTGGCTTTTTGCCACGTGTCTATATGTTATTTGATGTGTGTTCCAAGTGGGATTTTGACGTGGAATAGCTGCTACAGCAACCAGCATATAATTTCTCGTAAACGGCGATTTCTGCATTTCAGTGACCGTTAAAAAAACCCAAGGAGAAAAATATGCTTGGCTTCACTACCATCTCCACCGCCGCCGCCGCCAACTGTCTTCCGTCTCGCATTCCCTGTGTCCTACTTCATCAAAGAACTGGAGCTGCTGCCGTCTCCTCTGACTTTTCTAAATCGGTATTCTGCATCCCAACAAAAACATCAGTCCTCTTTTTAATCTGCTTTTTTTTTTTTTTTAACTTCCCACTCCTGTGCTCTATATATGTTTACAAATTTGAACTTTGCTCTATTCACGTCGATGGATTTTCAGGCTTCGATTGTGTGCGTTCAAGTTCACGGGAACTCTTTGAGTTCTAGCCCCACCGCAATTAAAGCCATGGCTGACTCAAACTATTTCAGCTTCAAAGAATGAGTGTCAAGCCTCTGCTTCTGGTAGTCCTATTATAAATAGATTTCGCTATAATAGTTTGGTTTAATGATTTTGTTTATTTACGATGATGAGTTTTGGTTCCTGGTTTTAGGCAACAAGCAAGCACTGATATCTTTATCCGATAAAAAGGACCTGGCTTTTCTTGGTACTGGTCTACAAGATTTAGGGTTAATTTCTCACTACCAGTATCAATTTTTATCATTTGGAAAATTGCTTGCCTTTGTTCTATTTTGGAGCAAAAGATGTCCTACGAAATAAAATAAATAAATTGATAAAAAGAAGAACAAAGCTTTCAAATGTATGCAGAGTTATCTCTAATTCATGATATCGCCTGAAATTTGGATTACTAAGTGCTTCACCAAATTTCATTGCTTGTTCCTTCCCTTCTTGGGGTAAATTTTTGCCTGATAAAAAGTAACTGCTTATGCTGATTTCTTCATAAATTGGAGGTATACAATTGTTTCAACTGGAGGAAGAGCATCAGCATTGGAAAGTGCTGGAGTTTCTGTAACTAAAGTGGAGCAGCTTACTAATTTTCCTGAAATGGTAAATTTGTATATTTTTTTTCTTCTTTCTTTTATATGGCACTATTACTAGACACTTGGTGTACAAAATTCTTAATGCTCAAAATTATCGAAACCATAATAATCTTATCTATTAGGAATTTGATGCAGAAATTTAAACTTTAGACCAAAAGGTTAACCGGTAAAGAATGCTTTTATTGGAAGATTGTACCAAAGAATGTTCTACATCTTTTCAAGCCTATCCCTGTGAAATTTTCTATTTGAACCTTAGTTTCATTCAGAGCTTATATCGGCTTCATTACCTTTTTATAGCTTGATGGCTGCTTAAAAACTTTACATCCCAACATACATGAGGGTATTCTTGCTAGAAGGGACCAAAAGCATCACATGGAAGCTCTTAATGAACATGGAATAGGTAAGTTGTGGCAAAGTCTAATGTTGTAAATCTAATAACGGAAGCTCTTCAATTGTTAAATGTGTTTGCTTGGACATAAAATTTTTATGGTACTTGTTGGGATTTTTGTTCTCCGAACCCAACAGGTACGTTTGATGTAGTAGTGGTCAACTTGTACCCTTTCTATGATAAAGTTACTTCAACCGGAGGAATTGAGTTTGAGGATGGCATTGAGAACATTGACATTGGTGGCCCTGCCATGATTAGAGCTGCTGCAAAGGTTGTTATTTCATTGCTAATGGCGATACATTATTGATAAGATTGCATTTATCATCGTGTTGATTTTTCTTTTTTTCTTTTAGACATTTATTGTTCCCTGGAAACATAATGATGGTATACAAAAGTTGCTTGGTGCATTTGACTCTATGATGCTTGAATCTTTTTTGGCATTTTACTATAGACTTGGCAAAGTAACAATATTTAATTTCTTGCTACATTTATATGTAAGTTTGTAGTTGTTAGCATGGAGTTATACCTACTGTTGTGAGATAAATCAACAGCGACATTGTTTGCTAGAGAAGACTATAATTGTTTCTCTTCTTAAGTGCAGAGCTGAATGCAAACCATTGCCTCTGTAATAAAATAGTTGACTTTGTTGGAACTATTTCTGATTCCAACTGACCTGTATGTTAAACAGAATCACACGGATGTGTTGGTTGTCGTTGACTATGAAGATTATCCTGTGCTTCTAGAATTTCTTAAAGGAGACGAGGAAAATCAGCAGTTCCACAGGAAGCTTGCCTGGAAAGCTTTTCAACATGTTGCCTCTTATGATTCTGCAGTTTCTGAGTGGCTTTGGAAACAAAATGTAGGAGGTATAGTTTTGATCCTTCATGTTTTTTATCATTGTTTGTATCAAACAATGACACCTTGTGAAATAAACTAGTCTCCTGGATTACCATTTTATGTTTTAGAAGAGAGAGAAAGAAACAGAAAGAGATAAGCTTGATCCCCTTACCAGGTTTTGCAAAGATGAAAAGAAAAACAGTGTTTCCCGTTAAAATGTATAGCAAGGAACTTTATTGTATTTTCACTTGGACCATAGTAGGGTATATTATATAATAGATTGACACTGTTCTTTATATTTGTTGAAGATAAATTCTCTCCCAGCCTAACAGTTCCTCTCTCACTTAAGAGTTCTCTGCGTTATGGTGAAAATCCTCATCAAAAAGCTGCATTCTACGTTGACAAGAGCATTTCTGAGGTCAATGCTGGTGGTATTGCAACAGCTATTCAACATCATGGGAAGGTGAGGCAATCTTGAAATATGTTATTCACGACCTTTATTTTCTTTGCATTCTAATTTTACTTCTATTATTGATTATGGCTTAAACTAGTGTCTGTTTTTACAACTAGGGTTGCATCATATCCGGTAATAAAATGCTGAGTTTGTAGTGAAAATGTGTTTCATACTTGTGTGCTCTATTGCCTTCTATTAGGAGAAACCTTTATTTCCCCCTATTACTTTTTAATTAGGCCTTTAATTTAACCTATTCTATTATTTTACGTGGTCAACTTTTTTTCTTACCGACTTTTATTGATTTTTTCGATGCTCATGTTTCTTGGTAGTTCTCAGCATTATGCATTAGCAAGCTTATGGGAATATGTATACACACTTACAGAGTCTTCTTGGTGCAGGAGATGTTATATTTATACACACTTACAGAGTCTTCTGGGTGCAGGAGATGTCATATAACAACTACTTAGATGCTGATGCAGCATGGAATTGTGTTTCCAAGTTTAAAAACCCAACTTGTGTCAGTGTTAAGCATACAAATCCTTGTGGGGTAGCTTCTTGCAATGATATCCTTGAAGCATATAGGCTAGCTGTGAAAGCAGATCCAGTGAGTGCATTTGGTGGTATCGTAGCCTTCAATATAGAAGTGGACAAGGTGAGTTTTACATCATGGGTTTGATGTCTAACATTGAGTTTATGATTCCAATTTTTAAGAGCTTTAGGAGGTGTCATGTCACTGATCAAAATGGAGCATATTTCTATTCTGATTGGAGTCCATCACCAATTACTTGAGATTTTTGTAACTAAAATCCCCCATTTTGACCAATTAAAATTATAGTTTTATGTTTGACCTGGCTAACTTCAAAGCTGGCGTAATAGAGGGACCAAATTTATGTGGACTCCGTTTTAATTTTCCTGTGGTTCTGGACCCTTGCTAAGGAAATTAGGGAGTTAAGAAGCCCAACAGATGGTGAAACTCAGATGTTTTATGAGATCGTGGTTGCTCCCAAGTATACCAAGTGGGGGCTTGAGATTCTTCGGGGAAAATCAAAGACTCTAAGGATACTTGAAGTGAAAAAGAATGAGATAGGAAAGCTTTCGGTAAGACAAGTTGGTGGTGGATGGTTAGCTCAGGATTCAGATGACTTGACACCCCAAGATATAAAATTGAACGTAATGTCTGATAAGACTCCACAAGAAAGTGAACTTCGTGATGCAGAGTTTGCATGGCTATGTGTTAAGCATGTAAAGAGCAATGCAATTGTAATAGCAAAGTTTATCACTTTCTTGATGTTAGATTTTAGAAAATTCTGATTGAAAAAAAAAAAAAATGCAGCCGCATACTTCCAAGGATTTTCTCATCCTTGTCTCCATTTTGGGCAGAATAACTGTATGCTGGGCATGGGAAGCGGGCAGCCAAAACCGTCTTGAAAGCTTGAGAATAGCCATGAGGAAAGCAGGAGATGAGGCCAAAGGAGCTGCTTTGGCTAGCGATGCTTTCTTTCCGTATGGTAAGTGTTTCTCTATAGGGTAACTCCAATTTGATCAGTCTTAACAATGGTGCAGAGATTAACATCATTGGTGGTAACCTTAAGTTAAATAAGTTGATGTTGATAATGTACATGAAGCAAGTAACTAATTTAAGCTAGAGAAAAATCAAGGGTCGCCACTGGATTTTACACGTTAAAATAATATGACAATAGCATTTGTTCTTGAACAGCTTGGAATGATGGAGTTGAAGAGGCATGCGAGGCAGGGATTGGCTTGATTGCAGAGCCAGGTGGAAGCATCAGGGACAAGGATGCCATAGACCGTTGCAATAAGTATGGGGTTTCGTTGCTTTTTACCAATGTGAGGCACTAACATATGACTTCTAGCATTCAGCTTGGCAATTTTGAGATAAACACAGTGCTTAGCCAAGCAAAACATTGCTTTAAAAGTGACGGTCCTGGTATTTTCCTCCAAAAGAAGAGTTGCCTTAATTTTCGTCATATAAGGCAGTGTTTTATGCAATTTAAAGTGTAATTTAATGTAGGAGCTTTGCTGTTTAGTCCCTAAAAAATAAAAATTAAGTTGCTGCAATAATCTTAGGTTTTCTCCCATTAAGTTGATTTTGTAGATTATGTGGTGAAGTACAATGTTGTAACAATTAGATGTTTACTGATATGAAGTAATCTTGTATGATAATTACATGGATTTTTCATGTTTATATTAAGTTTATATAATGTCATTTATCCATGAAGAAATTGATGGATGAGTCCTGGTTTTGCAATGTGAAGACATGACGCCTGGAAAGACCTGATAGAAGTTTGGGGGTTGGCAGTGGCACGCATCTCCATTAATTAATGGTTTATAAAAACGTTGCTCACCGCTCATGTTGTCCAGTAATACCTGAAGAGTCATCTTCAATACTGAAAAGTTAACAAGTCTAGCTGGATTCTTGTAAAAGAAAAAGGTCCTAAAGACGTTTGTTGTCCTTGATTTTGCAGAATGGAGTGATTATGCTGTTGAAAATTTCTTGAACCACAATTACCTTCTGACCTTACGCGACCAATAAAATATTGCCGTTTGATTGTTGCTTTGGGGTATAATATAAAAAGTAATACGCAAATTGTTTCATTTTACAAAGGGAATGAGCAAAAATGAATAATATATGTACATCTTTTGGGTAGGGTTGGAATTCAAATTCCGCTAATTGAAAAAATAGTCAAATTTTTAGCCATTTGAATTATAAATAATTTCCATATATGGTGTTATTTGATTGGCTCTGTGATCTTCATTTGTTAGGCAGGTATTCCGTCTTCAAAAGGGCATTTTTTTAATCTCATTTTGATAATTTTAGGAATAATTTTCGCTTAAAAATTGTTTGAATGGTAAGTCACTATATTTCCTAAATTTTGAGCCGTAAAAATCGCTATCTAAAAAACTAAAAAGGAAAACATTTCTATAATTTTCAATTTAGAGCAGGATTGAATTCCTTTATTCCTAATTAGATATATAAAGTAGTGAATTTCCTATGCTAGGATCCTAATGGTTAACCTATTCAGTTTTTAAATCTATTTATTTACTCACTCATCATTGTTTATTTTTAGGAGTTCTCTCTCTTGTGTGTTTGCTCACCTGCTTATTAATAAATGTTAATGATATAAAAATAAGTAAATCTTGGAAATTTTGGAAAGAACATTGCATGATAATTCATTTGCCTGACATTTAAGTTACCAATAACTAGGGATGATCACGGGGTGGGGACCCGCCCCGAATGGGGCGGGAAATCCCCGAAAAATTTCCCCGTGGGGACGAGGATGGGGAAAAAGTATTCCCCGACTTATAATTCGGGGCGGGGACGGGGATTGTGGTCCCCGTCCCGAAATTTCCTCGCCCCCGAAATTTAATTACTAAATTTAATTATATTTATATAATTTAATTTTAAATTATATTTAATTTTAGTTTTATCAATTGTTAAAATTTATATTAGTTTGATTTATAATTGAATTTATATTTTTAATTATTAAATATTATATTTTCAATTATAATTAATTATTAAATATAATATTTTTATTATAATTAAATTTTTTTAAAAAATAAAAATATTTTTTATGCGGGGACGGAAATCTCCGCGGGAACGGGGATGGGGGGAATTTTTTCCCCGAAATATTTTCGATCCCCGCCCCGCCCCGCGATCATCCCTACCAATAACACATGAAAGGAATGTAATTACTGGCTTTATTTAATTTCAATAACCCTTAATGAAACAATAGTGTAATGCGTCCCTCGGATTAACCCAAACCAAATCAGTTTACAATACACAGCTCTTCTACAATAAAAAAAAAAAAATTAAAATATCAGAATCTTAAAATTGATTCACTCGATCTCGATTTTTGTTATCCAGAAATTCACAGAACAAAAACATAAAGTAATTAACAAGAGATAGGAATAAAGTAACCAAGAATATTTTGCAAACAACTTAATCATAAGCTCTTTTGCAACCCAAAAAGAAAATTGTATAGGATGTGTTTTGCCTCTAGCCTTTTGCTTTGCATGATTAGAAGCACTTCCTGTGGACAATTGATGGTCCAGACTCATCATATTCTGCCTTTGCAATCCACATCTGCACAGAAAATAATGGAAATTTTTCCAATCAGGTCGGGGAAGCACAGCCAAAAACTGAAATGCCTATATAACACTAAATTGGCTCATAACTGATGGTTGCAAATTAAAGCATTAAATTTGGCAAGTTTGGATCACTCAAGGGTAGCTAAAATGTAGAAATATGTACAATTTTAATATGGAACTGAATGTTCTCAAAGCATATACCACTTGCAACTACTTTGATGTCAAATATAGTATATACTAAATCATTGTTTCTGATCATGCAGTGGAAGCAGCCAATCAGATTGGGCTTAGCAACAAAAAATTAATATGAATAGAGCTTAGATGTACAATTCAACTCCATTTGCAGTTCTAAGATATAAAAAAATACAGTACCTGCTGGAAGGTGCTGAGCGATGCCAAAATTGAGCCTCCTATCCAGACACTGTACTTCCTCTCTGGTGGTGCCACCACCTTAATCTTCATGCTGCTGGGAGCTAATGCCGTAATCTCCTTGCTCATCCTATCAGCAATGCCAGGAAACATGGTAGAGCCACCACTGAGGACAATGTTGCCATAGAGATCCTTCCTAATATCCACATCACACTTCATGATAGAATTATAAGTGGTTTCGTGTATGCCAGCAGCTTCCATCCCAATCATGGATGGTTGGAATAGGACTTCTGGACAGCGGAATCGCTCGGCTCCAATGGTGATCACCTGCCCATCTGGAAGTTCATAGCTCTTCTCAACAGCTGAGCTGGTCTTTGCCATCTCTAGCTCTTGTTCATAGTCAAGAGCAATATAGGTTAGTTTCTCCTTCATATCTCTCACAATTTCCCGCTCTGCAGTGGTGGTGAAAGAGTAACCACGCTCAGTCAAGATTTTCATAAGGGCATCGGTAAGATCACGGCCTGCCAGGTCAAGACGCAAAATGGCATGTGGAAGAGCATAGCCTTCGTATATGGGAACTGTGTGACTCACACCATCTCCAGAATCCAGAACAATACCTAGCCATAGCACAACAACATATTAATTGGCGCATATATGCTTAGGGATAATTAATTATCAGAACAGGCTCCAACCCCATGTTGATGGCTGGCTGTACAAATCAAACAGATGCGTAGATGTGTAAATTTGCAAAACCACTTAATGAGGATCGATATGTTCATTAGTCGCTTGTATAAATAAATGGGCAGCTAATTTAGACAACGAAAGAGTTGAAAATTTTTCTAGATTATTCCCTTGTTTTTATTCTTTGGGAGTTTTGACTAACTCTCAACCAATTAGCAAAGGTAGTTTTTTAAGTTCTCATCATCAGCTAAAACTTTTGCATATCCTAATTCAATCAGTAGAAAATTACGATTTCTGATTTTAAATATCACAAGTTTCGTTAGATATTTAAAACTCAAACTTAGAAAGGAAAGCAAAATCCAACACTTTAACTAGATTTTTGCTTGGGAAAACAAAATACAGATACTGGGATATATCACTCACCAGTAGTACGACCGCTGGCATAAAGGGAAAGGACGGCCTGGATGGCAACATACATCGCAGGAGTATTAAAGGTCTCGAACATAATTTGAGTCATTTTCTCACGATTGGCCTTGGGGTTGAGAGGAGCTTCAGTGAGGAGAACTGGATGCTCCTCAGGAGCCACACGAAGCTCATTATAAAAGGTATGATGCCAAATTTTCTCCATGTCATCCCAGTTGCTAACAATACCATGCTCAATTGGGTATTTTAAAGTCAAAATACCTCTCTTCGATTGAGCCTCGTCACCAACATAGGCATCTTTTTGGCCCATACCAACCATCACACCGGTGTGGCGAGGGCGGCCAACAATGCTAGGGAATACAGCTCTTGGAGCATCATCTCCAGCGAAGCCAGCCTGAAGATTAGTAACCACAGCACGTCATTATTTAAGGAAAAATATATATCATATCCGAAATGGATAAAAGAATCTAATACATACCTTCACCATTCCAGTTCCATTATCGCAAACGAGGGGTTGAATGTCCTCAGTTTCTGCCATTTCCTTGTGCCTGCAAGAACAAGAGATAACTTTACATGAGGATGTTTCTCATTCTAAAGCTACATTTATACACGCAAAACGAATTGATACTCCATGGTGAAGCAAAATTGCAGTGATTCAAAATCATCGGCCCCACTTTACAAGGCAATCATTGGCAGATTGGCGAGATCACACTCAATGTTTTACTTCTCATAATCCAAATCTCCAATACATTAAAAGGAAAAAAAAATGTATAAGCTGATAGAGAAGATAAGCCTTCAAAATGCTCAATTATTATTAAATTAAGCAGAATCACATTCCACAGACATATTCAAATTAGACCTTAACCAGCAAAAATTTCTGAATCAAGAAGGAAAAGAGAAGAAAATCAAAATCAAGAAAGAAAAGAAATTACCTTCTTTGAAAACTGAATATTTGTGTTCTCTGTGCGTGTTTATTTTCTTTCCTTTTTCTTTCTCGGAGAGTGTAACGGATGCAAGCGGCTGAGCGTTAAGGTCGGCACCCGCCCTCTGGTTTTAAAAATGGGCAGACGAGGAAAGCGTGAGTTAAATGAAATTGGCCTCAAATGAAATTCAACTTAAATGAACCTCAAATTCGCTCTCCCCTCATCCTGGCCGTCGCTTTAGAATATCTATCTACGGACCCCATGACGCGTCACTCCTATGCTACCAACAGCTGGCTCGCTTTCGGTTGCAACATTTTCGCTTTCAAAGACGAATCTACCCCCGCTCATTTTCCTTAACTAACCCATCCAACCTTCTTCCCCCATAGAAGGGTAGTTCGGGAAATTTAGTCTTCTATTTTTCTGTGTGATTTGTTTTTCTAGGGCAAGTTTAACAGTTTTTATAGTATTGAAAAAGAAAAAATAATTCAATTCAAAGGGGTTAATTATTGAAAATTCTATCAAAAAATTATTGAAAAATAAAACTAAGGTGGAAATTAATCATAATAAGAATCAATTTGTATAATATTTTTAGTCGATTGAAAAGTGACTTGATTGATTTTTCATTGTTATTAAGAATTTGAGATTTTGTTAAGTTTATCACCCTTTTATAGAAAAACATTGTTCTTCTCGTGTGCTTGAATAAATTTGATTGGTCCATGAAACTTCTAGTGATGTAAAAGAAAAAAAAAAGTTATCTTATTATAGGTTCAAAAAAAATATTTACTCTTTCTATCCACTTAATACGGATAATTTTTAACTATTCTTACATATTTTAAAAATTAATATAAATTCAATTAAATATTCATTATAATTTATTAAATATCTTTTTATTAATTTTCTATAGTTATATAATCTAATTCTACTGATTATTTTGTTTTTTTACATAAATAAAAGTAAAATAAAAAACATATGATTAATATTTTTAAATTTAAAAATGATTACATTGAATGAAAAATTAAAAAAAGAATTGGTGGGACGAGTAGAACAGAGAGAGTATTAAAAATTGATGTGTCAATTTCTTTTGTTCAATTATTTTTTGATTTACGGTAATTTTGTTTAGTTAGTGGCCATATATTGATAAGCATATTTTTACCGACAACCACGATAATTTTTGTATAATATGAAATTCTGAATGAAATTGTGCAATAAATTTTTAGTAAATTATAAAAAATATAATTAAATACGTTCAGATGACACCCTAATAAAATCCATTTACTCATGCATATCATTATCATTTACCTTACTGTTATGTCTTGTGTTAAAAAAATTTAAGGGGCAAGGTGTGAATGATTAAATAATTTTGAATTAATAAAATTTAATTTAATGATATTTTTTCGTGTCAATTTACTAGGGGCATTTAAAAAAAAATTACCGAGTACATGTTTTGATGCCCGATATATTTAGTGCATATAATTATAAATTATTGGATTAAACATAAATAATATTCAGTTTCATAATTAAAAAAACAATTAATCATTAATTTGATGATTAATATTCGATTAAAAACTTCAAAAATTTCAAATTTAATTTTTTTTTATATCTGAAGAGAAAAGAAAATAAAACAAAGTTGCTTTAGGAAGGGACGGTAATTGCTCTACAATCATAACGTAAGAGTTGCTGTAATCTCATCATTAAAATTATGGATGTGTTGCTTTAAAAAAACAATTAAAATAATCTTCCATAAAAACCCTCGCTTGCGAGTATGATTAACGAATAAAGGGTTAAGGATATGATGGTCACGTAGTTAACGTGAGATGGGCAAATTAGTCCTACAAAATGGGTCCCTAAGCAAAGCAAAAATTTTCAAATCAGAAAGTCCTTTTAAATCACTTTTAATTTAGGCGGGGTCGGAGAGAAAGTATTATTAAAATGGAAAAAGTGGGTCCATTTGCCAACTCAGAATTCTGTTTCTAACTGTCTGAGAGATTATTCAGGTGCGCTCAATCCTATTACCACTTGTTTGTTACGCCTTCATTTCCGCCTCTAATAAGCAAGACCTTATTCCCCAAATAGAAAAATGATCAATGACCAACAGACATAGTCTAAACATCCAACGGTTGATACGGATTCGCCAAATATTAGTTTGACGTCACGTACATAACTTCCAATTTAAACAGTCCAATACGCGGTCACCTGCTCGTGAAAAATAAAAATTAACGCTTGACCCTTTTTAATTATTTAACCGTTAATATTTGACATTATTTTATAGGCAGTAATTTTATTAAATGAGTATAAATTTAAACGAATTTGAAATGAGTATAAATACATTAAAATTAAATGAATTTAATAACAAATTATTATGATTCGATAGTTTTTGAATTTGATTTTTTTAATGGTATAATTACAATAAAGATTAGGAGAGAAAAAAAAGTAGTATCTCGTCTTAAAAACATACAATTATTATTATTTTCAATGACAAAAGAATTGTAAATAAAATTATTTAAATTAGGTCTTAATCGCCTCCAATTATTATTTGCACGTTTACACTAGTTGAGAAATATTTTTTGATATTAAACTTCAAGAAAGAGAAGGAGAGGAAGGCACGTAGAAGAAAATGTGATAAAGCCAATGTATCCAAAACGCAAAATAAAATGCAAGTGAAAATGGAAAGTTCTTACTCATAATATTTTTATTTTTATTTTTATATGCAAGAAAAAAAAAGTAGTTTTTATTGAATATTGGAGAATTTATAAAGCTAAATTAAAGCGAATGGAAAGAAAATACTTTTTAAGCATATGATCGAATTTTAAGCAGATAAACATCCTCGATAACAAGCATAATATATAAATAATTAAGTGAATGGAAATAAAAAAAAATACTTTTTAGTATATGATTGAATTTTAAGCAGATAAACTTCCCCGTTAACCAAATATATATATATATATATATATATATATATATATATATATATATATATATATATATATATATATATATATATATATATATATATATATATATATATATTATTTAAAAAAAAGCAAATTATTATTTTTTTATTATTAATGCAACGAGTAATTTAACTTAGTTTGACCTAAATTCTTACCAAAGTAATATTACTTTAATGATAGCTGGAATAGAAAACAGATGATTAAATGAAGAAATGAGAATCGAAAGCAAGATAAGTAAAATTATTTAGGTATAAGAAGAAGGTTATGATTAGAAGATGTGGCCCCGGCCGGCCGGCATATCACCAGAAACTTTGGTTGTAGGTGCTACCGATTCGTCGCTATAGTGAATCCAGCTACACATTGCTGTTCACAGAGAAGAGTCCTTTTTAATTCTAAAGTTGACAAAGAATTTAGCTTTAAGCATGTGGATGTCAACACAACCGATATCACTTGTACGCTAATTAAAGATGCCTCTAAATTAAATTTTAGATATCAAATATTCTTAAATATATGAAGAAAATACTTTGCTGAATCCGAATTCGACTTAGTTAAATTAATAAATTTTATATATTAAATTATTATATAAAAAAATATTAAATTTAGTGGACTGTAAAAGTTAAATACCATTTGGCAAAGTCAGTGATCTCACTACCAACTACCAACCTCTAAATTCGCTACGTTTCCTCCGGCATTGGTATGTTGCGCTGCCTTTTGTAAAACGAAAAATGTGTCGCTCTGATCATTAGCACGATGAGGAGTTGGTGGTTTGGGCTTCATTAAAATTGTGTTAATTTTGTTGGCCCCGTTAAGATATAAAGTTTTTGCTGGTTAATGGAGTCTCAACTATTATGGGCTTTGCTATTCCTTATTTTGGCCAAGCAGCAGGCTTTTAAATTCAGTTAGAGAAAATATACTAAATTAAATTTTTTTTATCATACAAATTATTTATCTTATGCAGATATGAAAGAAAAAAAATTACGGTGAGCATTCGGTCAACTCGGTCTGAAAATCAAATAAATTGAACTATTTTTAAAGAATAACTGAATCAAAAAAAGTTAAAATTAAAAATCGAATAGAACTTATCTGTTATAAAATAAGAAAATTATATGAAATATTATAAGATTAGATTATAAGAATAAAGACAATAGAATAATTTTAGAAAGAGATAGACAAACAGTAAGTATACTCTTATTATTTTCACTTGTATGTATTTCATCGAGGAAACCTATATTTATAGGCTTATTGATACATATTACATAAGTAAACATAAATACTTAGAGTTACAAACTATTAATAAAGTGAAAGTTCTAAGTTATAAATTAGGAGTTTAAACTTGTTATTGTGGTGAATAAATCTATCAAATTCTCACTTGAACGAATTTGTTGAACATCTATTTCACCTTTTTTTTTAAGATCATAAGTGAAAAAAAAAATTGGTTAAATATGTTTTGTCCTATCATATTTGATGTACCCTCCTTTTAATTGAGCCATACATGATGTATTATCTTCATACTGTATTGTTGTAATATTTTTTTCAAAACGCAAGTCGCACATCTTCTGGATATAATAAATTGATGATCTTAGCCAAACACATTATCGACTTACTTTATGCATTGTAATTATTTTTACGTGATTTGAAGAAGTAGCAACTAAAGATTGCTTTGTAGACCGCTATGATATAGATGTGCTTTCACAAGTAAATAGATAGCCTGTTTGTGATCAAGTTTTACATGGATTAGATAAATATCATGCATCTGTATAACAAACTAAATATAATTTGGATTTATTAGAATAAAATAATTCCATATCAATTGTTCCTTGGAGATGTCGAAAAACATGATTAATTCTATTCCAATATCTTTTTGTCAGAGAAGAACTAAATATCGCCAATAGACTTACAACAAATGCAATATTTAGTCTTATATTATTAGCAAGATACATCAATGCACCTATAGCACTTAAATAAGGTGCTTCAAGACCAAGAAATTCTTCTTCATTCTCTTGAGGACGAAATGGATCTTTATTTACTTTTAGTGATCTTACAACAATTGGGATACTCAGTGGATGTTTTTTGTCCATATAAAATTGATTTAAGATCTTTTTTGTATAAGTTGATTGATGACTAAAAATTTCATATTTTAAATGCTCGATCTGCAGGTCAAGACAAAATTTATCTTTCCAAGATATTTCATTTTAAATTCTTTATTTAAATAGTCTACTACTTTTCTAAGCTCTTCAAGAGCTCCAAAGATATTTAAATCATCAATATATACAACAATTGTGACAAATTCAGGTTTTGATCTTTTTATAAACACACATGGACAAATCAGATCATTATTATATCATTCCTTTAACAAATATTCACTAAGACAATTATACCACATTCGTCTGAATTGCTTTAATCCATATAATAATTTTTGTAATTTTATTGAACAAATTTCTCGAGAATCTTTATATGCTTCAGGCATTTTAAATCTTTCAGGGATGTTCACATGAATTTCGCTATCAAATGAGCCATATAAATAGATTGTAACAACATCCATTAGATCCATGTCAAGTTTTTTACAAACTATCAGATTAATCAAATATCTAAAAGTAATTACATCTATTACTGGAGAATATATTTATTTATAATCAATGATAAGTCTTTGCAAAAATCCTTGTGCAACCAATTGTGCTTTATATCTTATAATTTTATTTTTGTCATTTAATATTCGTACAAGTACCCATTTGTACCTCACTTGCATTACACATTTAGGTGTTCGGACTATAGGTACAAATACTTCACATTTTGAAAGTGAATTCAATTCTACTTGAATTGCATATTTCTATTTTGGCCAATCATTTTTATTTCTACATTCTTCAATAGATGCATATTCAAGATCCTCATTTTCTTTTAAAATATCAATAACAACATTATATGCAAAAATATTGTTGACAATTATATCTTTTCGATTTCATCTTTTTTCTATGTTGGCATAATTTATGGAGATCTCTTCATTATTATTATTTTTAGGTACCTGAACCTCTTCTGGAGTTTTATGATTAGTTATATCTTGAGTCTCTTCAGGAATATCTGCCTCTATAATATGATCATTTTGGTTATTTGCTCATTTTCTTTTTTGATGATTTTTATCTTTGGAATTGATTGGTTTACCATGCTTCAGGCGTGGATGCTAGTATTTGTAGTATTAGATTTTCCTACAGGGACATCAATTCAAATAGGAGCATTTTCAGTTGGTATATAAGATTTAGTAACTCTTTTTAAATCAATGAATGCATCTAGTAGTTGATTTGCAATATTTTTGCAAATGTATTATCTTTTGAACTTCCATTTCATATTGTTTTGTTCAAGGATTTAAATGAAATAGTGATAATGCATTCTAAGTAACTTTCTTTTCCGGCTGTTTATACTTTGCCCCTAATATTAGAAAAATTGTTTCATCAAAATGGCAATCGACAAATCTTGCCATAAATAATAAATCTTTAGTTAGTGATTTAAGATATTTAATTATTGAAGGAGATTCATACCCAACATATATTCCTAACCTTCTTTGAGATCCCATCTTTGTACGTTATGATGGAGCAATTGATACATATGTCGCACAACTAAAAATTCTAAGATGGGTAATATTTGGTTTTTGATCAAAAGCTAATTGTAATGGGGAGAATCTATGGTAACTTGTTAGCCTAATGCGTATAAGTGTTGTTGCATGTAAAACAACATACCCCTAAGTAGAAATGAGGAGTTTTGTTCTCATAAATAATGGTCTAGCTATTAACTGGAGGCATTTAATAAATAATTATGCTAAACCATTTTTTATATAAACATGTACAATAGGTCTTTCAATTGTTATTACAATTGACATTCAATAATTATTAAAAGCCTGAGATATAAATTTACTAGTAATATCAAGATAAATTGACTTGATTGTATAATATGAAAACTGTGCTATTAATCTAATCATTTAAGCAAGCAATCTCGTAAATGCATTGTGAGTTGATAATAAATATACATGTGACCATCTTATAGATGCATCAATTAATACCATAAAATACTTAAATGGTTCACATTGTGGATGAATGGGTCCACACATATTCCACTGAATGTAATGGCTCAAATACCAGATTAGTCAGAAATAGTATTTTCAGATGATAAATAGTGATACCAGGATGAATAGTATCTTAAAAAATATTTTATTTGATCATTGGGAAGAACATATTAGCAGAAGTCTGTGGTTCAAATTTTGGGTCAAATGAAGGTCGTTAGGACCTTGAAAAGGTGTTAGGAAGTTAAGTCACTCCCAAATTTGAAATTTGATTAGTTTGATCTAGTTTGGATGAACCATAAAATATGTTACGAACTTTATAAAAAAATCTGAAAATATGGACGCATTTGTATTGATGATTAAAATTATATGGCAATGAAAGATTAATTTTCGATGACTTTGAAAATTGAATTATCGGATCAGTAAAGGTGAATAATATCGGAAAGCGATCTCTGATTGACTCAAAAATATTCATGGAGTCTAACGAATATATTTTGAGAGTTATGAAAGTATTTTTAGGAATGTTTGAACAAAATAAGTAAGAGAAAAATAATGATTTCGATTTAAATAGTAACTGCTTGACCATGAATTTGACTGAGATTTTAAAAATAGCAAATGATCTTTAAAAATTACAGGAAGTTCTAGTTGAGCTCTAATTGATATTTGAAAATATTAGATAGTGAAAAAGTAATTTTACGGTAACACCGAAAATTTACTAATCGAACCAATTTGAATGAATCGAATTAGAAACGGACTCCGATTGAGCTAAAATTTTTTATGGAGGCTTAATTTATTATTTTAAGAATTATGAAATTAATTTTGAGTGAATTTTAGCTTGGAAAGGGAGAAAAATAATTTAAAGTACATTATTGGGCTTAAATTATATCTAACAACTTTGGTTGAAACAAATTCAGCCCAAATCAGCCCTATAAGTAGCCTAAAAGTCTGCAAACTTCCAAAACTCACTACATGTGACATGCTAAACCCAAACTTTGGTGAGAGTATCAAATTATCCCTCTTTTTAGTGGTGCTAATTATAATATATTTAAATTATTTCCTGAATTAGGACAAATATAACTCATTTATCATGAATTTCATCCTACTTAATTCATTAAGCATTTCATCAAAATTTTATTATTCATATGGTCAGTTACTGTTCAAGTGATAAAAAATTTGGCAGCACAACGACTGCATTTTAACCTAACCTCCTGCTTCATAAATAATTTATACTCCCAATAATTTCCTCCAACTTTCCAAAAATCCATTCAAATCATACAATCACTTCTAAAATACATTCATCAATCAATCTCAACCATCATAAATATCTATCAAAATTCCATCACATGATATCCATAACTTCTTTAATTACATACTATTTAATATAAATCTTAAATAACGTGCCAACGAAAAATTACAATCTTTCATCAATACATGTAATGCCTACAAATAACCTAGGTGCGACATAAAAATGCTACCAAACTCATATAACCTTTAGGTATAAATATGGTTAAAAACTTGATCATATATTATTGAATCTTAACTTTATAATTCCAGTCATACATACTTAAATACTTCTCCACACATTTCATAGCTCAATACATATATACAAATATAATGTAACATCTTAAACTTGATTCGATAAATAAATTGGATATCGAGTGTTATCCCGATTCTATAATCCACATATATATATATATATAGATTATATATATATATATTTCCCATGCTATGCTCAAACTTTCATTTAATATGTATAGATATAAAAATTTTAAATAATACATTTCACAAAAAATAAGCAGCTTATTATCTATTCATCTAGTCTCATTTAATTAATAAGTAACTCAATATGCATACACAAAGCATTTAAATTCCTATATACATCCCATGAATCATTTAATTTCATACAATATGCTATAATTAAATTACTAAAACATATGCACGTACATTACTCATTAATTTGTAAGAGCACTTACTCTTATTCTTTTTATTCAAATATAACATTTACTACGCAAAGTAATTCGAAGGAATTTGCCGAATTGGATGTACAAGACTAAGGTCTTATAGCCCTGTTTGGATTGGAGTGGCAACACCTGACATTGCACTCCATCCTTATATTTATTTGGATTGGAGTGATCTAAACCTGACACTACACTCCATCCAAGTGTAAAAAGATGTCAAAACCTGATACTGCTCTTTTTACACTAAATTATGAGGGATTATAATCGAGCACTGCCCTCATTTGTATAAATTTTTATATTCTCATTAATTTTACATTTTTGGATTACATTTGGAAAGTCTTTTGGATTAAAGTAATCGAAACCTGACACTGCACTCCATATAAGTGTAAAAAAAGATCAAAACTTGACACTGCTCTTTTTACACCAAATTATGAGGGGCCACAACCGAGCATTGCCCTCATTTGTATAAATTTTTAGATTCCCATTAATTTTATATTTTTAAATTATATTTGGAAAGTCTTTTAAATTGGAGTGGTCAAAACCTGACACTGTACTCCATCCAAGTGTAAAAAGAGATCAAAACATAACATTACTCTTTTTACACCAAAACAACCGAGCACTTTAAAACTATATCAATTTACAAAAAAAAAAACAAGAGTTCATATCATTAGCATCCTCCTTTACCTATTAAATTTAAGTTATCGATAAAATTTTAAAACTTAAAACTAAATCTTAAATTAGTAAGATTCAACCAACAAATATATTATGCCAAATAAATCACACAACAACAAACACTTATTTCAAAAAAATAAAACAATTCTTACCAAAATTTTGAATTAATTTAATAAATTTTTACATAGACAATTTTAGTAGTCACATATCCATAGAATCATTTCCTGCATTTTCTCCCATTTTTATTAGTCACTGTGCTCGTTGGAGCTCAATTGGAACCTGATCGGAGCTTTATCGGCATGGAACCAAAATCACCTGGCGGCAGCTGACATTGAGAGAAGTCCAACGGCGGTGGTCATGTGCTCAAATGCTCTGTCATTTGGTCGGGATCTACTCAAAAACCACTTGTTTCCTTCTTTTTCGATCTATACATTGCTGGCAATTAGAGGCAGACGAAGGGTGTTGAGGTAAATGCCTCACCTTAGGGGACTCGTTGATGCAAGTGATGTCACCATTTACCATTGTGGTTCATCGGATGGAGAGAAAGAAGCTTTCAGCAAGGAGAGGGAAGAATGGGAAAATGGAAAGGTAATGCCATTGTTGGCAGACGGAGACATAGAAATTGGGCTGATGATTAGGAGCTAGCGACGGTGTAAGTTTTGTCGGTAGTGATGCCATCCCTTCCCTTCTCCTCCCTTTCGATCTCCATTTTTTACCTTTCCCCCTTTTTCCCTCTTTCTTTTTTTTTGTTTTATTATTAGTCCCTTGTAAAATTGTGGCCATAATATTTCATCTAGACATTTCTAGAGATTTCAGAATTTGTCATTTTCCTTTTTTTTAATATTATTATTATTATACTTCTATTTATTTTATTTTTCTTATTATTAATTTATAAAATGTATTTTGATTTGCATTATTAATTTAAAAGTCGTTTAAAATAATGCCCACTAATATAATATCACATTCTTAAGCGACTCAAGTTTTGGGGCATTACACTACAGCTTTTTCCCATCTCCTCCATAGCCGAATTGCTCTATCTCTCTCTTCCACCAAATTTCTTCATTCTCTTCTCAAATTCCACCCTAAAATCTTACTTTTCCAAGAAAATTAATGCTTATCTTTCTTATGATGGTCACATCTAAGCTTAATTTGAAGTGATTGAAGTGAAAACTAAGATTTATAAAGTTATGTTCAAATTGAGGGTAAGTAAAATTATGAATTTTAATTCAATTTAAAGGCATGTATAGATGAATTTAGGTGTGTATAGTTTATTTATGATATTAGAATCAATTATTGAAGCATGAAATTTATAGAAATTGCATGGATATATCCAGCCACCTTTGGAGAAAAATGAAAATGGTAAAATTTTATGGATTCAAGGTGATGCAATTGGAGATTAAAGTGAGGAGAAAGTAAATTTAAGATAAATGGATACAATATCCCTTAATTTCCAATGATTTAGTTTGATTTGTGATTATGTATGTTAAGCATGTATATGATTAATGTAGGAATAATTGAAATAGTTGCTATAGAAATGGTTAAAAGGATTAAAGACGATGTTTTGATTAACTAGAAATGAAAGAAAATACATTTAAGGTGGAGAACTTGAGATGGACGAATACGGTAATTAGGTTTCTTATAGTGATTTTTAATATGTATGATCATTCAAGTGTGCAATAATGATAATGATTCACTAATTTGATAGATCAAGTGTTAAATAGATCAAAATAAATTATATGTGAAAAAAATTGTGTTTAGCTGAATATGTATATAAGTATACTTAGTGTATATTTTAATTGAAAAAGTATATTAAGTGTATAATATTGATTATTGGTATGTATTGAAATTGAACTAATGAAATAAGAAATTAAATTGAAAAAAGGGGGAATTTAAATAAAAGAAATTGAAAGTTTAAAGGTAAATAGAAATTTTATAAAACATTTAAAATGATAATTCAACCTTCTAGGAACTTAATTGTGGTTCCATAAAAGTATAATGAATTAAAAATATAAAATATAGAGCCAATGATAATTTTGCAAATAAGAGTGAATTAAAGGGATAAAATTATAAAGTAATGAAATTTAGGGACTAAACCATACTTTTTCCTTATATAAAAGTTTAAGTGTGACAAAGAAAGTAATAGTGGTAAATGTAAAAAAATGAGCTAAAAATGCAAAAAGAGAGGTAAAAATGATGTTTAGAATGAAAAAAGACCAAAATGAAAAGAAATAAAAATTTTAGGGATAAAATGATAATTTTTTTCCTAATGGTGAGATTAATGAATAAAAATGATAAAGTAATGATTAGAAAGGGTAAAATGATAATCTAGTAAATTAACAGCCTAAAATGAACTTTTGTGAAGTGGAAGGATTTAAATATAATTTTGCATGAAAAAGTTAAAATAAGGATCAATTGATAATTTTATAAGTCAATAAATGAATGTAGAGTAAAAATAAGAAAACTAGCGGCAATTTTATAATTACAGTGTAACAAGGGTAATTTTTTAATTAAATAAAAAATTAAGAGCTAAATTGAAAAGTATACCCAAAGTAATGTTATTAATTGATATGTAATTTATATAAATATTTTTAAGATTGAAATTGTATTACGTTTGAAACGAAATTGTTGAATTATAGTGAGATAATTCATAAATGAGTGAAAACAATGAATTATAATGAAAATGATGAATATATCAAGCAATTAATGTATTGAAAGGCAAAAGCAATTGAAAAGTCAGATGTGTAAAATGATAAAAAAAAAAGCTGAATGAATAGTGTACTGAATTGAAGAGAAAGAACCGAATATATAGTGTACTGAATTAAAAAGAAAGAACTGAATGAACAATGTATTGAATTGAAAAGAAAGAATTGAAGGAATAATATACTAAAATGATAAGAAAGCATTGTATTAACAATGTAATGAAATGCAAAAGTAAATTGAAATGTCAGAAATGTGGAAAGTGATTTTGAAATGAACAAAGAATGTTGCCCTTAGTAGTGGTTTGGCGGTCTAAATCTAGATCAGGATATAAGTGGCTAGCCATAGGGACATCCATACCACGGTGCAAGTCATGACGACTTCCTTTACTATTGTAGGAATATAATGATCTTCTATAGTTTTTATCTGATTATCTGCTCTGTTCTAACTGATCTGAGATAGATTGATCATTCGGAATCATCCCCTATTGTATTGTACTATTGTGGGCCCTTGGAGTTCACTTTTCATATATCTAGTCTGAATATTTCTGCCGGAAGTGTACTAAGGGCATAATGGTAATAATGACATAAAAATGCAAAATATAAAATATGAATGGAAATAAAAGTGAAAAAGGAATGATATAAAAGAAAATGAAAAGTTAAGATCAAAATGATAATTTATCCAAAATAATGAATTTAATAGGTAAAAGTGATAAAATAATGAATGAAAAACTTAAAAGTAATCATTTGTAGTATTGGAGAACTAAAATAAAATTTGCCATGAAAATGTTAAAATGATGACTGATTGATAATTTGCATGCGAAATAATGGATTTAAATTGAAAATAAGTGAATTGATAGCAAAATTATAAATAGAATGTAAAATAACAGTTTTGGAAATAATTGAAGAATTAGGAAATCTACATAGAATTTGCCATAAAATGGTATACTTGAAATGAAATGATAACTTACATATCAAATAAGCAAATTAGTGTGAAGTAAAGATAAGCAGTGGTATTAGTATAAACAAATGATAAAAGAAAGCACTATTATAATTTAACAAAAGTACAGGGATTAAATTGTAATTTAGCAAATAGAATGTTAATTGAAAAATGAAACTATGAATGAACCCTATTATATAGTAAGATAAGGAGCATAGGTGTAATTTTTATACTGGAATGAAAATAAGGATTAAATCAAAATTTGTTCATGCTATAACAAGTATTAAAAATGAAAGAAAGGAAAAATTAAACCTTAAAAGTAAATGTGGCTGAAATAAGAAAATCCTTTTTAAGATAAGCAATTGGATAAATGCCTAAATGACTAAGTGAATGAATGAATATCCAAATGATTAAATGACTGTGTAATGAAAAAAAAGAATGAAAATAAATTCTCAAGTGAAAACGGAGTATGAGCAAATGTATCTATAAAGAGTAAAAAGAATTGGTATTAAAATATAAAATGACAAGAAAATAGTATTTTAAGAATCAAAATTTGTAAATTGCGTAATGAACAGTAAATGGAGTGTATAAATAAGCTTAGTTATTAATATTAAAGTGATTAATTATAATTGAAAGTTAATATGGTAAATAAATGAAATATAAGTATAAAAATGACAATTGTATCCTACTGAATGATCAAAACAGGTTTCATATTGAATTCATGTGTGCACGATTGTTTGATGCACCTAAAAATGATAACATGAATAGCTAATGTTAAAGAATGCTCATAGAAGCATGCATGTGTGTATATATATGCGTATGCATGCATGCATGTGTATGTGTGAATGATATTTTTGTGAAAAGTTTGGGATATGTATACACTACTAGGTATTTTAAATGCTCAGCGTGTAGTTTATTGACTGCACATAGGTTATAAAGATAAAGTGATGTGTAGCTGATGCTACAATGTTGATCAAGAGTAAAGCAAGGTTAAATGATGGTTGTAGGTATGACATGTATATATGTGTATATGAAAGGTATAAAATGTGAATTATACTTGTGTAATATTTTAATCGTATATAAGTTTACCAAATGGATATGTTATCTGTATCGAATGTATATGTGATTTAAGAAAAAAATTTAGCAGAAAGTTTAATGTAGATATTTTTGTTATCGCCATTCTATTTGTAACATCCGATCACTGTACGTTCGGTATAGTGGTATAAGAGTGTTAAACTGAATACATTCTAAGAATGCAGGGGATTATATTCCAATTTTAGTTGATGATTGTCTAATAATCAATTTTTCTTGAGAACAAGCAACACATGATAATTCTTTGAATTGATAAATGTTATGGTTTTTCAATGGATGTCCATATGAAATCTCAATAATTTTATGCATCATTATTGAATCGGGATGGCCTAACCGGTCATGCCAAACTAATATTTTTAGATCGGTAAACTTTTGATTTATTATAGCATATGTCTCAATTGTATTAATTTTTATATAATACAAGCTAGAAAAGAATGTTGGCAATCTTTTTGAAATACATTTATTACCTAATACATTATTTGTAATATACAAATATTCAATATAGTTCGCATTTTCAGTTTCAACATGATATCCATTTGAACGAATATCTTTTAAACTTAACAAATTTCTTCGAGATTTGAAAGAAAATAATGCATCATTTATTGTAAGTTTTGTTCCTTCAGGTAATAATATAATAGATCTTCCAAAGCCTTCAATTAACTTTGTATTACCTAATATATTATTAACATTAACATCTTTCAATATCAAATGATATAAATACTTTTTATTTTTGAGTATGGCATGTGTTGTAACACTATAAACAAGTCATACGTCTTTATTATTAAGTATGAGCCCAATTCAAGAATACAAAACATCATTTCCTTCATTGAAAATAAATGAAAAAATATATATAATTAGAATATGATAAATATTAAAATATATATAACTACTCATGTAAGGAAAAAAACTTAAAAACAACACTTAAATAAAATAACACATACAACATTGAAATATAGAAATAAGATATAATTTTAAACATTCTTATCTTTTTTTTTTCTTCATTATTCTTTATGACTCTTTGAAAAAATCTGAAGCATCCAAATGGGTAATATCCGTAAGATCTTCAAAATCATCATCCTTATTATATGCCAAATTTGCCTCAATATCATCAGTATGGTCAACTAAATTTATTTTCACATTTTTTCTTTTTCTTCTAATTGAGGCTTGATAAGCTTAACAATATGGTCAGCTGTGTGATAGATACGAAACCAATGCCCTTTCATTCCACATCGATAACATGAATTTTCTTTAGTTTTTGAAGAGCTATTATGGTCGACCTTATTTTTTCTTTTTTCTCTATTATTGTTTCACTTCAAGTGGTGAAAAAAATTATTGTTATTATTGCCACTATAATGACGGTAATTGTTTCATCATCGTCCTCTACCACAACTACGATCATGACCGCAACCATGGCTATGATCGTGCATTGCTACATTCACTTTAGGGAATGGAGCAGATCTAGTAGGACGAGTCTCATGATTTTTCATTAATAACTCATTATTTTATTTAGCAAGTAAGCATAAGATTAATTTAGAGTACTTTTTGAAACATTCTTCTCTATATTGTTGCAGCAGGAGCACATTTAAAGCATAAAAAGTTGAAAATTTTTTCTCTAAAAAGTCCTCATTAGTAATTTTTTCACCACATAACTTTAATTGAAAACTAATTCTAAAAATAATAGAATTATATTCACTTGCGATTTTAAAATATTGAAATCGTAAGTACATCAATTCATAACGAGTTTTAGGTAATATTATCGTTTGTTGGTGGTCATATCGCTCTTTTAAATTATTTCATAATTCAAATGGATCTTTCACTGTTAGATATTTACCTTTTAACCCTTCATGTAAATGATGATGAAGAAATATTATTGTCCTTGCTTTTGCTTGGTTGGATGCTTCATTTCCAACTAAAATTGTATTTTCAAGCTCTTTAGCATCAAGATGAATTTCAGCATCAAGAACGAATGGCAAATAATTTTTTTCAGTTATGTCAAGAGCCTCAAACTCAAGTTTAGTGATATTTGATATAATGCTAGTTGGAAAGAAATAAAGAAAAATATTTAACTATGAACCGTAAAATGAAGTCGTGCTGATATCATGTTATAAAATAAGAAAACTATATGAAATATTATAAGAACAGATTATAAGAATAAAGACAATAGAATGAGTTTAGAAAGAGATAGAGAGAAAGTAAGTATACTCTTATTATTTTCACTTATATATATTTTATGAAAGAAACCTATATTTACAGGTCTATGAACATAGATTACATAAGTAAACATAAATACTTAGAGTTACAAACTATTAATGAAGTGGAAGTTTTAAGTTATAAATTAGGAGTTTAAACTTGTTAAATTTATAGACATCCATAAATTTACTTAGTTACAACATTATCAAAATTATTTCGGTTGGTTTGATTTTTTTTAGTTTGAACATTTGAACTTTTTTTAATGCTTTTACTATTAAATATATTTTAAACAAAATAAAATAAAATTTAATAATGATCAAATGACAAAACTAGATTTGGCAAAATTGATCCAAACTCATGGATCGATTCAAATTCATTTAAAAAATTGATCAAAATCCAATCCAATTCACATAAATATCCATTGGGTCAATTCAAAATTGATCAATTTTATTTTTCAATCCAATCTAATATCCAATGGATCAACTTAAAATTAATCCATTTCATTTTTTAACTAATTGGGTATTTTTAAGATTCAAATATCTTGATCCATTGGATATTAACTCAATGGGTGCTTGAAAAAAATAGAGTTATCAAATTCAACATTACTGTTCAGCATTAATTTCAAATCTGCTCTCCTATTCTTTTATATATATATAAAGTTACACCTATCTATTCTTTAACTCAATTTTTAAATATGATTAGATCCAATTACCTGCTTTAAATAAATTATATGAACAGTATATTTACCTCATATATAAATAATATATAATTTTTTTAAATATATATCTTGAATTCAAATTTGTAAATTTATAGCTTTAGAGATAAACTTTACATAATTAGAGTGTTTTGGCCGATAATAGAGTTGACTGTGTATATTGTTGATGCGTTGGTACGTGAAATGATTAATAACGCAAGGTACAGACGCAGATGTTGACTATGCGACTACCATTTGGGCCTAATTTTAGTTATAATATCTAAGCTAATGTTGTATGAAAAAGATTTCATAAATTTATTTATATGTTAAACTAATAATAAATTATTACGCATATGGAAAAATGTGATTTGCTTTTATTTTTTTTTGAATAATAACAATTATTAGAATAAGTATTGAAAGTTAATAGCATTAAAAAAATAAATTATAATCGAAACATTACTCTTTCTAACGACCAACTGTTATGTAGTATAGTATATTCTAATAATTTAATTCAACACAATGAAATATTAAATAAAAACTTTCAATACGTTTACGATTGTATATGTTTTTAAAAATAAATATTTAAAATTGACCTAAACTCATGGGTCGATCCAAATCAATAAAACCCATTAATAATTCATATTTTTTGATTCATTAATGATCCATCCATTAATAACCCAATTCAAACTCGTCCAACTCGTTCATTTGCCACCTCTAAACAAAACATCATAATTTGAATATTAAAAATTATAATGGAGTAATTATATAATATATTTTTAATTATAACCAACTAATTATAATTAACTCACAATTATTTCATATAAAAACAAATATTATAATAAATAAATATCTATTATAGGCATAATTACATGTAATATATATAAAATATTAAAAAATTATAAATTTAATTTATTTAGTTTTTCAACATAAAAATCAAACTAAATAAATCAAAATAACTAAACAATAGAAAATTCAATACAATAGACTAATTAAACCGAACAATTCAAACCAAAATAACTCAATTGTATGCTATTTGATTCAATTTTCGTTGTGGTTTGGTTTTACACATCCCTTAAAAAAATAAAATTTTTTATTAATTTATATTGGTGGGTATTTTGATTGAGGAAAATTGATTGTTTTTAATATTAAATAAAATGGTTTTAAAAATTAAAATAGATTTACTTTTTGTGGTGCAAGCAATTAGCAGAAAGTAAAACCATTGTCTTTCCGAAATATATTCTTCGTCACTGTAAAATCAACCAATTTATAAGGTTTTTTTACCCCTGCTTATCTCAAGCGAGTTAACGAGTCGACTCGGTAGTGTCAAGTCAGGCTGACTGATTTCTGCGGTTCTTCAAGAAGGCGATTTTCCCAATCTCTCTCCCTGAGCGGCGTGAGCGCAATTGGGATTGCAGAATCATGATGAATAGCGGCGCCAAAGCAGCTGTTTTTAGTCCTCAAAACAATTGCTTTCAGCTGCGGGCTGCACTCTTTCATTCCACTCCAGTCCTTGAACGCAAAAGACGCAATTTTTGGGATTATGTTAGTCTTTCTTTATCTGTAGCGACTCTAGAATTTCTTTATTTTACATTTCTTTAATCCTTGAAATTAATCTATTCTTTTGGCATGCAATGGTACTGATGATTTTGGCTTGTTGCTGTTGGATAACTTCATGTTTTGGTGGGTGAGGAGAAAAGTGAAATGTTGATTTTTGTTCTTTGTTTTCGCTTAGATTTTTGCAAAGTTTGATAATTTTTTTATGGGTTACCGGCATTTTTTTATCCCCAGAATTTTGTCCCTATTAGATTGTTGGCTAAGATTCTATTTCTTGATGCATCTTGACATGTTTTTGTTCATCCTTTTATCTATTTACTTTCTCTTTATAGATCTAACAGCCATAAAATTTTAGTCTTATCTTACTTTTTGCAGTTATCTTTATTGCTTAATGCTTCAATTTTTGCTTCCTGTGGAATCATGTTGCTGATTGAAATTGTTTGCTTCTAGAGATCTAATGGATATTCCCGGAGGTCAAGAAATTTTCAAGCAAAGCAATCATTGTTTAGAAATGCCAATGCATATGCGGAATATTTATTCCAGGTTTGAAATAATGGTGTTGCTAGCTTGTTATACACTTTAATACCATTTGCTCACTCATTAATATTTTAACTATCGGCACATTTTTTGGCTGTTATGACTTACTTTCTTCACAATAGTCATCATTAATATTTTAAATAGGGCACTTGCAATTGTGGAAAATTGATTCTTCTAGTGAGAAGAGAAGAACTTGCACCTTACTGTCAATTTCGCTTCAAAATTTCAACTTTTGTAGAAATCTGTTGATGTGAGAATGTAGAAACCTGTTGATGTGAGAAATATGCAGGTATAGAGTTCTTAATCAATATTTGTTGGTGACTTCTTTTGAGGCTGGATGAATTTATTAGCAATTATATCAAAGGCCGTGGACTTTGTCCTAGGTGGAAAATGATCGGGATTCAGGGGTCTAATATTTGATTCTCATCAACCATGAAAAAAGGAAAATTCTGGAGGGAAGCAAAACAAAGTGTATATTGCAATTATCCATGATCTTTAAAACTCATTGACTCCTTGTTCATTCATTTTTCAAAACCAAAAATTCATATAGTTATGACTCAGTTTTCTACATGTTTGGTTTGGGGTTGAGCTGTTTTGATAAATGTTTTGGGAAAATAAGGGAAACTTAGCAGGCTAAGTGACATTTAATAGGAACTTAATTTGAAGATGCGGGAGTGGTGAGGGGCACTTAGGTTATAGATGGGGTATCATGGATAATTGGCACGAAATACATGATCTGTTGATAAGCACAGAGTTCAGGACTATATCTGCTACATTGATTGGCAGCAGAAGAAAGTTCTTTAGGTTTTTGTGTTTTTCTTGATAGTCACTTTTTTTGTAATTGTAAATATCAGTCCTGAACCTCATGGAATCCAGTTTGGTAGCATCTGAGATCAGACTCTGGATTGGAGGTTTTGAAGCAGAAAAACCATCAAGGATCCAGTTTCAGGAACAGGACCTAAAGTCTATTTGTACTTGTGCGTATTGTATAAAATTGTCATTAACTAATTGGATTAAGTTCCTTATTTTTATCCACATAACAAGCATACAGGACATTGTTGCTTCCTTCTCATTTTCTCATGTTGCTAACCCCTGGGTGCTTGTAAAGTCTAACTCAGATTGGTGCTTTTCTGCCTATGTCTTGTTCCCATGAGCTACTGAATGTGAAAGTTTGGCATGTTGGGTGTGCATAACTGTGGCTTAATATTTCAAGTCCTCTTATAATTCTACTTTTTAAAGCTGTTTGAGTTTCTGCAATCATTATTTTACTGGATTTGCAGAACTGGCGGAATGATTTTGATGAAAATGATCCGTCTTCAAGCAGAGGGCCCTCATGGTTCAGAAAGCAATACACGAAGGGATCTAGACGGAACTTGAGTGGCAATCAGGGACCTAGTCGTTTTGGTAAAAGTAAGGATAGTTGAAGTCTTTTGTTCCTTTTTCCACCAATAACATAATCTTGTATGGTTATGCAAATGGAATGTCTGTTGATATATTTCATTGAAATTATGCTCTTAGAAGGAGCCTGTCTAAATCATCTGCTTTGCTGAAGTTGTTCTTGAGTTTGCTGGATAGCTGGCAGGAGAAACACATGGTGTGAAAAAATTCCCTTTTGCGGTGCAGATCCCCAATCCTGTCACCATCCGAAAAAACTTCCAAAATAATGTTTGCAGCATACTGACACCATCCCAAATTGTTATTTGGCAGAAAATATGGTGGCTGTTTAGTTACTAGTGGACTACCTGCCCTGAAAATTTTGAAATTATGGTTTTACCCACAGAATATTATGATTTTTTTTCAAAAACTTGGCAATAACCCCCCTGAATTATTTATTTACTTTTCATTATTCTCTTATAGGTTTACTTACGTTACAGTGTTATCCATTTAAGTTAGAAATTTATCCACAAAATTATATATTTTTGAAGTGTTAATTATAGCTGTCAAAATTATTTTTATTTCTATTATGACCCTTATAGATTTACTTGGATAAAATAGGTCCATTTTATTTTTTGTTTTTTAATTTTAACGTTCTCTAGCCATATATATATATATGTATGTGTGTGTGTGTGTATTTATATTCTAAATTTCTATGAATACATTTACGTTTATTTTTCATCAAATTGAATGCCCCCCTTAATTTTCTAGCTCTGCCTCAGTGTTTAGTATTTTGTTTTCTAGTTGAACTGTGCATACTATCATTTCTCACTGACCTGCATGGAGATTCTCTTGTGAATGCATTGAATGGGGTTATTGCATGTTTTATCTTTAATTTGGCTTATGTTGCATGCATGTGTGCTTTACTTTTGCACTTATCTTTTTTCCCCACTTTGGAATTGCATTAGAAATTTATGCAGTTTTCATCTTTCATTCAGAAAGTTTCCAGTTTGTTGAAGATGATTTTGAAGTTGAGACCATGTTCCGTTCTGCTTTTGGTGGGAACCGATACTTTTACTGGTCTTTCATAAATGAGGAGAATCCTCAATGGAGAAGTTCATCTGACTATAATTACTTTTATGGACGGAACTTTAGATACCGGGTTGAATATGACTACGATTCCTCATCAGAGCCGGATAGTTTGAATTCATATTTGGCTTCAGAGAGGCTTGCCCTTGGGCTGAGTGCTTCTGGTCCTCTAAAACTTGAAGATGTTAAAGATGCGTAAGTTCTTAATATACTTTTTTATCCGTGGCATATCTCAGATATTATATAATTAAAATTGTCTGCAAATTATTCATTTTAAGTTTTAACCTTTTCTTTTTTTATTTTCTCAATTTTTGTTATGAAGACATTTTATTCGAATGTGTATTTTTTGACTATATTGATTTGTGATAATTGATATAAATCTCAAGTGTTGAGGTATAAATTGATAAACTATGAGATATGGGACAAATTGATAAATTTTGTATAGGTTTGAATATTTTTTTGGTTGATCGGCCTGCTGTTTAGCAATTCAATGGGCAACTGAAAGATGCATTTGTTTCTTTCTGGTATTTTACCTTCAGATATCGAAGCTGTGCGTTGAAATGGCATCCAGATCGTCACCAGGGCTCTTCGAAGGTACTATCTCTCTCCATCTATTTGATAGGGCCTTATATTGAGTTTGTGAACTTCTATTTTGGTTGGTTGGTTCAAATTTCTAAGCTTTTTATGTTGCAAAACCAAGATTTTTTCATATAATAAATAAACATCCAGTATATTTTCTATTTGATTGCATACTGCATTTAACGGGAGTTGGTATGATACCTTTTTGGGTTTTCTGAACAGTATGTGACGTTAAATCTATACTTTTCTTGGGAGATAATTGCAAATTAACTGCTATAAACAAGGTAATTAACTACTGTTGTTTAACAGGCTATTGCAGAGGAGAAGTTCAAGCTTTGCAGTGCAGCATACCAAACCTTATGCGATAAGCTGACTGCTGCTTAACATATTAGTCTACTCCGTTGGGCATGCTACTCTATGTAATATGCTCGCTGATCTATTCCATAGGGCATGGCACTCGATGTAAACATGCTCGTCGAATTTTTGTTGAAGTTTGAGACAAACAAGTTTCGAGCGGTGGTACAAGATAGTTTAATTCCATTCGCTAGATGTACAATGTAATAATCTTCAGATGAAGGCAATGGCATGCCGTTTATATATTGGATTTATTCAAGTTAGATTCTGAATATCCATCTCCAAATTCCATTTGCACATTGTTGTTTGGCAGGATAGAGTTATGTATCTTTTTATGTTAGTTCTTTTGTTCTTCACTTTGGCTATTAATTGCTGATAGCATAGCATTCCATTCAAGCTAGTTTGGAGAATAAGCTTTTAAATTTTTATTATATCAAAATTTAAATTCTTTCCAACTTTTATTTTATTAAAATACAACTGTCCAATTTTCTAATTTATTCAATTTAGGCCATTTAATATTTATTTTGTTCATTCAACCAACTATTTATCTGTTCAAAATGTTTAATCTCAACAAATAATAAGTTTCAGCAATTCAATAAATAAGATACCTATACAATTTAACTCGCAGTGTTTCCTAACTTCGGTTGGAATTTTGGATCCTTAGTGACCCGAACTGAACTTGCCAAGAACTGACCGAGTCGACGCGGGATCTCGTTTTATTGGGCAGCTAAAAACCGATTCTTACTCTCAAGAATCTATTTGTCTCTCTGAAATTCAATGCTAAAAGCTATACAGATTCTGGGTTCATCGTCAGGGTTCGTGGCTTATCGATGGAAACAACACGCCACTAGTGGATTCATATTAGTCTCCACCAACTCTTTATCCTCTTCTGCACTTAGCAAAGGACCCACAAGACCTTCTCTCCTGTTATCGCCTTTTTCAATTCCAAAAGTTACTTCTTCGAGGCCAATTCGTGCTCACCCATCTCGGTCTCAGTCAAATATGGATGGCGCTTCTCATTCTCCTTCTTCACCACTTGCAGTTCAGTCAGCTGTGAGTTTTTCCTGTGCTTCAGGTTCTTTACATTTCTGGGTTTTTATTATAATCCCATTTCTTTGTTCGTTGAAAGATTGGGACTTTGCATATGTCGCCAGGGAAGAAGTGTTTATTTCATTTCGCTTACATAGCTGTAGGCTCATAGTTCTGTGTCGATTTGATGATAATTTTAATTGTCATTTTTAGATGAAAATGGATTTTGTTGAAAATGCGTTTTCTATTCTGCTAATTTGTCTTTCTGTTTGCTTCTGTTGCTGAATCTTGTAATATTCTGTGGGTTTTTCTTGTAAGAAATGCTGCTTACCCCTGATGGATTTTTTATTTTTTTTTGGTTCTTAAGCTTGTATTGTATTCTAATGACAATTCTTGGTAACAATGTGGCTAGCTTTATGTAGGTTTCGGAAAGAATATGATGCAACTTGGATTAATTTGATCAAGGAGTTGGTGTGAATAATTTGGATGTTTTCCCATTATTTGCCACTTTGTATTTAATAGAAATGATTAATTAGTGTCCCTACTATCTTGTTTGATGATCATATTCTTTTTCTTGTCCTTTTACATTTTGTAGTTAGAATTCATTTTGTTCCTTGCAGGGGAATGTTCCCAAGATCAATTTCTGTCAGTGGTGCGGGGGTCCAATGAAGCATGAGATACCTGATGGAGAAGAGAAGATGAGAGCTATATGCACCCTTTGTGGGAAAATTGCCTATCAAAACCCCAAAATGGTAAGATAATGCTTTATCATTGACAAAATTGTGATGGAGCATTATGATATCTTGTTTGATTGTTTATGGAGACTTTTTATGAACTTGGAGGTTGTCATGGCGTGCTTCATAATATGCGACTTTTTGAATTACTTGGTACTATTAACTTTTATCCAATCCTTATGAAAATATGAACTTAAACTGAAGTAAGATGACCCTATATGTTATAGAAAAACAAAAGGAAAGGGGGTGTTTAGAGGATATAGAGAGCATAAGTTATTGATCACTTTCTCATATAATGCCCTTTCGTTTTAATTGGATGAGATCAAAAGTGATTGCCATTCTCCAAAACGTTACAAGGTAACCTGCAACTAAAAGTCGAAGACTTTCTTCAATATTTCGATAAAGACAAAAAACTTCCTATAAATGTGATCATTGCTCAAGCACAAAAATAAAATTAACCTGGAATTAGCAGTCTCAATCAGATATCATTTTTGCATGAGTTGTGATGGGTGTGGGGATTGTTGATGACCAACTTATATTTGTTTTGATTTGCATCTTGTTTTTCCTTTATGATGATCAAGAAAACTTGAAAAGTGACACGGCATAGTACATTAGAGAGTACAAAGGACTCTGCTTCTAATGTCTATTGAAGGTATCTTTGATCCTTGTTTAACAGAACACTGAAAGAACCTTGAGGTCATCATTGATACCTGGGATTTCTAATTGTCCTGTTAGCATTTGGAATGCCATCTTAGGTCGTCACTCATACCTGCTATTTCAAAAGTGACCTTTTACCATTTTGGAATAATGTTCCGTATCTCATCTGAATGCCACAAGAGTATGGCGAAAAACATCATACTTCAGATGTTACCAGGAATTTCAAAATCCTAATTTTATCTGCATGTATCTTTTTTCAATCAGATATATGGGCATGCTTTCAATCTTATATTCTTGAAGCACAAAATGACTAGGATTGATGGGATGAGACATCTGAGCTTGATAAGTTTTGAACAGCTAGATCTCAATACCTGAAACAATTACAACAGTTCGATAATTTCTAAATGTTATCTTTAAACAGTTAAAGTTGACCAAGAAAATGTTTTGAAAAGAAAAGCTGAATTTAACTGCAAAATTTTGAGGGCAAAGCAACTTTTATTTCTCATGGTATCATGAATGTGCCACTCTGAAGGGGATGATATTTCCCTATTGAATGACAAGGAAAAAGTATAACTTTGACTTGGAAGTTTATAGGACTGACACCGGATATGATGTGATGAGGGAGCGTGACAGCCATTTGTTTGTCTGTGGTGAGAAAGAGAGGAGGTCTAGATTCACACAGTTTTTACAAGTTTCTAATTTTGCAGTAATTCCTTAGATGTTGCCTTTATTTCGTTTGGTGCTTGCTCATCAATAAATTTTGAGGAATTGTTTGTTTCAAACTGATACATTAGGTTGTTGGATGCCTCATTGAGCATGATAACAAAGTCCTACTCTGCAAGCGAAATATCCAACCATCATATGGCCTTTGGTATGTATACAATTTGGAACTAAATTCAAAATGAAAGCAGTTGCATATTTTGTTCTCTTAAGATCTTGCGCCCATCATTCAGGTGCTTGTGGTTTAATTACTTGGCAAGTGGATACTTTTCTATCTTTGGCTTTTACCACAATAAATGAGATTAGTGGATGGTGCTGGCACAGGACCCTTCCTGCTGGTTACCTGGAAATTGGCGAGTCAGCTGCTGAAGGAGCAATCAGGGAAACCTGGGAGGAAGCACATGCAGAAGTAGAAGTGGTGTCACCTTTTGCTCAATTGGATATCCCTCTTATTGGCCAAGTAGGAAAAAAAACCCTTGTGTTTCGTGTTGATTTTTTGTAAAACTGCTCAAGATTTTCCCAATTTTTTTTCTTGCCTTGTTTGGAGCAGACATATATAATTTTCTTGGCAAAGTTGAAGAAGCCCCATTTTTCACCAGGTCCAGAGTCACTGGAGTGCGAGCTTTTTTCACTTGAAGATATACCTTTTGATTCTCTGGCATTTTCATCAATGTTGGTTACCTTAAACTTGGTAAGACCCTGTTTGAGCATAATCCGTTCTATCTTTGTGTCTCTATCTTCTCACTCATGATTATCATTTTCTGTGTTTGCAGTACAGTGAAGATGTTAAAGCTGGAAAACTAAAATTTCACTATGGTACCATTAACAAAAGGTATTTTAAGATGAATATAATGAAGTTGTTTTATAAGCTTAATGAACTCCTGTGATAAAGAAAAGGAAAAACTCATCGTGAGAACACTTGATGTATTTAAGTCAGCAATATTGTGTATTCTTGCAGCCATTCATTCCTTCCTTTGTTTCTCTTTTAAGAATTTATTTAGTGTGGCAAAATTTGCTTACAATCTTAAATAGTGCATCCGGCACTTGAACAACATGTCCATATTTTCCAGAATTTAAGTTAGCACGAGAAGTGTGACTTTTTCCTTTTTTATTTTTCAGAGTTACAAAAACAGTTGTTGTAACTTCTGCTTTTACAATAGCTGCTATGTTCCCTCTTGTTTAAGGCTAATGATGTATGGTTTTTTCAATCTAGTTGGGTATGCCATTAGGTTTATTTTACTGCAACAGGTGTTAGCTTGAGTTTTTCTCGTAATGTTCTCAACCATAGAACGGACATAGCATTTTTATGCATGTTTGATAGCACATAATAGAATGTAATAAATTAAACCGAAATGGAATGATGAATTGGAAATCTATTACAACACCCTCTGTGGTAAACTAATCATGAGTATTGCCCCCTCATTAAGATTCTTTTAACGGTTGATCCCTATTTTCAAATCATTTTTTCTGCTTTGTTTCTTCATTTTTGTGGCAGGCCTGGCACAAGCCCCTCTGATATCCACGACTACACGCTCGATCACCATTTGCAGCCCTGAATGATGGCAGTTCCTTTGCCTTTTTCTGGCAAAACGATTTAACACATTGAAGCATGACATGTTTTGTTGGTGCGAATGAAATTTTTTTCAGTTTTCATCCCTTAGTGGAAGAAGAGGATTGTGAAGCACTGGTTTGAGGCTATTGACAAAACGAACAAAATGTATTATGCGATATTATCTGCAGAGGTGCCATTTCATCTGTAGCTGTTTCATTTACAACTGGCCAACATATTGATTTCTAAACTCTATCCAAATTGTACAGGACTGTATTTTCTTTTATGCAATGAGGTAAAAACCTGTAACCAAGAAAAGAAGTGTTCCCAATTTCGCGATCTTGTATTTTGTGCAGGTTCGGAGCTGGGTAGTTTATGTCTAGAAATCTATCGCTATAGTTGTTTCAGGGCAATATTAGTGCGACTGCTTCGTTTTCCTATTTAATATTTGACACGGACATGAACATGTGGATGGGGCTCTAATAAATAAATGTAACTTTCTATGTTTGTATATCAAAAAATTTTGTTTCCTACCCGTTTTACTTGCTATGGAAGCATACTTCTGTTTTTTTTGGAGGCAAACTATAGAAGTATACTTTAATATTTAATGTTGTTTAAAGTATATGTAATATAAATAGGAATTCAGTTTCAAGTTAAAAAAAAAAATAGCAATCCAAGTATGAAGTTTCAAATTAATTCAATTTTAATTTGAGAGTTAAGACTGATAAGATTTTTATTTAAATATGTAATACTTATTGTACTGTAATTGATGCTCCGAGAAAAATCAAGACCCCACTCAGATTATACCCAACTGCCCGCTGTAATTCCCTACTTCTCAAATTAAAAAAGCTGAACTAATTGCTGCAGGGGACCAAAGTGTTCATCGTTTACTTGACGTTGCAGTTTCCCTCCCTTTCTCCCGGCGGCATTTTTCAATTTCACAGCTTTCTTATATTGCTTAACTTCAATTTCAATTTCCAATATTTTAGAATCTCATCACCAGGAAGTTTCAGCTCTTTTCATTTCGAAAGTTTTGAAATTTTGATCAGAATCTCGTATTTTGATCCGTGAAATTCATGGGCTTCATTTCAAATTTTTTTCCAAATTAGGGTTTTTGATCCTAAAATCACCAGCCTTTAGTTTCAAGTGGTTTCCCAGTTTTCTTCTCAAATCTTAAATGGAGAGTTACTCGTATAATTATCAGACGCAAGATGCCGATCAAAATCTTGCATCCACCGGAGATTTTGGATTCGGTGCGAGTGATCGTAGATACGCTTATTGTCGTCAGTCTTCGTTTCACCAATCAAGAGAGCCTCGCACTCCGATTTCTATTACGTCGAACGAGACTGTTCGGCCTCTGCTTTCGCGCACCGTATCGAGCATAGATATGCCGCCGGAGATTTACAAATTCGACTACGAAAGCGACAATCTTTACGAAGCAAACGACTCTACGAAGGAGAATAAGAATTTAGCAGTTTTATTAATTTTGGTATTTAAGGCAGTAAGGTCTGGCAATAGACAAATGAAGAAGCTTCTTTTGATGATTTCGTTTAATGTTGCTTATTCTACTGCAGAATTAGGAATTGGGCTCTTGACGGGGCGTGTTGGTAAGGATTTGGTTAAGTTTGTTTGTTATTATTATTTTTTTTTGCTCTGTAATTAGTTTTTTTCTTGATCCTGAAGCTGTTGAAGTTTTAAGTTCTTGGATATTTGATTTTTTATTAGCAGTTTTTTTTGTTTCTTTCAGGTTTGGTATCTGATGCGTTCCATTTGACATTTGGCTGTGGTCTTTTAACGTTTTCTTTATTTGCCATGGCTGTTTCTCGGAAAAATCCTGATCGTGTATATACTTATGGGTAAGTGTTGAATTCGTTGTCCTAATGAAGCCTTGCCATTGTTTTTTATCCAAATGTCATTGTATCTAGACGATTAGGTGCCTTGATATTTATTCAATATTTTGCTGCAAGTTATCTTTATTTACAAAATAGTTTTTTGTTTATGCTGTTACACTCTGTTATAACCAGGTACAAAAGGCTTGAAGTTTTGGCGGCTTTCACCAATGCTGTAAGTATATGACATTTCCAGCTCTGTTTTTCTCGTTTCGCTCTTTCCATGTGTAAAGCTTCCAGTTAACTATAACTGACATGAGATGAGATGCATTACCGGTTGCTTCTTGGCTCACTTTCCTCATTTTTTTCTTAGTAATATTATGGCAGTTAGGTGTTTCACTAATGTTATGCAGGCATAGAGGTTGTTTACTTGCATTTTTATAGGTAAATGAAGTTGTGAGACTGTTAGTAAGATCTGCATATAGATTGATGAACCGGAGCATTATTAGTATTGGTCAAATTTTATGAAAATATGTGTCTTACCTGGGATGCCTTTGTTTTCTAAATAAGTATATTTGTGTAAGATTTGTGGATTTTTCTTAGATCATTCCCGAAAATGTTCGATATTGTAAGGGGAAGTATATGTACTGTTTGCATGTAAAAATAGCTAGTTAATTTGCTTGCTGGTTCAGGAATCGCACTTCAATAGCTTTCTGGTAATGGAGAGGCATGTATAATTTTAGCGTTACTTTTGCTTGTGGTTTATTTATCTAATATATTGATTTTTATTTCGCTGTTAGTGCATTCATTTTTTCAGGATTGGCTTATGGCTTTTTCTTTTATTGCTAACATCTGGATATTTTTTCTTCTATTTTGCTGCATGTAGACAGCTGTTTCTTTTGTTCATGTCATTTTCCTTGGCTGTGGAAGCGCTTCATGCATTCATACAAGAAGAATCTGAGCACAAGTAAGTTGATTATGTGGACTTTGAGATCAGTATGCCATTCTAAACATAATGTATTAATCCATGTGTTGGAGATGTAATGTACTTAGTAATTATATGGTGTATATGCAACTGTCATGATCTTTTATGATTCTTTTGTATGAAGATATTTTGTTGACAAAATTGCCTGCAGGCATTATCTGATTGTTTCAGCAGTGACAAATCTACTTGTAAATCTTGTTGGCGTTTGGTTCTTCAGGAACTATGCTCGAATTAATCTTGGTAAGTTTTGTTCTGCAGGTTTATTTTTATCTGGAAATCATCTCACACAAAGTTTAAGTGATATAAAAATGCTTATACATATGCAAATGCTGATATCTCCATTTTTGGTGAATGGATTGTCAAGGATCTATTTTAGTAGTTCGCATTGCTTGTGTGAGTTTGTACTCATTTTCAGTCTTTGTGCTATTATGCAATAGTTTTCCTTCCCTTACATACTTTCATTTGCATATTTCCATGCAGTCTACAGAAAAGCAGAAGATATGAATTACCACTCTGTTTTCTTGCATGTTCTCGCTGATTCAGTTCGCAGGTTCTCTCTCTCTCTCTCTCTCTTTCCCTCTCCATGCAGACACACAATGATGCACACCTTTCCTTTGCACATTCTCTTTTCCAAATTGTTTTTTTTTATTATTTTTTTATTTTTTAATATACACATGTTTAGCTGGTGTACTCTTGTTCTCAGTGCAGGGTTGATATTGGCATCCTGGTTATTGTCAATTGGGTATGTTGCTTCACCTTTCATCTTCAACTGTCTTATCCTCACTATTTACCTTCCCTGGTTCTTCTTTGGTTTGTAATTTGTCATTTAATTGCAGGTTTGAAAATGCTGAAGTCCTATGTTTGGGTCTAGTTTCAGTTGCTGTCTTTATGATTGTCATGCCACTTTTTAGAGCTACTGCTGGAATCTTGCTACAAATGGCACCACCTAGTATTCCATCTTCAGCTTTGAGCAAATGCTTGAGACAGGTGAGGTCCTGGAAACGCTTATCCTACCATGTTCTTTGGCTGAATTTAGCGTGGATGCGATTTGTTTGGAGAAGAAGAAAATTTAATGCCTCGTATACATTTAAAAAATAAAATAAAAAATCAAGGTGTCATTATTGAAGTGAAGCTCCTTTTGCCCTTTGAACTTTTTTGTTTTTTTTTTCCATTGAGGCTTTAGATTGAATTTTGGGCTGTATTCCAATGCTCCTTTTAATTTGTCTAACTTCCTGAAATGTTGTAGGCTTTCATTGCTTTTGGTTTTAGTTAATTTGCATTTTCTTCATTCTTTTAACAAGATAATCCCTTTTTATTTTTAAGTGTTAACAAATTTTATTACTTGAATTATAATTTTTTAAATCTTTTTAAAAGAAAATATTTTGAAAGATTCATGATGTTGGACTGGAAAACAAAAAATTGAGTTATGATTTACTGAACTCCTTAATCTTGGCTGAACGCTGAACTGCACATCATCCAAAAGATGTGGCACGTAATTTTACTTTTTTCCTTTCGATAATTTAAACCGATTCATTAACTTCTTTATTTGATATTATATTTCTTTCTGTCATCTAATTCTGTGTTTTCTCTGACTTTCCTTAAGCTGGTTGCTCTTTGATCCTTGTTTTACTCTCCTGTGGCAGTGATATCCATCGTCTGTGCATACCAGGCAATACCCTTGCTATTTTCACATATGATAATTATAGGATCATCCTTATTTTATTTAGAAGAAAAGAAAAACCATCTATTTCTTGATCAAAAGATCAGTATCTTAAGAAGCATCTGTTTATTTACCTTGGTCTACAGAATATTTTTCTTTTTTGTTTTAGTAATATCATTACTTTAACATGTGGCAAGAGAGATGCAGTCAGCCTTCATTGTTGAAAAAATGGCCGGCAATATGACATTGTAATATCTCATAGTATCTGATGGTTTGCTTGAATTTGGTTTCAGAACCCATTCTCACCATAATATAGATACATTTATATATTTCTTACCCTAGAAAACCCTTTGTTTAGGTTTCTGGTCGTGAAGATGTTAAAGAAGTCTCTCAAGCTCGGTTCTGGGAGTTAGTGCCCGGTCACACAGTTGGCTCTCTTTCACTTGAGGTAACATGACTGGGAACTGATGTGATGCATTTGAAGTTTGTTTTCTTGATGGTGTTGCAGTGCTTTGGATGTGTACATGTCAAAAGAGGGTAGTAATTGACAAAGTTTGTTTTGGTTGATAATGTTTTATAGGTAAAAGGAGGGATAGACGATGGATCGATATTACAGTTTGTGCATAGTTTGTATCACGATTTGGGGGTACAGCATCTTATTGTGCAGACTGATTATGACACACCCTAATCTTCCTCTCTTTCACAGCTTTTTGTAACATTTATATTTATTTTCATTAAGTAGAGCGGAATTTTGAATATATATTTCCGGTGTAAAATAATTGATAACAATTTATGTCAGTATAATCACTAGTTTGTATCACAATGGTGCAAGCTAAATACAGTTGAAAATATTATTCTTTTTAGTATAAGATAGATTGATTAATGGCTCATTTCCAAACTTCAATTTCATAATACTCTTCAGCCCAAGCATGTCTTATTCAAAAATTCACTTCTAGATTAAATTAGTGAAACAATTGATAGGTACATCATGAATTATCAAATAAAAATTCTCAATCAATATCACGTGTATCCTAATTTATTTATTATCATATGTATCTCATAAAATTGGCGAAAAATTTCGATATACCTTTTAAATGTTTGGTAAAACCAATTGTTTAAAATTAAATTTTGGACTTACTTGGGAATTTAGTTTTAATTTTTGTCAGTTTGCCCCATTTCGTCCAACATAGTATTATATTTTTTTATCTTTTTATTTTCTATATTTTTACACAGTTAAGTATACGATTAATAGATATTTTATAATATTTAAATATTAATTTATGGTTATCTCTTGGGATTAAATGGAAAAATGACAATGACTTGAAAATGTTGCCATAATTTATAGTACGCATAAATCAATTTTGGAATTTGGAGCAAATTGACTATGACTAAAAGAAATTAAAGGTCAAATTATTTTTTTTTATAAAAACTTATTTGTGTTGTAAAATTAATTAAAGAAAAGATAAATATAGTAAAATAGAAAATTTTCTTTTATTGATTGTATATATTGAATAATTATAATAGGGTATTTATAGGTATAAAATAGAAGAAGTACACTTCTACTAGAATAGAAAGAATGATTAGTTTGATAGTCATCCAAATACTTCATAATTATCACAACACTTCCCTTTGGATGACTATTCACTACGAATATGCCTCGTTAAAATATTGTTAAGAAAAATCCAGTGAGATAAAAATTTAGCGAAGGAAAAAAAGTATAGTATTCACAGGCTATATACTTCCTCTCAAAAATACAATAATTACAATATTTTTTAAACTAAAACATCCCAATACTGCTTACATGTTTTCTAAAAATCGAAATCGGTAAAGTCTTGGTGAAGAGATCAGCTGGTTTGCTGCTAAAAAAAACTTTGTGATTTCTTCATACTTCAATATTGTTGATCGTTATTTTTGAACAATAATACACATTTTTTTATCATATTAATTTATGGCTTTCAATCACATGAGCTTTCAACTAACTTCATGAGTAACTAACATTGAGTAATTCGATAATTATTACTCTTATAGCTAAAATATTTGACATCTTCTGATGTCTGGATTTCTGACCCAAATATCTTGTATGAGTTTAGTTTTATATATAGATTGCTTATTTTCCTTTTGGTTAGTCATCTCGATATTGACACTTTTCGATAACTAGAGACTTAAACTCATTATATTATATAAACAACTGAATATGTAAATACATTATCAACAATAATTAACATCCATTTTCACAACTTGTATAATTTACCATTACTAGAACTACTTCTGGGGTTGTTTTCTAGAAATATGGAGTTGTTGATTTATGTTGCTTTTTACCTCTTCAAGAGTATCACTTTAGAAATTTTCATTTTATTTTCTTCAAAGATTGATATTTTTTTCATCAAAAGATCTGTCATGCTTCTGGCGAACTTTTAAAATTATTGACAATATTACAAAATATCATGAATGGACAATAATTGTTTTGCCTTTTTTCTATTTGATAAGTCGTGCTATCAATCTTAAAACAGTTATAGACATTTATAATTATGGAATTTATAGTATATACTTTCCATTAAATATCCATTAATACGTATTGTACCTCATTAAAATCCTATTGGAAAAAATCCTATGGGATAAAAAATCTAGTAAAGGAAAAAGAGTACACAATATATTTAATACACATCATAAGTTTTCTCATTAAAAACCTTAACAGAAAAACCTGGTGGGAAAAAACCCTTAAGGAAAAAATAGTACAACGTGTATTTTTCTTTCCCTTATAATAATATCGGTACACAACTTTAAATTTGTGCATATAAAGTTCCTATATGTACAACGAGTACATGATCAATGTACTTTTATACCACATCATAAATAAGTTATCCATTCTCAAATGGTTTTCTTAACCATTTCTATTATTTCTCTTAATTATCAATCACTTCTGGTGGTGAAAATTAATCATACAATAGTAATAATTATCATTTCTTGAACATATAATTTTTATAGCTATAATTCTATATTGCTTCATTCACTTCAAGGAATGAAACAAATAAATAATTTGATCATAGCATGTATACGACATAATCATATAATAGCTATAACAAATAAATACATTTAGTAATTTAATTCAAATATTTCTAAAAAATTACTTAAAGATAAAAAAATTATCCAAATAAAATATATATGATTATATAGAGAATTAAAATATTTAAAACAATATGTAATTTTAAGTAACAATTTGACAATTATCATGTAATGCATGATTACTTAATGCATCAATAATATATGATCATGAAATATATTGTATGTTGCAACTCTACAACTATTGAAGTACTCAATGGAAGATAATTTATAAACATATAATCACATTGTCAAAATTTTGCTTTTTTAATCAAGCAGAACTCGATTTTCAAGTCAAATAAAACTAAAGTTTTCGAAATTTATTAAAGCATTTTAAAGTTTAATTTCAAGAGTTTCAGTAATAAAAATCATAAATCTATCATGATAATAGATAACATTATAATACTTCAAAATCATATATATAAAATTTAGTGCATATATTTTTCAGATATATTTATATGTTTTAGGCATGATAAATCTTTCAGGAATTATAAGTAATTTTATTATCAAATAAGCAAATAGAATCAATTACTAATATATTGCCAAATTGATAAATATTAAAAATTATTGCATCCATTATAAGAAAATATGTCTTTTTATAATCAATGCCAATTCATTGTAATAAATTTCATAAAATAAATAATATTTTATGACTTCATTGTTTATTGCATGAATATCAATTATACTCTTTTGGTATCATATTTTTTAATATTTTGAACTGCAGGTCCAAAAATTCATATTGAATGCAATTAATATATATATTTTTCAACAGATTTAATTTTAAGATTCTCACTGTGTTGAAAATATCAACATTAATATTTTTATATAGAAATATTGTCGATAACTTTATCATTTTCGGTTTTTTTAATGATATATAACATATTGATATCTTTTATTTAATTTTAGGTACCTGAACCACTTTTGGGATTTAAAAATTAGTTATGTCATATGTCTCTTTAAGAATACCTGCCTTCACAATATGACCATATGGATTTATTTGCTCATCTACATTTGTAGATTTTATTTTTATTTGAAACCGAATAATTTATACTGTAGGGTAAATTGCCCTACAGGAATATTGTTTTGAATTGAAGTATTTGTAGCTATTATAAATGAAATTTAATAAATCTCTACACAATAACAAATATATTGCCATCATAATTAACTAATATTTTGAACTTCAAGTCTATGATATGAGGATCTAAATTACACATAATGTATTTATTATTTATTTTTAGTTGCTTTCTTCCTCTAAGATTAGTAAAATTATTAATCAAAATGCATTTTTTTCAACTAAAAATTGCAATAGAGAAATTTTATGATTTTTATTGGCATAATACATTAAATATTGCTTACATCAATATTATGTATCCATATATAAAAATAACATTATTGTTCTTATAAAAATATCTAGTAATTATTTGGAGGCATTTAATAAATATTTTTGCTAGACCTTTGAATATGAATATATACAACCAGCTTATAACAATCATTTACCCATGATATATGATCACTAGCATTATCAAGAAAATACATTAATTGCATATTTTGAAAATTGTGTACTTAATTTGAATAATCTCACCAACTATAGGTTATGAGTTGATAATAAATACACACATGATCATTTTATCGATGTATCTTTCAAAAATTATAAAACATTTGAGTGGTTCACATGGTGGATAGTGGGCCCACATATATTATCTTTATTCATTCTAGAATGAAGGAAATTCAATCCCTTTATTAGCTAGTGTTACTTTAGTAATATTTTTTGAGAACAAGTAATTAATGAGAATTTCTTAAATTTTATTAAAAAATTCTGATTCTTTAATAAATATATATGTATGAATTCTCAATAATTTATACATTATAATTGATCTAAATTGGTTAAACCGATCATGCCAAATAATCAATTATTAATTAGAAAACTTCATGTTTACCATTTTTATTATATCAATATTTATATTAATTGATAAATATCAAATTTCTTAATATTAATATCAAATAGTTAGTAAACTTCGTGTTTACTAATATTTGTGACTGTTAATAAACTTCATATTTATTAGTATTTGTTTCAATTTTCAATTTTACTATAATCAATAAACTTTAAGTTTATTGATATTAGTATCATTTAATCAATAAACCTCATATTTACTGATATTTGTATAATTGGTAAATAATAAATTATTAATATTTGTATAATAGTTAGTAAACTTCAGGTTAATAATATTTTTTATTTATTAGTAAACTTAGAGTTTACTAATATTATTTGTATCAAAATAAAATAAAATTATTTTTAAAAATGCATTACTTATCTTAGACAATACTTTTCATATATAGATTTTTGAAATTTATCTTTTAGTCTCAAAATGATATTCATTTTAGCAAATATCACCATAAATAATAAGTTTCTTGAGACATAATGATAAACATCCATATATAATAAATTGTATATGAATAATGACTTTGCAGCGTGCTCTTCCGGAGCCTTTAAATAATTTTATGTTATCCATTAAAATAATAAATTAAAATTGATCGCAAATATCATCTATCACACACATATATATATAAAAGTTAACTGAATGAAATCCCAACCAGATGCAATTGGAGTTTCTCAATTTATAAACACTAAGAGATATAAAAGCAACAATAGATATTTATCCCAAAATAAAAAAATTCCCAAGTCACAAAAATGTATATGCCATCACACGGAAAATAGAAAAGAAAGCAAAAGTTGCCCAGAAAACCATCACAGCCAGCCATAATTAGAATTAAAATAATATAGATCAAGCAAAAAAAAAATTTATGGCACAAGAAGATAAAATTTTGAAATCCAAAAGTAAACAACCAGCCAAATACCCATGACCAATTCCACTTCTTTTTTTAATTAATTAATTGATAAAAAATATGATTCTCGATAATGAGTTTACTTGGAAAATACATAATCACATTTTCAAGTGCAATGCATGTGATGTTGAAGTCACATAATGATAAATATAATATATTAAAGTGACATGCTACTATACTAGGTTTGGATTTGCATTAAATTAATACTATAATACATAGAATCATGAGAGAAATCCATAGTAAACTAAGCAACTTTTTTATAACCGTCGTATATAACAAAAATATACAATGTTCTTAGAACAAAGACAGAAACTGCAACACTCATTCAACAACTTAAAAATTGATACATATTCATTATTACTTATCACTATCTTATAAAATATTATAACCTTAATTTGAGATGATTTACCATAAAATCTTGTAAATTATGATTCTTGATTCCTTCGAGTCTGATTGTCATAAACCACCAACTTTCAATAATCAATAAAAGTTATCGCCTATCGTGCTGATAACATGTAAAATTAATTAAAAAAAAGACAGATATAGTAGAATAAAGAATTTTCTCTTATTAATTGTATATATTAAATAACTATAATAGGATATTTATAGGTACAAAATAAAAAATTAAACTTCTACTGTAATAGGAAGAACAATTAGTTTAATAGTCATCCAAATAATTCATAATTATCACAACAATTTGCATATTTTTATACTTATGGCGTCTTAATATAATTTTTTTAGCTCCGCACTGAATTTGGTGATTGCCTTTTAGAAAATTCAAAATACACTACTCTGTCCATTCAATTTTTAAAAAATATTTTTTCTATTTTCTTTTGTCTCATTTTAATTTTTTTTTTCAAAATTTGAATAATACATTTACATATATATCATTATTTATTATATATTTTATTAAATATTTTTTTATCACTTTTTATTTTTAATTAAAATTAAATGAAATATTTAAAACTATAAAAGATATTTTTATCAATAATTATATTTTTTTTATAAAATTAGAGTATTTTAATTTTTTTTAATTCGCATGAAAAATAGAAGGTTATCTTTAAAAATAGGATGAAATGAGTATAATATAAGCAATTTTATTAATGTGAATTATTATTTTACATATATAATTAATACATCAGATGGATATATATATATATATATATATATATATATATATATATATATATATATATATATATATATATATATATATATATATATATATATATATATATATATATATATATAAGTTAATAGTGGTTGACATAATGCTCAATTTGATATGTATATGATATATGAAAATTATTTTAGGCCATACATTAAAAAGATTTATTTCCCCTAAAAAATCATATAAATCGGCAGATGGATATAGACAAAAGCAACTCACAAAATTATTTATTGGGTATATTTTAATGATAAAGTTTCTCTATCTCTTCATTTTGATTTGATTTTTTTTAAAAAGAAGCGTGGGAGTGCAAATTCAAATGCAGATGACAAAAAAAAAAAATAATAATAATAATAAAACTTTGCGTATGATCGCAATCTAAATTATGGAATTATATATTGCTTAAAATTTGAATTTATAAGCTGGTTTGTTAATAATATCTGATTAATAAAAAAAACCGATTAATTTACTATAATTCTTATTAAAAGATTAAGAGATTATATGATGGTATATACAATAAAAACAAACTACACTGGTTCAAGAATTTCTTCACGATCCAGTTTAGGTAGCACATATTCAAATTCAACTGCCTAAGCAATAATTTTGTGGCTATTAAAGTCTAAAAACACAACATCAACTATTGCTATATCAATGCCATAAACGGATTTATCTCCCGCTGATTTCTGAAAATGGAGAGATTTGGCCAAGAGAGATTTCAAGTTCCCTAAAAGATGGTGGCAATGGGGGCCACACAAAAGCTGGTCTTTCAGTGGGTACAGGCGGTGGTGCTGCTTCTCCTTTCAGAACCTGCAAAACAGTTTTCATGGAAGGCCTCTTGTTTGGATTTGGATGGCAACAAACCAATCCCAGAACAAGAAAACACTCCATATCTAACCTATCAAAATCTCCATTCAATTTGGGATCAGCAGCATCCACTATACTTCCTTTTCTGTGAAGTTCCCATACCCAATTCACTATGCCACAGCTATAATCATTCTGATAGGTTTGACTTCCAGGCTTTCTTCCAGAGCCAACTTCTAGTATAAGTATACCAAATGCATAAACATCTGTCTCCACTGTAAATCTTCCCGTCAAAATGCTCTCTGGAGCCATGTAACCAGGTGTTCCTGCTATCTCTTTCGTCGAATGGTGAGTTTGATCGCTTAGTTTCATGGTTCTAGCAAGCCCGAAATCTCCCAGCTTCGCACTGAACTCAGAATCTAGCATTATGTTGCTCGATTTAATGTCTCGGTGAAGGATTGTGTCTTCACATCCATTGTGCAAGTAATCCAGGGCTTGTGCCGCCCCTACTACAACGCTCCGCCTAGTTGCCCACCCCATTGCTGACTCCTGATGAGTTTCTGATGATTTCGTATCGACGAAGATGAATTTATCCAAGCTTCCATTAGGCAAGTACTCGTAAACTAGCAAGAATTGGCGCCTTTCGTAGCACCATCCGATTAGTTTGACGAGGTTTCTGTGATGGAGATTCCCAATTGTTGTGACTTCTGCTATGAATTCTGTCTTGCCTTGTGTTGATTTCTTGGAAACTTTCTTCACAGCAATCTCCTTGTTTTCCATGACTCCTTTGAACACAGTCCCAAAACCGCCTTTTCCAAGCTTATTCTTGGGGCTGAAATTGCTTGTTGCCTTCTTAAGTTGTTGAAATTTGAACTTTCTTGGAGCAGTTGATGAGCCTTGGATTGCTTCTTCTATGCTGGGATAAGCATCCTCAATTTTCTCCCTCTCTATTTTCCTCTTCCAGTACACAAAGATCCCAATTCCAGCCAATGAGAGCACTCCTACTACAGGAACCACAATCCAGACCCACATCAACTCCTCATCATCTATATCGGTACCATTAAATTCCCATGATCTTACACAATTCAGCTCAGTTTCATTACTAGTCGAGGCCGAAAATCCGACATAAACCTTCTCTGGAAGATAGTCGGAGAGATCAATGATCTCACTAAACAAATAATTCTCCATTTCATTCACAAAAACACTCAGATTTTTCCTTTCACCATCATACTGAACCACCACTTTAACGTCTTTACCAGCCAAAAGATCAACACCAAGTCTTGTTAATGAGAATTGTAATTTGGAGTAGACACTGTTGACATCCAAACTAACGTGATTATCATCAAGATCTTGCTCGAAGCTTTTGCGGGTATCGAACTCTATCGCGACTGTCTTGGCTTTTAAAGAACCATTGTTTTGTTCATTTACAATTCCAAGCCATTGGCCACTGCTATTGAGAGGAACTGCAGGATCAGCAGTTAATATAAAGGCCAAGCCTTCTCCACCTGGGATGGTCTGGTTTTTAATATTGAGAACAAATGTGGTGTTAAAGGAAGCATTTTTCCCTTTGTTGTCCCAGAGCATGAATTGCTGGTTAAACAAGGTTCTTCCAGCTAAATTGGAAATATCGTCTCCACGAACGTCCAGTGTTACTTGGATAGCGTCTTTTGCTATATTTGACGTCGAAGGGCTCAAAATGATTTGATGTCTGTTTGATTCAGTGAAACTTGAAAAATTGAAGTACAAGCAGTCTGCTCGATCAAGGAAATTAAGCACTAAAAGGGCTAACAGGGTCAAGAATATTTTCATTTCAACACAAAGGAACATATCTTGCCCCCCAAAAAAAAGGGTTAAAGCTATGTGAAGAAGAAGAAGAAGAAGAAGAAGAAGAGTCGTAAAGTTCACAGCTTTAGATGAGTAAATTTAAATGGAGTTAGGTCAAACTAATGAAGCTGGGAGTAAGTTTCTTTGCATCTTCTTTACTTGTATTTTTATTCTTCTTCAACATTTGGAAAATTAGGATTGTTTTGATTTGTATAAAAATATATTATTCTGGTTGACCAAATACATTTAATTACATTTTAAGCAATATATGTAAATATATGTTGTTTAAATCAATCATAATCATACGAATAATTCTTTATTTGGTTGCAGATAAGTTTTCCAAATTTATATCACTATCATTAACGAGTAATATATATTGAATATTTCTATATTCATTGTTCAAAAGCCAACTTAATTTTCAACATGATGTGAAGTTTTTTGATATTTCTTATCATTAAATTTATAGTCAATGAAATTGAATAGTAAAAGTTGATAATTTTTTTTTGCCCTTTTTCGTAGCTTCTTCTTCAAGGTGACAAATTAATAATAGTACTTCACGCCATCAAAGCAATTAGTGTGTAACTGGGAAGAATTGATTGTATTCATTTTTTTATTTTTCAATATATATACGCCAAGACTAATTAGGTAATATAATAAAACGAGAAGAAAAAACTGATTATAGTTCGAAGATTTTTATTGCCACAAATTTTAAATAAATTATGTCAAAATTGATGAAATTGATTGTCAATTAAATTATCAAAAAAGAATATTTGCAGTTTTACATCTAATCAACAAAACTATAGAAAGACAAAAGAATCGATGTTACACAAAAAAAAAAAAATTATCTCTTAATTACATACTACTTTTTTTTTTCAAAGAAATGGAAGAAAATAAAAGCTTCCTTCATTTTATATATTTTATATACTTGGTAATGCGTATTTTTTAAAAATATAAATATTTCTTTTTCGTGTGGGGACGCATATAGGTGTTCTAGAAAGAGAGAGAAAAGGGTTTAGGAAAAATCTATACATAGGAATAGGGTATTTGTTGGCGAGTGCATGTTAAAATTAAGCAACGAGCAAAAACTAAAAAGCCTTGTATTCTTTTCTTTTTAATCAAAAGGCTTTGAACTCTAATTATTGATGTTTTATTTTGTTCTCGATTTCAACGTTCTTCTGTAATTAACGAGTACTATTGTAAAGGCTCCTTTCATTGACCAAAGGGACCATCAACCTTCATCTAAAGAGGCCTGTAGATATTTTAATTTAATATTTTTAATATTCTAAGAATATATAGGATGATTAACTGAATAATGAGTTCGATAAAAAAAATTTATTAAATTTTAGTTCAGATTCTAAAATTATTAGAGTATAAAATATAAAAAAATTAATGCAATAATTATGATGGATTTAACCGATGTCTATTTGGGTAAATGATGGAATATGGTTTTTTGTTTTTGTTTTTGTTTTTGTAACTATCCAACATATATTTGTACTCTACTATGAACCCAAGTAGAGCCTGAAGAGGTTTTGGCCTCCAATTTTTTTTTTTTTCAAAATATTCCTTATAATTTTTTTTTATTTTATATTAGTTTCTAAATTAATTATTCTAATTTCTTATTTTTTATCATTCTTCTCCCTCAATTTTTTTTTCTATCATATTTAATTTTTTTGACATTCTTGTTGAGAATGTCCTGTTTCTGTCCTTGCGGCTATACCTATAAAGAAGGGAGGCAATTTCCTTTTCAGTATTGAAAGATGTTTCAGACTTAAATTGGGATGATATATAAATTTTCTCTTAAATTATTATTATTATTTATCATATTTTATTTTTAAACTAATTATATATTAGATTACTCCACTTAATTTGTTGGAAATATCAAATTAGTTATCTGAAATTGTTTAAAACATGAAAAATACATCATATATTATTGAAAATGTTAAATTACCCTCCTAAAATTTGTTAAAAATATCAAATTATCTCCTGTTACTGTTCGGTTTGTGTACACATTAAATATGAATTGACAAATATCCCTACAATCTAACATACAATTAATCCAAACGAAAAATCTGATAAATGGTGAGGGGAATTTATGTATAAACTCTACTTAAATTTGAATCCCACCATACATGTCATGGTTGCAGGTATGGAATTTGGTTTTTCTGAAAACTTATAAATAGAGCTGAGAAAGCAAAGGGAGAGTGTATATGAAGCACGAAATATGCTAATCAGTCAAGGTTGGAAGCTGGGCATTTCCGATTAAAAGTCAAGTCCAATATAGAAAAGTTTAAGGTCGTGTTTGCCGTTTCCAAGTCTTTGTCCAAAACGATTCAATCTAATTGTGAATATATAATACGAGAAGCAAACAAGGACATCCAGTATATGGTCAAAACTTTTGAGGATTTGGATCCAAGAAAGGGGCTAAAAGTCTTTGTTTTTTGTTGATTAAAGAGAAACCAGAAAGTTTTAACTCGGTAACACACTGTAAAATTCTAGCTAGCTTTATTTTTAATATTACAAATGTCAGAGCTTAGATCATATTGCCTATGTAATTGTGACATAATGTGATGGTGAGAACTTAGCAAGAATATAATGTATGTGTGGACTACCATTAATATGGTTCAGCTCGTAGCTAATCTGATGTTGAAATTATGAATTGTGATCTCTTATAATACATAATATACACCATGGACTGAGGTCGATTGTCACCCCAATCACTTGAAAAAATAAATTTACCTTGTAGATTTATGTATTTATGTTTTGGTACCACTATTTTTTTTTAATTCCTATGAAAATTTAAGTTGTAACTAAAATTTAAGACAAAATTCAATCACTTTGTTGTGAAAAAAATTATTGGTCATAAATTTTTTCCATTTAACTAAATTTTTTCTATTCTAGTTTTCTAGATACAGCCACTAAGTATATAGTTACATGTCTATTAATTCTTGAATTAATTAATAACAAAAAAAAACCGCGCAGTTTATTCTAATAAACTTTTTCATTTACTATAATATTTAAAATATTTCAATAGTAAATGTTAGTGGTAATATTATATTAGACTCCACTTCTCCTCTCTCTCTCTCTATATATATATATTTGTTGCGTGACAAAATTGTGCATTTTTTACTAAATTAATAAAGTTAAAAAGTTGATATATTTGAAATAATGGATAATAAGCAATCTATTAAACAGAAAGTGCTTCCTTTAGTTTGATTGATTGTACATAAACCTAAAAGAAGGTACCCTTAAGGAGTGTAAGCTGAGCATTGATTATAGCAAGCTCATTTTCTGTATTATATATTTGTTGTTGTAATTCTGATATAATCCCAACGCATCCATAATTTGCTGCTTTCCTCTCTCATTACCCTCTGCTTGCTTCACCATAATTAGACTAGTCAGTAATCAATTATATTTATAATAATAGTGGAGAAAATGGATATAGAAATTTATGAGAGTACCTGAAGCAATTTTGCAACACTGCTTCCACTATAGATTTTGTGAACAAATGCAAATCTTTGAGGATAAGTAGAAGGAAAATGTGGAGCAAATATGCGATCTGAAGGACATCTTCTTCTTAAATACTTGCTTCCATAATCAAATTAAGTAAAGCAATTATTTATTATATTACTATTTAGAACGAGAAAACCAATACACAGAAGCTCCATTTGTTTCCTTTTCTGAATATTTGCCGGCGCCTGATTTTCTCTCTATTAATTTTGTTTTTAAGCACTCCACTACGGCAAGGAATTTGCTGACCATTTCTTGAAACTTTGTAAAATCAGCTAATATATGCATCAAGAAAAAGACATACCCTAAATACATTTCAAGACCGCATAATTGGTCGTTTTTACAAACATAGATGGAAAAAATGGAAGCATCAGAAAAGCATACGTACGTGTAACCATTTTAGCCATCCACATCCACTCGAAAATACAGTTTCAGTTTCGACAGAACACATTGCCTGCTATGGTTGCAACCTCCAGATTTGGCCTGGTAAGGACTACTACGAATGCAAAACATGTTCATTTTTCCTGCATAGGATATGCTCGAACATGCCTAGAAAAACCAGACATCCTTCACATCCAAATCACTATCTAAATCTCTTAGTTTCCCCTCCATCCTCCATTAAGACGACCTACAAGTGTAACGCTTGTGAAAATGATGTCTCTGGCTTCTATTATAATTGCGCAGAATGTGCCGTTTCCTACCATCTTATGCTCCGCATTGCCTCTCTCGCTCGCAATATCTTCTCATCATCACGCACTCAAAGTCGAGTTCTCGTCTCCCTATAATTTCTCTTGTGATTTATGTGGAAAATCAAGCCATTTAGGTTGGCTGTATAGGTGTCGATTCTGCGAATTTGATTCGCATATTTCTTGTGCTATTTCGGACCACAAATATCAGCCTGTGCCACCGTCTAGCACATTGTCTAGGCAGATTATTTACGCAGCTCCGATAATGGAGGCGAACGGAATGATAGATTATGTAAATGAGAGTACTGAACTAATGCAATTGGTAGTACAAGGACTAGGAATTCGTCATTGTTCAGCAGTAGCAGGATGGGACGAGAGATTGCGAAGCCCCAAAGAAAGTAAAGCCATAATTAATGCATCTGCATCGCAAACTACAAGTCCATTACACCAATCGGAAGACTCCACAATCCCAAGTATCCAGTTCAGTGACATGTGTTTTTCAATAGATTTGCTTAAATCTTATGCAAGTCAGGATCATAAATCATCACCGGCAAATAAAGAGGACCAAAAATTAGAAGTTGATTATCCAAATAGACCAGTATTCAATCCCCTCTACAGAGCTCCAGAGGATTGGCTTAATGACGACTACTTAATTGAAGGTGTCAAAGAGGATAATAACATTAAAACGAATGGATTTGGGGTCAAGCCAAGTATTCAAGAACGGACAGTGAAATCGAGCACGGTAAGGTTATATTTGCTGGTAATATTGTTTCCTCGAATATATATGATCAAAATTTTATCTTTATTAGATCAAAACTAAAAGAATGGTGTTTTATTTATTTGCAGAAGAGTTCAAGGTGCTTCTGCTGGTGGAAACTTCTGAGTTGTTTCTGTTCTACTGATGAGTATCAGAAATGTTCTAAAAGCTTCAAGAATGAAGGCCTGTGAAAAACTGCTGAGAATTTGAACTTCATTCTTATAATTTCTCGTATTCAATGACAAATTACAGGTTGATTATTTGCTCTTCATATATAGCTAATTAATGTAATAAATGATGAAATTTGTTTCTTGTTCTCGAAATGCATGAAAAGAGAGGCGATTGATTTTTTTATTTTTAATAAGAGCCGATATTATTTTCATTCTTAGTCAAATTTTATTACAAATAAAAAAAAAGTAAAATGAATCAATTTTCATTAAGAATCAACGCAAAATCAAGTAAAACCTTTGAGACTATGCCTTATGTAACGTTTTAAGTTGATTTTACTTGCCAATTTTACCATTCTAATACGGAATTCATGATTTTTTAATGGGTTAATATATAAATTCCCAGCTAAATTATCCCAATTTATCACGTTTTCCTTCTGAACTAATTACATGTTATATTATCCTCTTAAATTTGTTGAAAATATCATATTACCTCTATATAGACATTTGTCAATTCACAATAGGTACGTGAAAAGCACACGCTAAACCGTAACAAAAGGATAATTTGATATTTTTAATAAGTTTTGGAGGTTAATTTAACATTTTCAATAGTGTAAGGTGTATTTTTTACATTTTACATAAGTTCAAGTAGCTAACTTGATGTTTTCAACAAGTTCAAGAGATAATATAACATGAAATTAGTTCAGGTAAAAAACTAATAAATAACGATAGTTTACGAGGAAAGTTATATATTATTTCTTTTTGAATTAAAATAATTTTATTTGCAATATTTAGGAAAGATAAGATAGTTTTGTATTATAATTTTGGCTAAAGGTGTATTTTTGTCTTTCATGTTTATCAAAATGGATAAATTTGCCATTAATATTTGAAACAAGAGATTTTTATTCCTCATATTTTGCAAAATGGAAAAATTTTCCCCCTTACGTCTACCTTGATCAATTAATTTTGACTATTTTATTATTAGTTGACCGTTGATATGGACAGATGATGATAGGTGGCAACCAATTATTGACATATCACTTGACATGTGGCAACGTGTATGAGGGTTATTCATTGAGAATTCACGACGGGACTTTCTTGTCACTAAACAATTTCCGTCGCTAAATGCTTTCCACATCATTCTAATAAGTTATCGCAATTTTCGTTGCTAAAAATCTTACATATTTATTATTATTATTATTATTATTTTCATTTTGATTATGTGTAATTAATTAATTAATTAATTTGAAAGAAATGATAATAAATCTCTAAGATTTTTAGAAATGAAAATTGCGACAATTCTCTTGAGTCATTTGGCGACGATGTTTACTTTTAGTTACAGTTTGAGCGTTGCTAATTTTTTTTAGTGATGAGGCTTGTACTTTTAGCGATAGATTTCATGTCAAATGATGTATCCAATATATAATTGATTGCCATGTGTCATCATCAGTTCATATCAATGATCAACTAATGATAAAATAGTCAAAATTAATTGAAATAGACGGTTAGAGAAAAAATCTCCCATCAAGGTGATCAACCAAAAACAAAAAGAAACTTACATATTATTCGTTAATTATATCTACTAAATTTGGCTTCCTTCTTGGTGAAAAATCTTTCTGAAACCACGATGAGTGCAATTGGATGACAAATTGCGACGTTGATAACAAAATAAACAGATAAAACAGAAGCAGATTTTTCAAAAAAAAAAAAGTTAAAATCGGTGGGGGCAGGTTCATGAGGACGGCACTTTACATTAGAATAGATATTATTTAAGAGAAAACAACGAAGCCAAAAAAAAAAAAAAAGGAATATATATATATATATATATATATATAGTTGACAGTCGGACCAAGAAGTAATAAACACGATAAGTAATAAACACGATATATGTGGGAAAGGTTAATTTCACCTATGGTTATATATATATATACTTGACAGTTGGACCAGGAAGTAATAAACAATACATGTGTGAAAAAAGGAGGGAGGCAATTTTATTTACAGTCACCAGACTTATAATTAATTTATTACAAAAAAAATAACTGATTTATTTTTCGTTATTTAAATATCACTAAACTTATTAATTTTTTACAGAAAAATTATATTAACCGGATATATATAAAAAATGAATTTATTGTTAAATCATTAGCCAATGTATAATATTTGACATGTCAGTAACTAAATTATCGGAAGAGATCACGTTATCAGCTAATGTGTAATATTTGATACGTCAGCAATCCATGTGTGTCCACAGTTGATGATGTCCATAGCTAATGTGTCATAGCTAATAACGTGACAATAAATTTATCTTTATGCGTGTCTGATTAAGATAATTTTTCTGTAAAAAAATATAAGTTTAGTGATATTTAAGTTTCGAAAAATAAATCAGTTACTTTTGAATGATAAGTCGTAAGTCTAGTGATTATGGATGAAATTGATCCAAATATAAAATATGCTACGTGTGCCCAAATATATGATATAGTATGACATGTCATTAATCAGGCAAAAATCCTCAGCAAAAATCGATGAATATGATTTTTATGTAAAAATATGATAAGTTCAGTGATTTATAAGTCACGATAAAAAAATCAGTTAATTTCGGATGATAAGTTATAAATCAAATGATCATGGATGAAATTAATCGGAAAAAAAAAGATAATTGATTTATTATAAAGTAATACAATTCTTAATTATCCCAAACTTTAAATTCATTAAAATATTTTCAAAATCAAAGTCTTCTCTGCATGTTTTCAATGATTTTTTTTCCCTAGTAGGGACAAATACAGGTTGTCTAGAGAACGTGGAGAAAGGTTATTAATATTTTTTTCGTCAGTGCAGAGATGGTTGCTTGTGTTGCAGCCACAAGAAAGAAAGCTATCTATATGCTCTAGTTCTTTTTGCTTAATTTTTCCTTTTATTTTTTCTGATAATACATTTTTAGGACGGAAATAATGAAATTGACATCTGGACATATTTCTAACATTTTTTGTCCACTTTTTGTGGATGTCACATGTCAGTAATTCTTTTATTGTTTATAACGAAGGAAGAATTATATTTATAGATGCATGAAATTCCTAAGGCAAAAGAATGAGAATTTCAGATTAAATAAAGACTTAGACATCAATTTATATGGCATGATTATAGAGTAATGAGAAAGCAAATAGAGACTTGGTGTACTCTACTTGGCCAACAGTGAACACAGGATGGAGTAATGAGGGGACAAAAAAACAAGTATGAAGGGATCAAAAAATTTATTTCAAAAAAAAAAGAGTTAATTGTTTCATTATTATGAGTGATGGGATTAGTGAATGATCCCGATATATTAACTACAATTAGTGTTTTTCAACCAAAAAAAGAATTTATATTTGTATTTTCTAGTCACTAAACACGTATCATATGTTTTTGAGGGTAGATTTGAATCAATCCTCCTAACTATTGACAGCAAAAGAAATGTTTAAATTAAACACATCTGATTTCAAAATGGTTACTAGACAACAATTGATTGTACAACTATATATCCTCCGATAAAATGGTTTATATTACTATCTCCCTCTGATGTCTGAAAATGGAGCGATTTGGCCAAGAGAAATATCAAGTTCCTTAAAAGGAGGCAATGGTGGCCACATAAAAGCAGGCCTTTCATTGGAGACAAGAGGTGGTGCTGCCTCTCCTTTCAAAACCTGCAAAACCGTTTTCATGGATGGCCTATTGTTTGGGTTAGGGTGACCACAAGCCAATCCCAGAACAAGAACATATTCCATATCTAAACCGTCAAAATCTCCATTCAATTTGGGATCAGCAGCATCCACTATGCTTCCTTTTCTGTGAAGCTCCCATACCCAATTTACTATGCTACAACTATACTCATTGTCGTAAATAAAAACTGAAGAAAATAACTGTCAAATAGACCAGCTGATTTTTGTGTTGGAATCACACACAAATTCTTTCAATTACTGAATATATAGATAAAAACATAATAGCCACGTTCCCATGATTTCTAAGCATAATCCACTACTTCAAAACTAACTTCTAGACAGTTAAAAAAAACTAAACTGATTTCCTAAAAACAAGCAACAATTAAAAACGTGAAGACTGCAACTAAGGCACGTTTCCAACACTCATCTCCCATCAGGTTTTGACTTCCAGGCTTTCTTCCACAGGCAACTTCTAGTATGAGTACACCAAAAGCATAAACATCTGTCTCCACTGTAAATCTTCCTGTTAAAATGCTCTCTGGAGCCATGTAACCAGGTGTTCCTGCTATCTCTTTTGTCGAATGGTGAGTTTGATCACTTAGTTTCATGGTTCTAGCAAGCCCGAAATCCCCCAGTTTTGGACTGAACTCAGAATCTAACATTATATTGCTTGATTTAATGTCTCGGTGAAGCACCGTGTCTTCGCAACCATTGTGAAGATAAGCCAGGGCCGGTGCAGCGCCTACTACTATACTTCGCCTTGTTACCCACCCTAGTGTTAATTCCTGCATTTCTGCTGATTTCTGATCATCAAGGAATATGAATTTTTCTAAGCTTCCATTAGGCAAAAACTCGTATACGAGTAGGAATTCACGCCTTTCGTAGCACCATCCGACTAATTTGACAAGATTTCTGTGATCGAGTTTGCTAATTGTGGTTACCTCTGCTATGAATTCTGTCTTGCCTTGGGTTGATTTCTCAGAAATTTTCTTCACAGCAATTTCTTTGTTACTTGTTACTCCTTTATACACTGTCCCGAACCCGCCTTTTCCAAGCTGCTTGTTGGGGCTGAAGTTGGCTGTTGCTTTCCTTAGTTCCTTCAATTTGAATTTCCGCGGAGCGGTGGATGAGCCTTGGATTGATTCTTCTATGCTTGGATAAGCATCCTCCATTTTCTCCCTCTCTAATTTCCTTTTCCAGTATACTAAAAACACAACACCAAGCAACAAGATCACTCCTAGAATAGGAACCACAATCAATACCCAAATAAGCTCATCATCATCTACATCAGTTCCATTAAATTCCCATGATCTTACACAATTTAGCTGAGTTTGATTGCTTGTTGAAGCCGAAAATCCAACAAAAACCTCCTGTGGAAGATAGACAGAGAGGTCAATGTCCTGTATGAACCCAGGATCCTCCATATATTTCGCGAAAACGTGCAATTTCTTTACTTTATCATCATACTGAACTTGCATAGTGACATTTTCACCAGAATTGAGGTTAACACTGCGGTCGGTTAAAGTAACTTGGACGAGAGAATATATACGCTGTTTACATCTAATCCGACATGATCATCGTCAAGATCTTCTTCAAAACTTTTCCTGGTATCGAATTCAATCGCCACTGTCCTGGCTTGAGATGAGCCGTTCATATTTGGATCGACAATGCCAAGCCATTGTCCATGGCTATTCTCTGGAACAGTTGGATCAGCAGTTAATATAAAGGCCAAGCCTTCTCCTTTGAGTGTTGAGCACAAATGTTGTATTAAAAGATGCATTTTTGCCATTTTCAGTCCATAATCTAAATGGCTGTTTGTACAAAGTTCTTCCTGAAAGATCAGTAATTGGTAATTAACCATAATTCATTTATCTACAATTTTTTTAGAACAAATCAAAAGTTGATTTTGCCTTTAAATGGTCATAATTTTTAATTGAAACTGAAACCAAACTACTGTATTTTTAGTGAAAAGTTTGCAATGTTTTTGAGCATAATTAATTTTATAACGGTAGAAATGATATGATTCAAATTTTTACTCATAATTAGAGACTGACATATTTGTTTAACTCGAATTTAAGAATTGATTCCATTTCTCTTTTTTATAAGCTTCCATAACAAATCTCTTCTTTAATTTCTAAGAAAAGAAATCCCATGTCATAGGCTCTGGCAGTTGTGGAATGTTTTCAGGTCCAACTTTCACCAGTCAGATGCTGCCCCTTGAGGAATGAGCCATCACATCTACCATTTGATAAGGTGGGCATTTAATTTATCCAACCACTCTTATAACTTTTTTCTGATTTGTCCAAAGATGTGTCAACGAACTCTTTTGCTCTATATTTTCTCAATGCATTAATGGAAGCCTTTGGTAGAGTCAGGTGTTGTATTATTTGAGCCATATCTTGCGAAAACTTTAATAGAGCTACTCCTAAGACTGATTTGTCCAAAGATGTGCCAACGAGCCATATGTTAGAAAAAGGGACAAGAATCTTGTTTGCAAACTCAACAAATCCCTCTATGGCTTAAAGCAAGCTTCTTGTAATTGATTTGCCAAATTCTCTTCTGCCTTACTATCTATTGGTTTTCTTCAATCTCATGCTGATCATTCTCTTTTCATATTACGCAATGATTGTTTATGTGTTTTTATTTTAGTTTATGTTGACGATATTGTGATTATAGGAAATCATTCAGAAGCTATTATTAATATCAAGAAATTTCTTTCTAGTAAGTTTCGTGTCAAAGACTTAGGGCCTCTCAAGTACTTCCTTGGCCTTGAAGTTACTCGTTCACCTGAAGGAATTTATTTAAGCCAACGAAAATATGTGTTTGATCTTCTTCATGACTCTGGACTTACCGGCTCTCGCATTGCTGATACCCCTATGGAGCAACATCTCAAACTTGATGATCACAATGGTGACTTGCTTTCAGACCCTTCCCTTTATCGACGACTTGTTGGTTGACTCATTTATCTCACCATTACCAAACCCGACATTACTTTCACTGTCAATATTCTAAGCCAATTCATGCACCAACCTTGCAAGCCTCATCTTGACGCTGCTCATAGATTATTACGGTATCTGAAGAAAAGTCCAGGACAAGGCATCTTATTATCCTCCAAAAGTTCGTTACAACTTACAGCTTACAGCAACTCGGATTGGGCTAGTTGTCCAATGACAAGACGTTCCACTACAGGTTTTTGCATTTTTCTTGGGTCTAGTCCAATCGAATGGCGAAGTAAAAAGCAATCTACTGTTTCTCACTCATCTGCTGAAGCTGAATATCGAGCTATGGCAATGACAACTCGTGAAGTTGTATGTCTTCACACAATACTCAAAGATCTTGGTATCGTTTCATCCACTAATACTACTCTTTATTGTGATAACCAAGCTGCTCGCCATACTGCTGCCAATTCCGTATTTCATGAACGAACAAAACATATTGAAATAGATTGTCACATCGTTCGCGAAAAGGTTCAACAAGGGATTATTCAGCTTCATCCTATCTCTACTCATAATCAAGTTGCCGACATCTTTACAAAAGCCTTAAGCAAAGATCAATTTTACAAGTTACACGGCAAGTTGGGCATTCTCAATTTACATGCTCCAGCTTGAGGGGGAGTATTAGCTGTACATATCTGTATATATTATTCTTGCAAATATTCTGTTGTATTGTTTGATTTGCTTAGCTTTCCTTTCCTTGTTTATAGCATAATTTTAGGCTATAATTATTTTGAACGTTACCTCATCTTGTATATATACTCTATTTCTTTGAATGAGAGAAATAAGTCTTTTTTACTGTAATAGTTTGTAAAAAGTTCTTCCTGAAAGATCAGTAATTGGAAGTCCAGCAACATCTAGAGTCACTTGGATTGCACCAAATGATATGGTTGAATCAGAGCTCAGATTGATTTGGGCTCTATTTGATTCACCGAAACTCGAAAAATTGAAGTAGAAACAATATGCTTTAGGGAGTTTAAATCCTAAAAAGACTGTAAAGATTAAGAATTTGATGAGAGTGATAAAAAATACATGTTTTCATCAAAACAAGCAAACTTAGGTAAAGCAATGAATTAAGGAGAAGGTCTGATGGGGTAATTTAGTGGTCAGCAATTTAAAATAAATTATGTCAAGTTGATAAATTTTCTGAAAGTTCCTTACATTCTCTTTTACTCGTTTTTTCTCTCCACGTCCTATAGTTTGGTTCTACTTTTCTCCCTGGCACTATAAAAAGTTGATGAAATAGTTCTCGAAAGGTTCCGTAATTATTGACCCAATCAACAAAATTAGGAATACAAAAAGAAGGGTAAGTGAACACCCGAGGAAGAATCAATTTTATCATTAAAATAATTAATATTAGTTCCTATTTCAATTTTATACTAATTTTGTAGAAGTTATGAAGATTTATTAGTTTATTACACTAAAACAGCTAGTTGTTTTAGTGTAATCTTTAAGTTCTCTGTTTTTACACTAAAACAGCTAGCTGTTTTAGTGTAAAATTTGAGTTCTCTGTTTTTACACTAAAACAGCTAGCTGTTTTAGTGTAAAACGAGTTTTCTGCTACTTACACTAAAACAACTTGCTGTTTTAGTGTAGAATAATTAGTTAGTGTTTTGTACATAGTTTAGTTAACTTCTTACTAGAGTTAAATGGCAGTTTTCTTTAAGTTAATTAACTCTAGTTAGTTTTTCTTAGTTTTTCTCTGGTATATAAATCTTGTTACGTGTGTATGAAGAAATAGTGAGAAATATACGATTTTCTTCTCCTCTTTTCTTAATAATTCAACATGGTATCAGAGAAGGATCAAGATCTTTCTTGATGTTCTTGAAATCTTTTCTGTTTACAGATCTTAACTCAAGAAACTTTGGTTGAGCATTCTCCTGAAGGTTTTCTTCCTCTGATCATCTCTGGTTTTAGAGTGGTTTCTTGAAATCAGATTGTTTCTCGTTTTACTTGAATTTCTTGTTTTTTTTACTTGAGTTACTTGTTTACGATAATGACTACTCAGATCCAAACTTCTGGTTCTGATAATCTTGGATCGTCTTTGGTTTCAGTACCTCTTACTGGAACAAACTACAGAACTTGGTGTAAGTCCATGAAGTTAGCTTTAGCTGCGAAGCGAAGATTAGGGTTTGTTACTGGAAAAACTCCTCAACCTTCAGAAAACTCAGATGATTTTGAGGATTGGTGTGGCAATAATGCACTTGTCATCTCGTGGATTCTTAACTCTTTATCGAAAGATTTATATGATTCTTTCGTTTATGTTACTACTGCGAAGGAACTTTGGGATAAGTTGGAGAAAAGGTTTGGTGAATCTAATGGACCAATGCGGTACCAGATCAAAAGAGAGTTGAATGCTACTACTCAAGGAAATAATTTTGTGTCTGCTTATTTTACTAAGCTTAGCAGATTATGGGATGAATTGTATTGTATTGTGCCTCTTCCTCAGTGTAGTTGTGGTTGTAAGTGTGGTGCATTTAAGGAATTGAATGACCTGCATGAATCTGATATGATACTTCAATTCTTGTTAGGATTGAATGAAAGTTACAATAATGTTGCAAACCAGATTTTATTGCTCGATCCGTTGCCTAACATTGATAAGGTGTATTCAATGATTTCCAATGTTGAAAAGCAGTTGCAGATTAGTATGTCTGTAAATGAAAATACAGAAAATAGTGCTTTCTTTGCTGGATCAAGTAAGAATTTAGGGAGTTCCAAGATATCGTCTTTCAAGAAGAAAGAAAGTGCGAAGAAGGGAGATCGTTATTGCACTCATTGTAAAACAGAAGGGCATACCAAGGAAACTTGTTTCAAGATCATAGGTTTTCCTGATTGGTATCAAGAAATGAGACAGAAAAACAAGAAGATGGGACCTAAGCCAACTAGTCATAGAATCAATATGGCTAATACTCCTCTTGACGGTGAAGATAGTGATGATTCAGATCAGCAGTCCATGAGGAATTTTATACAGCAAGAGATTTCGAAGATGCTTCAAGGCAAGCAAGTTGTTCAAACTGAGTGTATCAATTTTGCACAGGATTTTGCAGGTACTATTTCTTCTGTATCTCATGCCAAGATTGAAAAAAATGATTGCTGGATTATTGATACGGGTGCTAGTAGTCATATTGGTACTACAAAACAAATGTTTAACAGTCTCAATTCTGTTCAATTACCAGATGGGACTGCCAAAACTATTTCTTCCACTGGTGATATTTCTCTTGCTAGCAAACTCCTTCTAAAAAATGCTTTATTCATTCCTTCTTTTAAACACAATTTGTTGTCTGTCAGTAAACTCACTACTTTTAGTTCTTTGATTTTCACTTTTCTTCCCACCTGCTGTGTCTTACAGGACCAGAGGACTAAAGTCATTCTTGGCATTGGCAAACTCAAGGGCAATCTTTATGTTCTTGAGCATGATTCATTTTCTCCAGATGTTATTCAAGCTTTCTTTCCTTTAATTCAGTCTGATATTGTACTTCCTAGTAGTTTATCTTTTCCTTCTCATTCTCGTAATTCTGTAAATACTGTTGTTCATAAGTCTTGGTCTCTTTGGCATCAAAGACTTGGACATCCTTCCATTCGTGTATTGAAATTTTTGCCTTCATTCAATAAAACATATGATTTTCAGCACTCAGATATGGTTTGTGATGTCTATGCTAAATCCAAACAAACTAGAATATCATTTCCTGTTTTGTCTAGTCATACTTCCAGCTTATTTGAACTAGTACATCTTGATGTATGGGGGCCCTATCAAGTGGAATCTTTAACAGGAGGGAGGTATTTTCTGACCTTGGTGGAGGATTTTAGCAGGAGTACTTGGACTTTTCTTATGCAGTCTAAGTCTCAGGTGCCCAAACTGCTGGATGCTTTTATTCGAATGGTTTTCACTCAGTTTGGGGTTGCTTTGAAGACCATAAGAACTGATAACGGGGGAGAGTTTGTGGGCCGATTATGTCAAGATGTTCTTCTTGCTCATGGAATCTTGCATCAAAGATCTTGTGCGTATTCTCCACAACAGAATGGGACTGTAGAGAGGAAACACAGACATATTCTTCAAGTTGCCCGGTCTTTGTTGTTTCAAGCTTCCATGTCTACTCTGTTTTGGGGTGAGGCTATATTACATGCAACTTTTTTGATCAATAGGACTCCTACTCCTGTTCTTGGTTGGAAAACTCCTTATGAGTTGCTGTTTAATTCTTTGCCTGATTATGACAGCATTAAAGTGTTTGGATGTCTTTGCTATGCCACTAATGTTACTCCCCATAAAGACAAGTTTGCTGCTCGTGCATGTAAGTCTATTTTCCTAGGCTATGTTCCAGGCAAAAAGGGTTTCAAGGTATATGATCTTGATTCTCATACTGTCATGGTATCAGAGCAGGATCAAGATCTTTCTTGATGTTCTTGAAATCTTTTCTGTTTACAGATCTTAACTCAAGAAACTTTGGCAGAGAACTCAAATTTTACACTAAAACAGCTAGTTGTTTTAGTGTAAAAACAGAGAACTTAAAGATTACACTAAAACAGCTAGCTGTTTTAGTGTAATAAACTAATAAATCTTCATAACTTCTACATCCCCTCCTCAAGTTGGATCTTGGTGATAATCAACAAGAGCTAACTTGGAATAAAGGTTGGAGAAAATAGGAGAAGATAATGGCTTCGTAAAAATATCTGCAACTTGAAGACTGGAAGAAACATGCTGCAAATCAATGAAACCAGCTTTGAATTGATCTCGAACAACATGACAGTCAATGTCTAAATGCTTCGTCCGCTCATGAAAAACAGGATTAGATGCAATATGCAAGGCAGCTTGATTATCACACCACAAAGAAATAGGAAACTGAACAGGAATCTGCAAATCAGCAAGGATATAAGAAATCCATTGTAATTCACAGACAGTGGAAGCCATGGCACGATATTCAGCTTCAGCAGAGGAACGAGACACAGTAGTTTGCTTCTTAGATTTCCAGGAAATAGGACATGAACCAAGAAAGACAATAAAACCAGTTAATGAACGTCGAGTATCCACACAGGAAGCCCAATCAGCATCACAAAAAGCAGTCAAACTCAAGGAATTATCTGAAGGAAAAAACAGACCAGAAGAAGGAGATTGCTTCAAATATTTAAGAAGATGATGCGCATACTTGAGATGAGAATCTCGAGGTTGATGAACAAACTGACTTAATTGCTGTACAGAATATGCAATATCCGGCCTAGTGAAACTGAGATAAAGCAATCTGCCAATGATGCGCCTATATTCATGAGGATCCGCAAGTAAAGAACCACCATCAGCGGACAGCTTGACATGAGATGGGAGAGGTGTAACTTTCGGTTTCGACCCAAGAAGCCCAGTATCCGAAAGTAAATCCAAGACATATTTGCGTTGATTAACAAATAAGCCACGATCATCTCGAATAAGTTCTAAGCCAAGAAAATAATGAGCATCACCCAAATCTTTGATAGAGAATTTGCTATCCAGAGCTGCCTTAAGATGAGCAATTTCCATAGAAGAAGTACCACTTATAAGCAAATCATCAACATAAACTAACAACATTAAAAACACATCACTCCGACAAAATGTGAACAAACAATGATCATGAGGACTCTGAAGAAAACCATAAGAAATCAGAAAATTAGTTAACTCAGAGTTCCACTGCCGAGAAGCCTGCTTCAACCCATAAAGACTGCGATTAAGTTTACACACCAAACCAGGGACAGCTTTGGAATAACCTGGTGGTGGATCCATGAAAATTTCCTCATTTAAATGCCCATGAAGGAAGGCATTATTGACATCCATCTGCTGAATAGACCATCCCCGTGCTGCAGCAATGGTGAAGAAAATTCGGACAGTAACAACTTTAGCTACTGGAGAAAAACTGGCTATGTAATCTTCACCAGCAACTTGAGTATAACCTTTTGCAACTAGACGTGCCTTATACCTGTCGATACTGCCATCAGGCTTAAGCTTAAGCTTAAAAATCCACTTACAACCAATAGGCTTCTTATCACGAGGAAGAGAAGTCAACTCCCAAGTGTGATTCTTTTCTAAAGCTTCAATCTCATCAGCCATGGCTTTAATCCAGTGGGGATTATCTTTGGCAGCATTATAAGAAGAAGGCTCCTGATGCATGGTGATGGTAGCTAAAAAATTATCTGTAATGGGAGACAAAGAAGAGATCTTTGTAAAAGGATAAGTAGAAGGAATATGTGGGGAGGACATAGGTAAAATATTATTGACTACAAAGTCTTGTAACCAATTAGGCCGTCGAGTAGATCTGGAACTTCTTCTATGAGGAGCAGCAACAACATCCACTGAATTGTTATTTACAGCACGAACTGGGGAAGTAGAAGAAGAAGATGGACAAACAGGAGTCTCATGGATTTCTGTAAATTCAGGAAGTAAAGTAACATTGGGTATAGGCAACTCATTCGATTCAGGTAAGGAAGAAATGTTGGAATAAGGAAAATAGTCTTCATGAAACACAACATCTCTGGACACCATGACAGTATGAGAATCAAGATCATATACCTTGAAACCCTTTTTGCCTGGAACATAGCCTAGGAAAATAGACTTACATGCACGAGCAGCAAACTTGTCTTTATGGGGAGTAACATTAGTGGCATAGCAAAGACATCCAAACACTTTAATGCTGTCATAATCAGGCAAAGAATTAAACAGCAACTCATAAGGAGTTTTCCAACCAAGAACAGGAGTAGGAGTCCTATTGATCAAAAACGTTGCATGTAATATAGCCTCACCCCAAAACAGAGTAGACATGGAAGCTTGAAACAACAAAGACCGGGCAACTTGAAGAATATGTCTGTGTTTCCTCTCTACAGTCCCATTCTGTTGTGGAGAATACGCACAAGATCTTTGATGCAAGATTCCATGAGCAAGAAGAACATCTTGACATAATCGGCCCACAAACTCTCCCCCGTTATCAGTTCTTATGGTCTTCAAAGCAACCCCAAACTGAGTGAAAACCATTCGAATAAAAGCATCCAGCAGTTTGGGCACCTGAGACTTAGACTGCATAAGAAAAGTCCAAGTACTCCTGCTAAAATCCTCCACCAAGGTCAGAAAATACCTCCCTCCTGTTAAAGATTCCACTTGATAGGGCCCCCATACATCAAGATGTACCAGTTCAAATAAGCTGGAAGTATGACTAGACAAAACAGGAAATGATATTCTAGTTTGTTTGGATTTAGCACAGACATCACAAACCATATCTGAGTGCTGAAAATTAGATGTTTTATTGAATGAAGGCAAAAATTTCAATACACGAATGGAAGGATGTCCAAGTCTTTGATGCCAAAGAGACCAAGACTTATGAACAACAGTATTTACAGAATTACGAGAATGAGAAGGAAAAGATAAACTACTAGGAAGTACAATATCAGACTGAATTAAAGGAAAGAAAGCTTGAATAACATCTGGAGAAAATGAATCATGCTCAAGAACATAAAGATTGCCCTTGAGTTTGCCAATGCCAAGAATGACTTTAGTCCTCTGGTCCTGTAAGACACAGCAGGTGGGAAGAAAAGTGAAAATCAAAGAACTAAAAGTAGTGAGTTTACTGACAGACAACAAATTGTGTTTAAAAGAAGGAATGAATAAAGCATTTTTTAGAAGGAGTTTGCTAGCAAGAGAAATATCACCAGTGGAAGAAATAGTTTTGGCAGTCTCATCTGGTAATTGAACAGAATTGAGACTGTTAAACATTTGTTTTGTAGTACCAATATGACTACTAGCACCCGTATCAATAATCCAGCAATCATTTTTTTTCAATCTTGGCATGAGATACAGAAGAAATAGTACCTGCAAAATCCTGTGCAAAATTGATACACTCAGTTTGAACAACTTGCTTGCCTTGAAGCATCTTCGAAATCTCTTGCTGTATAAAATTCCTCATGGACTGCTGATCTGAATCATCACTATCTTCACCGTCAAGAGGAGTATTAGCCATATTGATTCTATAACTAGTTGGCTTAGGTCCCATCTTCTTGTTTTTCTGTCTCATTTCTTGATACCAATCAGGAAAACCTATGATCTTGAAACAAGTTTCCTTGGTATGCCCTTCTGTTTTACAATGAGTGCAATAACGATCTCCCTTCTTCGCACTTTCTTTCTTCTTGAAAGACGATATCTTGGAACTCCCTAAATTCTTACTTGATCCAGCAAAGAAAGCACTATTTTCTGTATTTTCATTTACAGACATACTAATCTGCAACTGCTTTTCAACATTGGAAATCATTGAATACACCTTATCAATGTTAGGCAACGGATCGAGCAATAAAATCTGGTTTGCAACATTATTGTAACTTTCATTCAATCCTAACAAGAATTGAAGTATCATATCAGATTCATGCAGGTCATTCAATTCCTTAAATGCACCACACTTACAACCACAACTACACTGAGGAAGAGGCACAATACAATACAATTCATCCCATAATCTGCTAAGCTTAGTAAAATAAGCAGACACAGAATTATTTCCTTGAGTAGTAGCATTCAACTCTCTTTTGATCTGGTACCGCATTGGTCCATTAGATTCACCAAACCTTTTCTCCAACTTATCCCAAAGTTCCTTCGCAGTAGTAACATAAACGAAAGAATCATATAAATCTTTCGATAAAGAGTTAAGAATCCACGAGATGACAAGTGCATTATTGCCACACCAATCCTCAAAATCATCTGAGTTTTCTGAAGGTTGAGGAGTTTTTCCAGTAACAAACCCTAATCTTCGCTTCGCAGCTAAAGCTAACTTCATGGACTTACACCAAGTTCTGTAGTTTGTTCCAGTAAGAGGTACTGAAACCAAAGACGATCCAAGATTATCAGAACCAGAAGTTTGGATCTGAGTAGTCATTATCGTAAACAAGTAACTCAAGTAAAAAAAACAAGAAATTCAAGTAAAACGAGAAACAATCTGATTTCAAGAAACCACTCTAAAACCAGAGATGATCAGAGGAAGAAAACCTTCAGGAGAATGCTCAACCAAAGTTTCTTGAGTTAAGATCTGTAAACAGAAAAGATTTCAAGAACATCAAGAAAGATCTTGATCCTGCTCTGATACCATGTTGAATTATTAAGAAAAGAGGAGAAGAAAATCGTATATTTCTCACTATTTCTTCATACACACGTAACAAGATTTATATACCAGAGAAAAACTAAGAAAAACTAACTAGAGTTAATTAACTTAAAGAAAACTGCCATTTAACTCTAGTAAGAAGTTAACTAAACTATGTACAAAACACTAACTAATTATTCTACACTAAAACAGCAAGCTGTTTTAGTGTAAGTAGCAGAAAACTCGTTTTACACTAAAACAGCTAGCTGTTTTAGTGTAAAAACAGAGAACTCAAATTTTACACTAAAACAGCTAGCTGTTTTAGTGTAAAAACAGAGAACTTAAAGATTACAGTGTAATAAACTAATAAATCTTCATAACTTCTACAATAAACTGATTGGATCATATCGTAATTGAAATGGATCAAATTTTATAATATTATTTTTTAAGAGTAATAACAAAAAAAACCTAACTTTTTTTTTTTATATATTTTATGTTAACACTCAATATTTAAATTCTTACTTATTGAATAGTAATGTTTGGTGCTCTTTCCATTGAATGATTTCGTTTACTTTTCTTACAAAAATAACAGAAATTTAAAATTTTTTATTTAAAAAAATATTTTTCAAATTTTTATTTAGTTATTAATATAACTAAAAATTAATTTAAAATTAATATTTTATTAATTTTAATAATTATATAGGAATATTTTTTTAAAAAATTTGCTATTTTTATTTAAATATGTATATAATAGCTTCAAAAAAAATCTAACCCAAACGAACAGATGTGCTTTAAATTTGCTGGCCATAAAAATCTGTTTTTGTTGCGAAATATTTTTATCATGCATAACTGCTTTTATTTTTAATTAAACGCTGGTATTATTTTTCTATTCAAACTCTACTATTGGTTTATTCACCAAACCTGTTTGTCTATAAATATACTAATTCTGAGTTATTCAATACACACAATAAAATATAAGAGAATAATATTTTTCCTTCTACACTGTATTTCTATCTTAATTTTGTCTTGTCCGTTTATTAAATTCTATTTATTTACTACATTTTTTATTAATTATAAAAAAATATTTTATATTTACATTATACAAAAATAAAAAATAATAAACATATGAATAGACGGATCAAATTAAAGATGTCACATAATGTATTGAATTAGAGTACTTTATGAACTAAATGGATTGAACCATAAACAGATGATAATATTTGGGATTAAATTTGAATAAAAAATACAGGTAATTAATGATATGGATCATGTTTGGGGATGAAGTCAAATTTTGACAGGTAGAACACTAGTGCATGTTCATTTTAAGATAAATTTTTAATGACGGGACGCAAGTAAGTTGTGAAAAGGAGGCTTTAAGGAAAATATATAGGATATTTCTTAGTAGGTCCATGTTAAAGCCACCGGATAGAAGGCTTGTGTTTCATTTTTTTTTTTTCTGTTCACAATTTCAATAATATTTTTGTCAAGGACTCCTTTATTGAACATTGACCAAAGTAAACATCATGATTCATGCCCATATCCAACCCTATAGACTATAGAGAGGGTCCAGAGCTACAAGTTCTTATTTACAATTTTTTATTTCTATAACCTTTCAATATTTGAAAATCAGTATTCTTTTTGATTCCAATGGATACTAGTAAGTTCATGAGAAAATAAAAAAAGCAAAAATAATTTCTTTTAAATATTTATACCTAAATACTCGTAAAAACATAACTACTGGTCATTTCATCTTATTTTAGAATATTTTAATTTACATTTTTAAATTCTAAAACTTGAACAGAAAAAAAAAAAGAAATGATTGATTGACAATCTATTAACCAATACGATGTAAGAAATACAAATTTTATAAAATAATTTTTAAATAAGTTTTGAAGTAAAATTAAAATTAAAAAAAAAAGCAAAAGTTAAGATGATTCCGTTTTGTATAACGTAATGAAGTGATGGATTTTTTAATTTGGGTACAATTAAAATGATGGAATTTTAAAAACTAAATAAATAGAGTTGTTGGAAAAAAAAATAGAGTTGAGAAAGCAAAAGGAGAGAGAGTCCACCCTGAATGGAAAACATCACGTGAACAGAATGTTCAATTAGAGTTCAGATCCTAATAGAATTGTTAAAACGACGTCGTTGTCATAGCATTGACTCGGAATGATCCAAGTAATTAAAGGCCCTAACTATGGACTAGGCTCGTGGGCCCATTTTGGTTATCAGCAAGTATTCATACATCCAAGCCTGAAACGAAATTTGATTGAGTATTAAAAAAGGCACAATTGCCACAAAACTATGTTTAAATGTTACCACATCAGCTTTGAAAAGTATCATAATTCAAGTTTATTACAGATTTAGATAGATGCGTTTCTTTTATTCACGTCCAATATCATCATTGCAGGCATTTCCGCAGCTCTCTCCTGCGGCAATTGAGTTTGCACACACCCCTGTTATATGAGCTCCACACTCTATTTTCGCAAATATCTGTTGCAAAAATGTAAAAATTTTAAAAAATCTAAATACTTTTCATACCACCAAAAATTACAATTATTTTTTCAAAACACATTATTAATAAATAAAAATAAAAGTTCCGCTTTTTTGCAACAATATATAATATTGGTTTCTTTTATTTCTTCTCCAATATCATTGTTTTGGCTTCCTGTTTTTAAGGTAAGCATATGGCATAAAGAAGTGGTTGAAAATTTGAATCATGATAGTCCAACGGACATTAAAAGGACAATGAGTGATTGGGAGAACTTCTCTCAATTATAAATTTTATAATATCTGATTTTAAATTAATTAATTTTGTAAATTTAAAAAAAATAGAATAAATATAGTCACAGAAAGAAAAAAAAAAAAGAATATCAACAAATTCAACTACAGATGATTCTCGATTAATGATGATATTTTTATATTGTATGGATTTTTTTGAAATGTGCGATATAAGCATATTTTGTGCGTTTTACCTTTTTCAAAATGTATATTTGTACATCTAATGATATCACTTGAGTAGTGTATTGAGATAAGAAACTTATTGCTGGCAAACTTTTGAGGTGGGCAATATTTTATATATATGTTATTGAATATAATGGAGCAAAGATGTGTGGTCTCAAATATTTACATTATTTGAGATGCGGAAATTCAATGAGGGAAAAGAATATTCCTTTTTCATTTTCATTTTACTCATGAAGTGGACTTATAGATAATCCAAAACCAAGAGATTCCGCCAACCTTTGTGATACCTTACCAATAGGTGGACTCGTGCACATAATGCACTCAATTTACATTGCTTTTTTTGGCTTATCCCTTTCCACCATGCATTACTTACCGTCTATACAATGATGTATTTGATTATTTAATCGTAAATTATGGACTAGAACCCTGGGAACTGGGCCACTAATACTGAGGCCTGAGGTAGCTTTTTGGTCAAATTATCGGGCAAATAAATAAGTAGTTACTGTTAAAGATATAGTTTTTGAAATTCTTGCCCTACATTAACAATCCATATATAGAAAATTTCCGTCTTAACTTTTCCGTGGCCACCATGTTTCTAGAGACGCCTGCTATTTAAGTTCTTTTTGAGGCTACACCAGAATAAATATGATGCACTACTGATTAATTCACCATCATTTCCTTTTATTATGCATTTTACCTATTATTTGTCATTATTTTCACATCTCACCTACATAAATTTATGAGTTTACTTGCAAGCTTTTAGATTTCAATATTAGTTTTTTTGTTTTCTAATATACAACATTAGAGCATATTTTCTTTTTATTTATGACTCGTCTATAAGTTAATGTTGAAATAAACCATTAAAATACATTATTCGTTACTTTTCATTAATCGTCTCAATATATGTCTGATCAAATTCAAAAATAAAGGATTTCAATGGTTAAATTAGTATTAGAGATAAATGAAGAGAAAATATATAGTTTGGTTAGAGTTTAGAAAACTTAAATTTAATGTTTGAGAGATTTATACAGTATATGGATAAATGTATTAAATAAGTTAAGTTATTAATGCTAAGTACTCCCTCCATTTCAAAATAGATGACGTTTAAGGAAAAAAATTTTGTTTCATAATACATGATGTTTTGATATAATCAAGGCACATTAATTAATTTTTACCAAATATACCCTTAATTGATTGTGAAAAAAGACAAAATTTTATTAATGAATGCAATTAATATAGTAAGGGTAACGAAGTCTTTTAATAGTGAATTAATTGTATTTCTTAATTATTGTGCATTCTTCTAAAAAGTCATCTATTTTGAAACAGAAAAAGTATCAGTTTATAATAATTTTCCAATAATATAGTGCAACATCTAATATTTATCAATTACTTTTAAAAAAAATATAATAGTTATCGATTGCTCTTTAATGAAAAACAATGTTCAAATAAGAATTTAAACATTACTGAAATTAGAGTATTTCAATATATTAGGTTGATCAGTTATGATTTATCTTATAACTTAACATTTAAATTTCAAAGTTAAAATTCAGATTCTTACTTATAATAATTGTATGTGATTATAAACTAGAAGATCAAATAAATCCTAGAGAAAATTTTGTAGCATGGCATATATGTTAAATTAAATATAATATTTTAATGTATTTTTAGTATGCTTATGTATTTAATCTTGGGGGAGAAGACCTTCGTTACGTGGATGGGTTTGTTCTTAGTATGCTTATGTATTTAATCTTGGGGGAGAAGACCTTCGTTAGATGGATGGGTTTGTGAAAACAGCAAATAAAACAAAGTGGAAGTAGGCCAACCCCGAATACAATGTGGGCTGGGCCTCAGTTTCTAATTCAGGCTCCAGTCAGAAAATATTCATGCTCATAAATTTGTATCATCAGCAGCCATTTGTGTAGTTTGTGTGAGAGAGGATCTGCCCGGGTCGTTGTTGAAGTGGGGGCATTGCGGGACCCACTAAACCTTAGGCTTTGGCTTTATAAAGTTTTTATTTTCTCAAAACTTCATGTATGGATTTTTTATAAATCAAATTAATAGTTAATTGATGCGTATAACTAGTAATTATTTATTAAATAAGATATAATTTTTTTGATTTAATTCTTAAGTTTAATGTTAATAAGTAAATTTTACAAAATAAATTAGAAAACTACTAAAACGATAAAACTACCCACCCCATCATTTTGTATTCCTTTTCTCTCTCTTCCACTCTGGCACTCTTCGTCCGTACTATGTCCTCTCCTCCTCTTTTATATCACAGTCCCACTTCTATTAGCTAATAACAAGTCATTTCATTGGAATAAAAGCTTTGAACTTTGACTCGACATTACAATTTCACTCCATAAAGAAAAATAAAAAGGATGGTTATTCACCAGTGAGATCTTTAATGTATGATACCATTGTATTTTTATTAACAAAACTAAAAGGATGATTTTTATGCAGTGGGCAATGATAAAAGAGGTACAAAGAAACTAACACAATTACAAAGAATGATTATAGGGATCATAATCCCGTTTTGTGTTGCTCAATAACTCTAAGACTGTCAAACAAATTTGTATAAGCTATTTCATTAATTATAAAAAAGAATGTTTTGTCATTCTAACAAACAACTTTATAACTCGAATAATGTAAAACATGCTATATAAGACAGATATTTGTCCACTCATCATCCTAAACCCCTCGGATGAAGTTTATTTTCCATAAACCATATTGTCAATAACACAATCAAAAGACCAGCCTTCAACCAAAGCAACACTAAGAAAAAAAATCCATTTCGGTAGCATGTTCATATCGCAAGATTGACAAACATACTTGTTCGATAACTAAACAGAGGCAACCATTAGAGCATTTCAAAGATCCAAAATCAGAAATCAACAAAATTCATTACTAGAAAAATCAAGGAATATAAAATATAAAACCCATAAATGGTGCTTTTGCAATCAAAGAAATGCATCAAATTAAATCTAAAATCCACAGTAAATTAACAATCAATATGTGGATTCCTTGATTTCAACACACACCATTAATCCATCACAATAAAGCAAAATTTAAGTTGCAAAACACAACTTATATCAAAATAATCAATCCAAAAATGAAAACACAAAGAAAAGAAGAACTCACCAGTAAGAAATCAAGGAGAGAAGCAGCGAATCAACTAAAACGCTGACTATTATAACCGAAATGAGATGCGGCTAGAAACTAGTGAATGAAATAAAAGACGAGAATCGAGTGAATGGAGAAAGAAAAGAAGAGAAAATAAAACTTACAAAAAGCTGAAGGTCGGTATGAGAGTGATAGTGAGAGTGAGTGAGAAGTGTTGTAGAACAACGAAGAGATGAAATGGATCACTGAATTATTTAGGGTTTAAAATAAAAAATAATATTTTTAAAAATAAAAAGTTAAAAAAAAAAGATAATTTTAAATATTTTTAATGAATGGTTGTATTTTTAAAAATTAAAATTAAAAAAATAGTAATATATGTAATTTCCTCAATAGTCATGCTCATGAATTTCCATCATCCGCAGCCATTTGTGTAGTTTGTGTGAGAGAGGATCTGCCCGGGTCGTTTTTGAAGTGGGGGCATTGCGGGACCCACTAAACCCCTTTGGCTCTATAAAGTTTTTATTTTCTCAAAATTTCATGTATGGATTTTTTATAAATCAAATTAATAGTTAATTGATGCGTATAACTAGTAATTATTTATTAAATAAGATATAATTTTATTGATTTAATTCTTAAATTTAATTTTAATAAGTAAATTTTAAAAAAATAAGTTAGAAAAATACTAAAACGATAAAACTACCCACCCCATCATTTTGTATTCCTTTTCTCTCTCTTCCACCCTGGCACTCTTCGTCCGTACTATGTCCTCTCCTCCTCTTTCTCTCTCTAAAACCTGTAACCTGTGTGGCCAGTGAACCCCACACGTGCAAACTCACCCCTCTTCCCGACTCCACAGTGCTATTCTTATTCCCTTGCCTTTCTGTGGTGCAACAAATAAAAGTTAGAGAGAGAGAGAGAGAGAAAGGGAGAAAGAGAAAGGCTTATTAAAGGATAAATATTTTTCTTGGTCTTGGTGTTATTATACTTTTTGTTTGGGTTTTTGCAATTTGCACATATTTTTTTACCTCCTCCCTCTCTCTATGTCCTCGCTGTCTTTCTGATGAAATCTGACCTTCAAAGATCACTCCTTTCGCTGTTGTTAATCTTTTCTCCGATCAAATCTTGAGCACAGAGAGAAAAGGGTGTGATAAAAATCTAATCTTTGCACCTATGAGGATCAGAAAAAGACAGGCTCCATTTCCTCTCTCTACTCTCTCTCCAGTTCCTCTTTCAGATCCCCACTTGAGCCGGTCACCGGTGGTGCAACTTCAACTAAATAATAACCCACCTCTAATTCTATCTCAAGAAGATGATACAGCTGAGTATTTCAATCCTCCCTCACCCTCCGACCAACAAAATCAACCGATCGGAGTTGGAACCAGCACCCACCCGCACTTCTTCAACACGGAGACTAAAGACTGTCAGGTTAGTGAAAAAAATTACTAAAACCCATTTATAATTTCTGCTTTTCGAATCCTTTTATGGGTACAAGAGTGCACTTTTCCCCAATGTGACCTAAAGATGCATTTTTCTTGGATTTAGTTTTTGTGGGTTAATTTTGCACCATAAGTGTGTGATTGGATGGATGGGTTTACTGTAGGTTGTGTTGCAGAAGAAAGATGAGAGAGGAAGAGAAGGAGAAGAAGAAGAAGGTGAAAGGAGTAATGATACCAGGTAAGAAAGAAGGCAATAAAGTTAAAAATTTTATCATGTTTCTTCTCTTCTTTCATGAAATCTCGTAGTAAAAATAAGAAGAAAAAAAAAAAGGTGAAAAAGAAGGCAGACCCATTTAATTAATTCTACCAACAAAACACAAATAGCGTAAGTGGACAATACTGTTTATGTTATTTCTCAATTATCAGTAAACTCTATAAACCATATATCTCACCATCTGATCCAATCTTTCTAATTATTTTTATTTGATTTTATTTTTTTCTTATATATATATTTTTTTTCTAACAAATTATATATATATATATATATATAGATGCCCATTCGGTGCATGTTAGCATTGGATGCTGGTCCCCATCCCATATGATACGCATCTTCCTCCTAGACTTGCACTCCTTTACATTTTCTTGTTTTCTTGTGGCTGTGGATCAGTTTCTTCGGTGCAAAAACAGATAATATGCTTAATCAAGAACGATCAAATTCGTTGCAACAAGGTAGGGATTAATTAGTCATTATAATTTGAAAGCAATTTCGATTTCAAAGAAAATTATTTAATTGTTGTCTGGTTAAAGTAGGGAGATGGTGTGAGGGAGAGATAGCATTTCCACTAAAGAAGAGAAGAGGAAGCTTCGAAAGAAAATCGAACGAGGACACAAGTAAGAAAATGAAGACGAAAATGAACAAGAAATGTCTGCAACAAAATCAAGAAGTTGAGGTAGGCGGTGTCAGCAATAGCAATAATATTGGTGTGAAAAAGAAAGGTAGAGGAGGTGCATTAATGGAGGGATCGAGGTGCAGTCGTGTTAATGGTAGAGGATGGAGATGTTGCCAACAAACACTTGTGGGATACTCTCTTTGTGAGCACCATTTGGGGAAAGGAAGGCTTCGAAGCATGACCAGTGTTCGTAGCCGATCCATGGCTACCACCGCAAAGAATAATAAACCAGTCTTAACCATTGATCGACCATTATCATCTTCAGAGGATAATAAAGATCAGAAGCCTCTCGCACTGCCACCCAATAAACTACTTGATGGCGAAGATGATGATGATTATGATGGAGAAGAAAATAAGCCATTTTCGAAGAGGAAGGCGAAGCTTGGTATAGTGAAAGCTCGATCAATGAGCAGCTTATTAGGCCAGGAAACTAATGGGATCGCAGTTGCAGAAGATAACAAATTAGCAACTCATATTTGAATGCAGAATCAGGTTCATACATACATATCATTTCGTGTTGTTTGTTTGAATGGAAGTATAAGGATTTTAAAAGGCTTATGTTACACCTAGTGCAAGTATTTTGTTCATCTGTTTGAGAATGAGATTCCATGGTATAGAACAGATAGACGTTTGCTAAAATGGTCTGTTATTGTTATATATTTGATTTTGTTTTCATTGCTTTTAATCTTTTATCTGGTGGCCTTTATAGATTATATGGCAAGAATATTAGTTATATATATATATATATATGCTAGTTTACTTTCAGTATAATTGGAGATTATCTGGCTTATATATATATATATATATAAGCAATTTGCACTGTATATAATGTGGAACCCTTCGAGATACAGTTTATCTTGGATTATCTCTATCAATTTTTTAACCACGATTAATGCAAGACAAAATTAAATTATATAATTAAAATTAAATTATCAAATTTAATTAGTTTTAATTTTATTGTAAAAGAAAAATAAATTAAAAAAGTAAATTAAATTATATTAAAAGAGACAGATAAGAAAATGGATGGAATAATGTGCAATTACTAAAAAAAAATAAAAAGGATTTATATCTAGTCCCTTCGTTAATTCCCCATAAGAGATATTGGTGTTCCGAAGGAAAAACGTATAGGAATTGTAATGTTGCATGAACGCAGTTCATGATTATGTTAATATACTGAATCAGTGATCAAATATCATGGAAGAGCAAAAAGAAAATTTAGTTTGACTATAATAAGTAATAAAGAATTTTCGTGTTAACATGCATTGTGAAAAGAAGGAATATAGTCATTAAGAACGGCATCTAAACCAGCAGAATTTAATCCGATGCTTAATTAACTCTCGGTTTCCATTTATTCTAATGATATAAAGTTATAATGGTCGTATGCTATTATGTCTCACTTTTTTTTATCATAATAATAATAATAATAAAATGCATGCACATTTTAACAATATTAGAAGATTCAGCAGTTTATTTTTTGTCAGTATCATGTTTGCACGACTTGGGTTTATTTTATAGTAATTTTGATCCTTGCTGAGAAGTGATTTTTTTTTTCAATGTTTTTTCTGTTAACATAATACTTTATTCGTTCTCTTTTATATATTATTTTTTAATAAAATTTAAATTTTATTTATTTGTCACATTTAAATTTTTAATGTAATTTAATTTGCTTTTTCAATTTATTTTTTTAATAAAATTTGAATTAATTAAATTTAATAATTTAATTTTAATTGTCTAATTTAATATTAAATTTAAATTTATTTATTATTTTTTAATTCTAATGAAAATAATAAATAAATAAAACGAAAGGAGTATATAACTACTGCAAAATAAGAGTACAATAATTAATGAAATATCATAGGGACATTGTAGAACAATTACTCGATCAGCATATTCCGACAACGACCATATAATTAAGACTTGAGAAATTAGAAACAACCGCATAAAATAAAATATTAACGATAACAAGCACAGGTTTACAACTATAGAGCTGGAATTTTTCTTAAATTAATTAATACAATTGAAATTTTCAATTACAAAAGGTACCATGATCATAACTCAGCAATTTTTGTTCCTAGCACATTGTCTATGTAGACTTTTGTCATCTAATTTATAAATGATGCTAAAATATTCAGAAATCATTATCTTGTGATGTTCCTTTTATAAGCTATATATTCGCTTTAATTATAATCATATTCTAGGAAATATTTAAAAAAAAAAAAGAGAGAGAGATATAGTTTATTTATATTGTCCCGTATGAATAGTGCAAGCATAAGTCCAAGAACAACCTTGAACAGCGAGTTGAATGTTGACCAAAATTGTCGCAATAAGAGTGATAAAAGAAAAGAATTGTTGGCTCTATCTATCTATCACTGAACCTTGAAACAAACCTAATCCTTTCAGTTGCAAAATACTTAATTAACAATAACTGTGAGAAATGCAGGTCTGTTTTTTTATTTTTTTATTTGAGTGTGCATGCGTAAATATAAGCTTAATCCCTTTTTTTTTGAGTAAAAATATAAGCTTAATCCTAAAAGACAAATTTCAAAAAAAAAAATGTGAAAATCATCAAGAGATAAGTTTTTACAAAGTTTAATTACACACTCCGGAAAAAATAATGGATAGAATTTCACATCTTTTGTTGGAAATAAATTCTTTTATTCTTTATTTATTACGTGGAAACTTTCAATTATAAATGAAGCACGGTTCCTCTTTTTCAATTGTAATAGAATATGAAAATAATACTCCTGTAAAAAGTAAAAACTTGTTAACTTGAGATAGAATCAGTTATTTGTCATAATTAAGCTTCATTAGGTTTGACTAGTACAGTAATGTGGAAGTCAAATGCCAAACAAGAATGTCCCCTTATTATTATTATTATTATTATTATTATTATTATTATTATTATTATTATTATTATTAATATTATTATTATTATTATTATTATTATTATTAATAATTTTGCGTATGACGTAGACATGGACCTTTAGCTAAATTGGAGGCACATAGGCTTATTGGCGAAGGAGCTACGACTCGGTTTTTGCCATATAATTATAATAATAAGTTTAACCGTATCTTAGTTTTGGTTGATGGCTTTTCTCTGAGCCCAACTTAACTTTGTTTTTTGTTCGGCTTTTTAAGAAATAACTTCTTTTACGAAAAAAAAAAATCAAATTAACCAGTAAAAGTTATATGGAAAATCATTTTTATAATTTAATAAGTGGATCTTATTATTATTGTGTCTATAAAAAAAAATTTACTAATGATGTGTAAATATGTATATGTTATTTTCAACCATTTTATATATATAAGAATTTCGATCTCACTAAAATTTCATTATCATTTTAATATGTTCATACCAAAAAGTGTAAGAAAAATATTTTATTAGTTTTGTTGATGGAAAATAGTTTTTTTTATTATTAATTGAACATAGTAATTTAAATTTCTAGCTATATCTCTAAATATTGTACCATTTAATTTCGGCTTCCATTTGAAAAAGCATCTAACATTTGCATTTTTTTTTTTAATCTTGCACCGAAAGAAGGATCCCACTGCAATATCTTTGTTGAACTAATGGACTAATTAACTACTCCCACCCTTTCATTTTAAAGCTATACTATTTTATATCTTCCGCAAATAAAGAAAACGACTAATTATTAGTATTTATTATCCAATTTACAAAATTTTTATTTTAATTTACTGTAATATCCCTTCATCAATACTTTAACATGATTTACTTTTCGTCTATTAATTTTCTATATGTATGCAGCTTTAGCATGTTTCTTTCTGATGAAAATTTATGATTTAAAAAAAAAATAAAGGAAAACATGAAGTACAAAAATAAAAAAATAATCTCAGAAGAGTATTTAAAGAGATCATTTGTAAAGTTAGATATATCGAATATACTAAATATAGATATTATATTTTTAATCTAACGTTTATATTTACTGACACATAATATATCTTATTTATCAAATATGTATAATGTATTCTATATTTATAAAATATAAATATATGAAATTTAATTAAATAATACAGTAAAACTCCCATACCTGAACTGTTTGGTATATTGGTGAGGCAGTTGCTTTAGTGACTAAGCCATTAAATGAGGATAGAGACCATAGCCAAACCCCATTTCAACAAATTAAAGTTGATACTTTATATATTTATATTCATATAGACTCTTGCCTTCAATCTAACTGGCTCTACAAATCTTTAATAACAATAAAAGGTAAAAGATTAATTATAACAATAGAAACTGTAATTAAATATGCATATAGAACCTGCACGTTTAAGATGATTAATGCTAGCCTTATTTTTTAAGGTAGTCAAAACTGCCTAACTAATATTCAATAATTATATTTGCAACCGCCTAACCATGATAAGAAATTTGTAAATTGAACTATAATAAGCAAACTGTAGAAGAGAATTATTGATGTATCATTTTCAAAACACAAATTATTTAACGTCCGTTTAATAAAACGATTTATGCCAGTTGATTTTAAATAACTAATAGAAAAAAAATATAAATATTTTTTGATAAAATTTTATTAGCTGTTACTATTTATACAAATGTTTGATAAAAAAAATTATCAGCTATTATTATTTACACTTGAAGTTATTATAGAATGTACTATATATATTGTGCTGTTAAGAATTAAATAATTTGTGATCAATAAGGGGATATTTTAGCTTAAATAAAAAATAAAATCCGATCTGCCATCAACTACATCGTGATGGAGCTTTGAAATAACACTTAATTATGAAGGAAATCAGCCGTCGACTACTAAATAAAAAAGGTTCATCGAATATGTTTTTGGCTAGAAAACCTCTATCAATTGTCCCAAACTTCTAAATAAATATCCCCATTTCATTTTAGTTTCAATTTGTACGTACAAATAATGTTGATTTACCAAAATAAAAATTCGATTATATAAAAAATATATATAATTCGAAACAAAACCGGTTAATTGGTTAGCTAAAAATTACAATCCGATTTCAGACGGATTGCTATATTTTGGGTTTTCTTTTGTCTCCTTTACCGGCCAGCAAAAGCACAAAATTCGAGAAGCTGGAGGGGCCTATGAGAAGGTGATGTTGCTTATAGCCAGGCTAGCTAGATTAGAGATAATCACGCGGTGAGAAATTTTCGTTCTCGGGGGTAGGGGGGAACCGTACCGAATAGGACAGTAAATTTTCGAAAAATTTTTCCATGAAAATAGGAAAAAATATTATCCGACATAAAATTTGGGACGATAATGGAAATTATAGTCCCCATCATGAAATTTCTTCATCCCCAAAATTTAATAATTAAATTTATATAATTTACTTTTAAATTATATTTTATTTTAGTTTTATCAATTGTTAAAATTTATATTAATCTAATTTATAGTTGAATTTATATTTTTTAATTATTAAATATTATATTTCAATTACAATTAATGGTTAAATATTATATTTTAATTATAATTAAATATTTTAAAAAATATATATTTTTATGCGGTGACGAGAATCTCCGTATGGATGAAAACGGAAAAAATTTTTTCTCCGAAATACTACCGAGGATGATCCCATCCCTACATGGAGCAGTAGGTGGGGAGTAATCATCCGTTGGCTAGACAACCCAAAATACAAAATAAAACTGCATTTGAAATTGAAAACTGTCCATTAATTAATCTTGATCAAAATCGCAATCATTAGATGATTGATTCAATTTTAGAGCCCTCCCAATTACACCCTTCTCTCTCTCTATATATATATATTGTCTTTAGCTAACTAAAGCAAGTTATTTTGTGCATAAAAAATTTCTTGAAGAAAAGAAAAATTACTATTTTTGAAGTTGAACTTCTACCTTTCTATGCTCAAGATTAATTAATTATTAAATAAATGAAACAAGCTCAGTTAGTGAGTTTATTTTGATGAAACAAGCAAGCTCAATTAATTACCTCCGTAGTTTTAATTATAAGATTTTTTTGTATATATATATATATATATATATATATATATATATATATATATATATATATATTAAAATAGCAAAAACACATTATAGGCTATACAATGGAATAGCTTTACAAAATAATTCATGTTTAATTGTAGCCATACTACATATGTAGAAATGCAAATTTGACATTAAAAATTATTTAGAAATTTCAAATTTTCACTAATAAACTATATAAGCACAGAAAATTATTGGTTAACCCTTTAATTAGATATTATTGAATTAATCCACTTCATAATCTACTACAACACTAATAATAAACCCAGTGGCGGAGCCAAGAAATTTTATGTACCATAAATTTTTGTTTCAATATTACGAAATTTCTATTACAATTATATAGTAAATTATGTAAAAATAAAAGAAAATAATGCTACTTAGATGATCTGGGGCAAATTAACTTTAGAAATTACGCACAAATTTGGTTCAAACATTTATTTTGAGAAAATTAACATTTTCTAAAAAATTTAAAGGTCAAATTGAACCTTTAACTGATTTTTACAAAATAAAAAAAATATTAGAGTTATTAAAGAGTTCAGATTTATTTTTATAAGATTAATCATTTTTTTAATAAGCACTAATTAATTTTACCTTGTAAAATGAATGATTAGTTTGTTAATCATTTATTCACATTTTGTATTATTTGGTAAATGACAAATGTGATTTTAAAGTCAAAATACGAGTATATTTAATTTTTAGAATCCTAAACTTATAATATATACTCAATTTATCCCTATAAGCAAAATTTATTGAACAAAATGAAATTATATTTTTAATTTTAAAAATAATCACATATATTACATATGTAATTTTCTGCCTCCCACAGGCCACAGTACCCCTTTTCTCCGCCTTTGGGTAAACCATTTTACTACTTATCTCCTGTTTATATCTCATTCAGGGTTTTGCAGTGCTTATATGTTATAATTCTCTCTGCAAAAGAGGGAGTTAAAACTTTTTTTTCTTTTTCTTTTTGAAAATTAGAGGTGAGGATAAATATGGACCGGTTAATCAGTTTATGAATAAAAAAATTAACCAGTATATTAATATCGACTTTTTAAAATCACTAATATTTAACCAGTCCATTATATTCGGTTAACCAGTCGATATTTTATTTTATAATTTATTTTCAAAAAATATTTCATATTATATAAATTAATAGCTAATATTATAAAATAAATTTAATATTTGTTGAAAATCATAATATGCTTGATTTTAAATTAAATAAAATTTTGAATAATATTAAATATTATAATATAAACTTTAAAATATAAAAAATATATAATAAAATGCTGCTAAGTAGAATATGAACATTAATATATGATAAAAAATAACATATTTAGAATCAAACATTTTGAAATTGGTAATTCAAAATTATAAAAGTTTTGGAAAAAATTAAGACAAAAGTAATTATGAGTGTGCATACTTTTTGTTGCCAGGTCTTTATTATTGGATATTTCTCGTCCCTACCCGGCTTTTTATTTTTCTTCATTATAATTATCTGAACTTTATATATATATATATATGAATCGGTTAATCGTATATTAATGATCAACCGGTACTTAAAAATTTAAACCTTAGTCATTAATCAAAAATATAAAAATTAAAAATTATAACCGCATCAATCGGATCGATTAACCGTAAAAATCGGTTCGAATTCTAATCGATTTTACGGTTAACTATATTTTTTATTTTTTTACTCATCCTAATTAGAGGTGTTAAAAATTAACTCATAACAAACAACAAATGTTGTATCATAAAAATTTGGATATTTTTCTGCTTATTTTCCTTACCAATTATTACATCCGTAATTATTAAATTAATAATTTATTCTTGAGTACTTATCTCTTATTCTTTATAAATAATCGAGATATTATGAGATCAATAATTGTAGAACCAATAGTTTGGAGATTGAGCATTCATCTCTAATTTAAATTTTAAACCCTATTTTAAATTTTTTAACGTATTAATTAAAATTAGAATAGCAATTAGAAAAAGATCTGTCTTTTAATTTAGCCTAAATGCTGCTAAAATAGGAATATCTTAACACATAAATGAGGCAAATGATGATAAACATGGAATCAATTAGCTGGAGAAATTAAATATTCAAAGTAATATATATATATATATATATATATATATATATATATAAAGTTCAGATAATTGTAATGAAGAAAAATAAAAACCGGGTAGGGACGAGAAATATCCAATAATAAAGGCTCGGCAACAAAAAGTATTCACACTCATAATTACTTTTATCTTAATTTTTTTTATTTTTTCCAAAACTTTTATAATTTTAAATTACCAATTTCAATTTCAAAATTCATTAGCATTTTAGACCAATAAACTGCAAGTAATTTAAATATATGGTTCTTTTTTTCATTGAAAAAATTATTAAATTTTTTAATTTGTTCTTTTTTAAAATAAAAGTTTTCAGTAGAATTTTATTACACGAACAATTAATAAAAAGGAAATTAAATCAATATTAATTGATTCAACTAATTTTACACTTATTTTTTAAAATAAAATTTAAGTTCATATTTTATGAATAAAAAAATACTGAGAATTTTATCTTCATAGATAATGGATATGGCTGAATCTAGGGCTGAGCAAAATAAATCGAAAAAATAATTAACAGAAAAATTGATCCGAAATTAAATCAATTTTGGTTAGTCGAATTTGATGGTTACAGTTTAGGTTAGTAAATTTGAGATATTTCGGTTTTTCATTTCAATCCACGGTCTGAAAAAATCTACGATTTCAGTTAACCGACCTGTTTAATTATTTTTTTAATATATATATTATTTTAATTTTTATATCTTCAATTTTTTCTATTTTTTTCTTTCTAAAATTTACATAAAATAGTATTTTAAAATATATTTAAATTATATATTTATTTTTATATCTTAATTTTTTATATTTTTCTATAAAATTTATATAATGTTTTAAACTAAATTTATATTATGTCATTCTCTTTAATTATATAGTAATTTTTATATATAGTATCCGATTAACTTTTATATATGTTATTTTTTATCATTTATTGATATTCATATTTTACTTAATAGTATTTAATTACGTTTTCTTATATTTTAGAGTTTATATTATAATATTTAATATTATTCAAAATTTTATTTGACTTAGAATTAAACATATTAATTTTCAACAAATATCAAATCTATTTTATAATATTAGTTATTAATTTATATAACATAATTTTGACTAGTAAATTATGTTTATTTCATAATTTTTATATTAAATTATTTTGTATATTTGAAATTGAACCAAATTTTATCTAATTTTTTTTATAAATTTTAATAGTTAACTAAAAAATATTGATTAACTAAATCGAAATCGATATATTATTTAATCGAATATAATAAACTGGTTAATGATTAATAATTTTTAAAAATTAATATTAATTAGCTAATTAATTTTTTTTACTTATAAACCGATTAATCGGTCACGTTTACTCCTAGTTGAATCTGAATTAGTGGAAATACTTGTACTTTTGGATTAAGGAAATCATAATAAAATAAAATAAAATAAAATAAAATGGAGGCTAAGGGAGGGAAAGCACGTGTGGTGGAGCTTGCACCGATCGAGAGAAACCCGTTACCGAAAATGGACAACGACACCGGTACGGACAGATCCAGGGTGTAAAATGTAAATATTAGTGGACCGTGGGCCCCAGTGGAACATCCTTTGTTGTTAAAATATTAATTTCTGCAACCATTTTCTTGTAATTAATCTGTTTACGTATGTTTTTTTTATTTCAAAAATCTCTTTACAAGAAACTAAGAAAAAAGCTAAGAACGGTCAACTTATCAAACAAACAAAAAAAAAAAATTAACTCCAAATATTTACTGCAAAATTGGATTCGATTTAACTAAAGTGGAAATAGAATCACTGTTGGTAAGGAATCAGAGATTCAGTTTTTCATTACATTTTAACATTCTTTCAATAGTTATTAATTAATTACCATCAAAATTAACGAATCTGTAACTTTCTTTTTTTAAACGCACTTACTCCATGTTTGAAAAAAAAAATCAGCATATCATGTTTACCTCGAAATGTGTCAAAGAGAATTCATATCCAACACTTCTTTCATTTTTTTTTATTTATCATTTTTATTATTTTTAATAAAATTAAAAAATAATAAATAAACTTAAATTTAATATTTAATTATGTGATTAAAATTAAATTATCAAATCTGATTGATTCTGATTTTATTAAAAAAATAAATTGAAAAATAAATTAAATTATATTAAAAATCTAAAAGTGATAGATAAATAAAATTTAAATTTTACTTAAAACTGTAAGATAAAAAAATGAATAAAATATTTTATATATATATATATATATATATATATATATATATATATATATATATATATATATATATATATATATATATATATATATATATATATAATAGCAAAAAAACTAGCGAATGTGGACTAAAAATTAAATGGTATAAAAAATTGAGCCTAATTTAACTTTAAAAATTAATCTGTGTGGTGAAAATTGTTCAAAATTTTATAATTAGTGGATTTGTGATATTTAACAAATCTCTCGTACCCAAAACTGAATATTTTGTGAGAAATTTGAAGCATAAATTTTTTAGAAATAAATATCCGTGCAGGATCTAATCCTGCAGATCTAGTGATTGTAATATTATATAAAAAAAATTGAATTTGAATCTTATAACTTAGTTCCAGAAGTTAGCTCGATCGTCGGCTGAAAATTATTTAAATCTTAATAAAAAGTATTATAATTTTATAATTAATCGATTTAAGTTACTTAGCTGACAAATTCAAAATTGAATATTAAAGTTAACTAATAGATTCAATATTGAATATTAAAAGGGTAAACTTTTAATGAAAATCAATATATTTTCTTAAAAACAAAATCAACGATGCACCTAGAAAATACTTCGATAAAGGGGCATTTCTGATGCGGACTAAACCGAAACCGTAAGTTTTTTTTTTTTCAAAAACTTTCCAATCGAATAATAGCTTTAAAAACATTTTAAGACATATATAAGATAACTTTAATCCAATAATATAAACCAATCATTCATTTGATAATAATCATGAAATACACTCAAAATACAGTTCAGTATTTTACCTTAATAGTCTAAGTATATACATGCCATAAGCTTAAACAATCTGACACTAAAATCTTCTCTTCCGATCTGGACCTTCAATGTACTGTGCTCCCGAACACATCAGAACCTGCACGCAGTAAACACTACGTGCTGAGCATTAAATATGCCCAGTGGTGACTACTAATCCAAGAATTTCCCAAGAATAAGCATAATTTCGTAATTTAAGCTTCTATTATCTTTACTTCATTAAGCATTTCATTTTATTTCAGTTATCAGTATTCATGTTTTTAATTCGTATTTTGATATCCATTGTTCTTTTGTTTCAAAACTTTTTACTGTACTTACGGTATCTTTTTAGGTAGATCAATATCAGATTTACCATTTATCTTTACGTTAATCTTTACTATAACTTTTACTTTTTATCAATACTTTCATTTTATCCTTTAGCCGTATAAATTAAATTATCATTTCATTTAGCGATATGTATTGGTACTCGTGTCTTTACTAGTACCAAAATAAATTATTTAAATTCCTGTTTTAATGTTCAATTATTCAGTTTGAACTCTCATTGTACTTCTTGCTATTTATTCTTTTATTTTTGTTTCGACTCTTAACCAATAAATACATTACTAATTAATAGCTTTTGAGCTTTATTGCAAAGTGATATAAGTATTTCAGGACACTTTGCAGTATTTTCTTTCCTTCATTCTTATACATATTACTTTCGTTCAAATATTAATTAAGACATAAGTCTTTTATTTTTTTTCTCATCGGTCCATCATATGTCTTTCTATTGTTTTACTTTTTAAATAACCTTTCTTTCAGAAAGACATTTTATAAGCATTAAATTCACTTCATGTCACAATCATTACTTTTAACTTTAAACATGAAATTAATATTGTTTTTCAAATTTATCACTTTTCACAATAGTAATTGGTACGAAAATACCAATTAATCAAATTTATCATTTTCACGAAAAACACAATACATTCTGAATTCTTATAAAACCTTTCTTTTCTTTTCTTACTAATTACACTTTACAGAAATCTTTACAGATTTATCTTAATTTTGCATTTTCCTTCAAACGAATCGTTTTCGTTATAACTTTTCATATATTCAATTCAATTAAGCAATACTTATTTATTCATTTCAATGTGCCCCTAATGCAATATAACAGGTTTTCCATAAAGGATACACGGGACTGGACCCAAATGTCCCACGTAGCAGATAGAGAAATGATCTCGAAAGATCAAGTCTCACATAACAGATACAGATACAGATACACTTTCACAGAAGCTATGGAAATCAAAGATCCCAACCATAGCTAAGCAAGTCGCCATGACTTGCACAGCGGTACAGAGGTGTCCCTATGGCTAGCCAATTATATCCAAAACAAAAATCATACTACCTGTCTATCGCTAAGGGCAAACATAATCAGTCATATTTGTAAACGTTTTTGAACATTTAAAACTCTTTAATTTCTTCCTTTTATTTGTTACTATACTTTATTCGAATCAAATGCACTCTTTTGTGCCGTTGACTGTTCAATAGCTTTTTATCATTTTATTCACTTTCTCTTTTCCAGTCACTTTTGTGAATTATTCTTCGATAATTCACTCAGATACTTAAACTTTTTCAGCTTTTGTACATATTATAAATTATGAATTATGGCATTATAATTCACAATTTTCTTTGTATTCTTTTTATATTATTTTTTGCGAATTATTCTCTAATAATTCAATGATTGACTTCTTAATCTTTTACTGTTCAAACTTTTTAATCATTCGGTATGCCAACGTTCATTTCGTCAGCGAATTATTTCTATAGTCATTTACTCCTTTAATACTTTTTATTGACTAATTTATTTTGATAAATTAGTCACGTCTTTATTTTCTCTACTTTTAGGCAATTAGGAACTTAATTAATATCAATTATTATCTTATGCCTCGAATAAACATAATTTGACTTTTTCTATCAATTTATTCATTTCAAATACATAATTACAATTTTACCATTATGATCATTTATTTTCATTTTTATTTTATAATTTCTTCCATTATTCATCCTTTATCCTTTATTTTATCATATTCAAGTAAAATTATATTTTGGTCCTTAAACCACGGAAATTCCATCTTTCGAAACCATTAGGCCTCCGAAATTACCATTTTACCCTTGTTAAGTATTTCGTACTTATTTTTACGCGTTAATTACTTACTTTGGTAAAATTACCATTTTGCCCCCAAAACTTTTATTTTCTTTCATTTAAGTCCTTTGTCTATTTAAAACTCATTTTATCTTTCTTTTATTTACGTATTAATTTATTTCCATAATTTTCATTTATTTATGAATTATTTTCTAATAATTCATTATTCTTATTATTTCACGATCTAATAATTATTTCGAAAAATCCGTCGGTTGACTTTTTTTTCTCGTCATTGACATTAATTTATTTTTCATATTTATGCATCACTTTAGTCATTTTTATACAATTATGCATTTCTATTTCAATTATTTCCATTATACATATACACATAAAAATTCCAATAAAATCTCAATAACTTTAATAAATTCTAATAAAATTTATTTATGCATTATTTATTGGTCAAAGTCATTTTTCATCAAAATAATCATTAAATTCACAATAAATCAAAATTTCCATTTAATACATACAATATGTATAATTTTAAAAATTCTCAAATAAATTCTAAATATTCTCTAAAAATTCATAGACATCAAATAACATGTCTATTATTAAATTAAGCTAACATACATTAATTTTATGCATTTTTCTCATTATTTCCTCACCTAGGTATTTCGGCCATCAACATTTTTTCACCTTAAAAATTTTCTTTCTTTCATTAAAACCTTCATTTCATTTCCTCTCATGCTTAATTTCATTTACCCTAACATAATTGCATTAATTAACAATTTTTCATATTTTTACCTTAATTACATAATTAAGGAAAATTCATATCAATAGGGAAATCAAAGGATTTGGTAGTCACTTACCTTTTTCCAAGCTTAACCTTCCTTAAGCCTCACATTTCTTCACTTGGCATCAAGAAAAACTCCATCCATCCACAAATTTCTCCTTGGCCGAAATCTTTAAGCTTTCTAACCTCAATTTCTTGTCCTCAAATGAGAAATCCAAGCTCATAATTAGGTTCTACACCTTAAAACCTATGGAAAAACACTAAGAAATCAATTTATTTCTTTAAGGAAGCAACTTACCCTTTTAATACCAAAACTTGAGTCTTGAAAATCCTTTGCTTCTTTTGCTGTAATCAGATGGTGGAGGCTGCAAAACTCATCAAGAAAGGCAGAACTACTATTTAGATGCTTGATTTAGGTGAAAGAATGAAGCAAAAGATGAAGAAATTTGAGAAAAGGAGAGAATGGTGGAGTCGGCTGGATGAAGGAGCTGAAAGTGGCTGGAAGCTGCTGGAAAATCACAGATTTTCCAGCTTATATACTCCTCCAATTGGGCCTTAGGTTGGGCCAAAACTTAATGGGCCTAATATATTTATTTAAGGCCAAATAACCAATTTTCAAAGGCCCAAGTAAAATTCTCTCACTTCCTCACTCCAAATCACTTAAATTTTGATTCCATAATTTTTATCACATAAAAAATAGATAGGATATAAATTTTTGGCTCAATCGGAGTCCGTTATCGGTCTGATTCAAACTTATCGGTCCGATTCGACAACTGTCGACATCTCCGAAAAATTCATTTTTTTACACCAAAATATTCTTCATAAAATTTCATTAAGAACTGCAAAATATGACAATATTCGGAGGTCATTTACTATTTTTAATTATTTGTGTAAAATCAAGTCACCTTCCTTACTAGAGAAATTGACTCGCCATCTTTTTCGTATTTTTGACTTATGGAGGCCCATTTGACCTCAAATTCACTTCAAATTTCAACCGTAGACTCACAATGACTATTCCTTTCAAATAGTCCAATAAAATATTTTCGACTTTCGGGTGTTCTTTCGGGCCCGAAAAATACTATTCACTGCCGGAAAGTACTATTCACAGCTGATCCGGTGTTGAGGCAAATAATTTCATAATTTTTAAAATTAAATATGTTATAACAATAGATTTAAAAGAAAAATATAAATTTTATTTAAATGTTAATTAAAATATAATATAACAATTTTTGTATTGTATTAAAAGTTGTAACATTTAACGTATAGTATGAGAATTTCATCTATGTTTTAAGTGCATACATACTTTTAAGAAAAATATATTTGCTAACTTTTATAATGTATTTGGTACTATAATTACAATATATTTTAGTAATTTAATTACTTATTCTGTGTATTTTTTAAGGTTATAAATTGAGTTTAATTATCATTGATTTATATGAAAATTTCAACAAAGTTAAAAAAATTAATTGGCATTTGGATAAGATACGTCATATTGAAAATCCGATGCTCTAACACTTATTTTTTCTCTAGCGTGTAAATAAAAGTTAGTATATATCGATATCTTTTAATTACCTACAAGTGAATAAAATATTAAAATATTATATTATATTTACATAATAATCATAAAATAAAATAATAATAATAATAATTACAACAACAATAATAATAGCCGGCTATTTAATTTTATTAATAAATTAAAATATAATGTTAATTATTATATTTTTTATAATTATTTGTAGCTATACTGGTTTTATACAATTTCAATAATATTTATAATAATTATAATTTTTATGTTATATAAATATAATAACGTAATCACACTATTTAGATATAATAATAATAATAATAATAATAATAATAATAATAATAATAATAATAATAATAATAATAATATTATTATTATTATTATTATTATTAACAACACATATTCATTTAATTTTTCTAATGATTTTATACATATAAATTAATATATATATATATATTTATTTATTTATTAAAGTACCTTTTTTCAAGGCTACACAATTGCGATTTTCATAACTTGTTGGTTGAAATTTTTTATTTAATTTTGCATATTAATAAATAAAATAAATATCATTATACAAGCAACCTAAAATTAAACATATAAAATTACAAAAAATAAAATAAAATTTTACTAAACTTCCAAAACAATACTCAAAATATATCACTGATCTGAGAAAAATATATTGTCTACTTAAATTGCAAAATTTATGAAAATTTCACATATAACAATTAAGAGAAACTGAAAATTATGGGAGCATGAGCAAATGAAAATCGGTTGGGGTAGTATTTATATAGGCAGAGGCAAAAATTATTTCAACGATGCAATGAGGGGGGGCCGATTTTTTTTATAAAATCGCTGAGAGACCGTTGTCAGCTGTAGTGATTTCAAACTCTGAAATTACTGTACCTCTTAACGATTTCATATAAGAAGCATCCCTGACGGCGGATAATTTTTTGATAAAATAGCTACACGTGACAGTTGTTTCGTTTTCATACCCCAAAATGATAAATAATTTCTGACATGCCTTAAATCTATAAATAATTTTTGAAAATACATTATTAAAAAAAATTCCTATAAATATAGTGTCTTTTAATTTCATCAATCCCATTCAAATTGAATCTAATACAAATAATATAAAAAAATATAAGAATCTAATGTTAATTTTTAAAAGTAAATAGATGTAATATAAAAAATTATTAAAATTCAGTAATTCAAAATACATTTTCCGAATCCAACAAGAGATGAATTTAGCTGGAGAAATAAAATAAAAACAAACTTTGAGATAAAGTTCAGCATATTATATATACACACAAGGGGTCAATTTGACAAAACTTATAAAAATAACTTTTTCAATTGATAAAAGTTGCATCCTAAAAAGAAAAGTATTGTTTGGTAAATGAACTTCAAAATGACTTATAAGTTCAAAAGTAATTTATCAACTGTTTAGTATATAATATGATTAAAAATAACTTTTTACAGTATATATTTAAATTGTTATTTTGTAGATTTTTTTTATTTGTCTTGATTTAACAATAAATATTTTTTCTGTTAATGTGAAAGTTCTATATGCGCCTCCACTATACATATTACTGTTACTTTTATTATTAATTAATTAATCAATCAATTTATCCATTAATTTTTTACCAATTAATTAGAATTTATAGTTTTTAAAAGTCAATTAAAAAAGTTTACAATTAGATTTTTTTTTTGAAATTGAATTATACTAGGAGTTTTATAGAAAAATATTATAATAAATTTTCAGTTTTTGTATTATTAATGTGCTGATAAAGCTATTGATTATAAATGATGATAAAGATAGAGTAAATTTTAAATGGAAGTGAAAGAAAATAAGATAATATATATTTTTTTGAAGATGAAAGATAGTTATTTTATTAGTCAGACAGCCTAACAATTTCAATTTGGTAAATCCAAAAGTAAATAAAAAAATTAATTGTATGTATGTCTTTCATTTTTTTTATATTAGGTATAATTGTCAATATCAAATAAAATAAAAGGTATTTTTATCTAAAATAAATTTTAAATCAGCTAAAATGAAAAGCTAAAATTTAAATTTTATGAAAAGCTTCAATTTGTAGTTTTTTCTAATAAAAGATTTTTTCAATTTTTAAAAAATTAATTTTTCAAAAATCAATATTTACCAAACATATATTTTTATACCATAATCATCTTTTTATCTTCCCAAAAGTAATGCCAAACGCACTCTAAGTGCAAAAATTGTAAAATACTTTCTTCTGAATTATCTTCATTGCATTTGATTATATCTCTTTAATGTGTAGCCTTTTTTATAATATATATTTGTTACGGAATAATGAGATTCAAACACTAGTTAATTAAGAAAATAGTTAAATTTTCAATCATTTAAAATACATGTAAGTTTCTCCAGTTTTTATTAGTGATTGTACGATTCTTTTGTTTAATGATAATGCCCTGAAAAATTAAAACCATAAGGCCCATCACCAGAGGCCCATCACTGGAAGGCCCAATGAATGCCTTTCCTAGCCAGTTAGCTGAAGCACGGAAAATAAGGCCATCCGATCGGATGTGACCTCTCCCTCATACGACTAGATTGTCTGACACATGCCATTATCAAATCACCATTACTTATACAATTGGTCATACCTGCTTTAGAGTAGGATAACTATTCAAAAACACTGTTCAACCTCATCAAGCTCTATAAATAGCAGGTTCATTATGTGAAATACACACTCTATCTCCTCGAGCCCTTTTTGCCAAATTTTAGAATTTTCTTCCATTGAGACACTTTCAGGAATACTTTATCGTCAACTTGAAATTATATATCTTTTCTTTTTAAATTGGCATAAGACTTATGTTAGTCCACAACTGCTTTCAATTGATCTTTGATTACCTATACTTTTTCCTCAATATCCTGGATCAAATTTGAGCCCATTATTTTTCTTTCGCTTAGTTCAGTCCAATACAACAATATTCTACATTTTCTCCTATAAAGTGTTTGGTACGGGGCCATTTTAATACTTGTCTAGTAGCTATTGTTATATACAAACTCGGCTAAGGGCAAATATCTTTCCCAATTGCCTTTAAATTCTAATACACGACTCCTTAGCATATCCTCCAGTAGCTGCATCATCCGTTCTGACTGACCATCTGTTTATGGATGAAAGGTAGTACTGTAATGAAGAAATGAGAAGTAAATTGTGGATCCCTATTAGAAATAATGGAAGAAGGTATTCCATGCAGCCTCACTATCTCATTTATATAAATCTCTGTTAACTTGATCAATGAATAATACATTCGTATCGATAAAAAGTGAGTTGACTTGGTGAATTTATCCATAATAACCCAAATAGCTTCATGTTTCTTCCTGGTTAACGATAATCTTGTTATAAAATTCATCGTTACTTGATCCCATTTCCATCCGGATATTGAGATAGGGTGGAGTAACTCAGATGGAACCTCATGTTTAGCTTTCACCTATTGACAGATTAAGCATCTACTTACAAAGTTTGCTATTTTGTGCTTTATATATGGCCACCAATAGCGTCTCTTAAAATCCTGGCACATTTTATTACTTTTAGGATGCATTGCATAACTATTGTTATGAGCTTATATCAAAATGGCTTTCTTTAATTTAGCTTGATTAGGCATATATAACCTTTACTTGTAATATAGACTGCCATCTTCAGTCAAGGAGAATTCATTATATTATTTATCCTACAATTACTTTACAATAGTAGCAACATGATCATCTTACTACTGCACCACATTTACTTGTTATAGAAAGTCAGGTTTAATTTGCATTTCAACTATAATGGCCCTATCTTGTACCATACTTAATTTAACATTTATTGCCTAAAGAGATGCCATAAACTTCCTGCTCAAAGCATCGACTACCATATTAGCTTTACCTAGATGATAATCAATGAAACAATCATAGTCTTTAATAAGCTATAGCCATCGCCTCTACCTCAAGTTAAGTTCGTTTTGAGTTAGCAAGTACTTTAAGCTCTTGTGATCTGTGTATATGTAACACTTCTTTTCATACAAGTAGTGGTTTAAATCTTTAAAGTAAAAACTATGGCCTCCAATTCTAAATAGTGGGTAAGGTAATTCTTTTCATGATTTTTGAGTTATTGAGAGGCATGTGCAATTACTTTCCCTTTTTGCATCAAAACATAATCTAATACATTTCTGGAGGCATCATTGTAAACTACAAAGTCTTTACCTAATTCGAGTTGAGTCAATATCAGAGCTTCCATTAACATATGCTTAAACTTTTCAAAAATCTCTTGATATTTGCTTGACCATTCAAATTTTACCTATTTTTGCAATAATTGGGTCAATGGCGCTGCAATGGTGGAAAATTCTTTCACAAATCTTCGATAATATCCTGCTAACTTAACGAAGCTCCTCATATCGACAATGTTGTTTGGTGGTCTCCATTGCAAAATTGCATCAATCTTCTTTGGGTTGACTTTAATTCCTTTTGAAATATTACATGCCCTAAAAAAGACATCTCATTTAACCAAAATTAAGATTTACTAAACATAGCATACAATTATTTTTCCCTCAATGTTTGGAACACAATTCGTAAATGCTTGTCATGCTCTTTCGGCATCTTTGAATACATAAGGATATCATCAATGAAAACATCATAAATTGGTCTAAATAGAGGTGAAAGACCCTATTCATTAGATCCATAAAAGTAACCGAGAAATTTGTGAGACCAAATAGTATCACTAAAAATTCTTAGTGGCCATATCTAGTGTAAAAGACTATTTTAGGTACATCAACCCCTTTACTTTCATTTGACAGTAACTCGACCTAAAATTAATTTTTGAGAATATTCCTGCCCCTTTTAGTTGACCAAATAGATCTTCGATTCGAGGTAAGAGGTACTTGTTCTTAATGGTCATCTTGTTCAGCTATCGATAATCAATGCAAAATCGAAGTGATCCATCCTTATTCTTTACAAAAAGAATTGATGCTCCCCAATGAGATGTGTTGGGTCAGATGAAACTCCTATCAAGCAACTTTTATAATTGAATCTTTAATTTCTTTAGTTCTGTAAGTGCCATTCTATAAGGGATAATGGATATAGGTGCGATACTGGGAGTCATATCAATGGTAAACTTCACTTCTCAATCAGGAGGTAAATCAGATAGTTCATCGGGAAACACATTTAAAAATTCACGTACGGTTGGAACATTTGCTATTGTGAGCCCTTCCTTTTTGTCTTCTTTAACATATGCCAGGTAAGCCATATAACCTTTCCTCATCAGCCTTTTTATAGCTGTAGTACAAATAATATAAGAAAGAAAATCTATTCTCTGAACTACCAATGTGATTTCATGCTCATTTGGAGTTTTAAGAGCGATCCACTTACACATTTACAATCAATCGTTGCTTTATGGGTGGACAGCTAATCCATCCCTAAAATTATGTCAAACTCATCAAATGGGAGTTTAATTAAGTTAGCTGAGAAAATATAATCCTACACACTGATTGGGCAGTTTCTATATACTTTATTTACCACCACACTGTGTCTCAGGGGATTGCTAACTAGGACATCTTATTTTAACTATGAGTCATTCAAACCCTTTCCTCATGCAATTTTAGTATTTATGTAGGAGTGTGTGGAGCCTGGGTCAATCAATGTATATACTGAATCAAAGAGAAAAGTGAATTTACCTACTTTACGTCAGGTGCATCTTTTTCTTCCTTAGCTCTCACAGCATAGGCACGATTTATGGTTCATCCCTATGCTATATATGAAGCCTGGACTGAGGATATGGAGGAAGCTAGGTTAGGGGCTGCTCTCCTATCATACCCTCAAGGTGCTATAGGTGCTGGTGAAATGGCAGTGGAGGCTTGAGCCACTGGATAATCTCTCATCTGATATTCTTGTAACCAACACCTAAAGCAAGCTTCTGTCAACAATCCGCATTCACCAATATGTCTCTTTTCATAATGATCACATACTAGATAAGTGCCTCATCCCGAGCTTCTGAGTGTACTACCTACGGAGGTGGCAGGTGCATTATTGCACCCAGGAGTTTTCTAACTATGATATGGGATTACTAATGCATGACTCTGTATGGAAGGTGGTCCCTTGGTTTTCTTACTAGATCCTGTTGCACCGCTAGACTGCCCTGGTTTCCTTTTTTATTGAAATTGTGACTGTCCATTTGCTTTATCATGTTGAATGGCCTCCATTTTTGTAGCAACATCAATCAGGGATCTCAAATCTATGAAAGTCTATACACCAATAGCTTGTTTGAGTTTGTTGTGGAGATGTCATTCAAATATCTAACACAACCTTTCTTCTATCAACTAGTACTCTTCTATGTATGAGCTCAGCTGCTTAATCTTCCGTTCATATTTTGCTACACTTCTATTGCTTTGCCTCAGTCTCCAAAAGGCATCTTGCCTAGATAACTTGTGCTCTTTCTCAATATACTTATTTTCAAACTACTTCAGAAAAAGGTTCCAAGTCAACCGGTTAACTAGTGTATACTTTCTCACTTAATCCCACCATATATAAGCTGGGCCCTGCAATAATGCTATGGCTCCTTTCAGCCTCTCCTCGAGGGGATTATACATCACCTCAAATAGTCTCTTAATCTTAAATAGCCATTCTTCTACTTGCACTGGCGTTAATGGGTCCCGACCAAGGAAATCCTCAGCACCTAATCTTTTTAGCTGCTCTAAAATTGGCTTCATTTTTGGCAAGGCAGGCAGTTGTGATTGTACTTATGCTTATACTTGGGCTTGTTGTGCTTATTCCATTTATATTCTTTGTTGAATATAATTTGCCATCAGGTTCAGAAAATTAGGCTGTGGCGGTAGAGGTGGGATGTCAGGTGGAGGAGCTTGTGGTGGTGGTACATCATCCTATTTTGCACTAACCGAGGCTCCGCTTTCAACATTGCCTTCTCATCGGCTTTGGTCGAAAGCCATAATTCACTATAAAATAAAAAGGAGCAAGCATACTTTAATTTTATAGTATTAGTATTCATCATAGGGCATATATATGCAATCAATCTAATTATTCAATCTCGTTTCAATCTTATGATCTCCTAAACTTGCTCTGATACCATAAAATGTAACACCGTTATTTCGTCCTACTATACATACGTTGTAGTCTATAAATATATATATAATAATTACGGTGATTAGAGCATCGTTAATGTTGCATTATCATTAATCATTGTATTTCGACTATCATCACATGCAATTTTATTCATATTGCCTTTGCTAACTCAAATTTCATTCAATTTTGATTTTCTAACGATTGACTTTTAACTGTCTGAATCACTATTTATTTAATAAAAATTTTGGCATTATAACGACTATAAATTTACCCACCCTCCTGCAAAATAAATAATTT